>BSQZ01000079.1:0-377500 GCA_033239005.1 Lamellibrachia satsuma | reverse complement strand
GAACTTCTACTTTGTCTTATGCGGTCAAGGTACATAGCTGTGTGTATAATTGATATGTTTAAGTTCTTACTGTTTGTTTGGTATATGTTTCATGTTATTTAAAAGTTTGGTATGTTTACTGCTGAAAAACAATAAGTATTCTTCTAAGTTGCTTTGTGCTAATTACATTGTTTGTCGCTGTGTGTGGTCTATCACCATTGTTCTATGTTCGCTGTGTGTGGTCTATCACCATTGTTCTATGTTCGCTGTGTGTGGTCTATCACCATTGTTCTATGTTCGCTGTGATATTTCACGTTGCGGAGCCGCGTGGAAAGACTGCGCAGTTGTGAGACTCAACGAAGACAGGCTCCCTTGAAAACCGTTGAATGTTGGGCTTAACAATTTAATACCTGCCTAATATATAACGTAGTAATAATTGAGAAAAACTTAAGGGTGACACTGATCTACCTATCCGGTGATCTTCACAGCACTTTATAACTTGTAATGTTGTATATACGCTAGTCGTCTAATATGGTTGATGATAAAAACGGGCATGCTTAAGAAAACGTGAATAAAAGAAACATAAAATAAGCCAATTGGGTAGCGTTGCTTCGACTGCTAAACGTTCAGTATTTATAACATGGACTTCTGTATGATTTTCCAGTAATTGTTGAAAAAATGGAGACGAATCAACTGACAGGAGAAACACAAATGAACACGGTTGCCATTATTGGAAAAGGAGGCAGCTTCGGGGTGAGTTGGACGAGTCTTAACCAAATAAAATGCTTTTCACTAAAATGATACTTTCTCATATTTTAAATTGTGTTGTGTTCACATTATGCGGCATGCGTGCATACTTAGATATAAAACCGAACGGTAGATAAAGGAGGTGAAGGAGGTGAACCCAGGAAACAACCTACGAGATACGATTACCAACGACAACATCGCTGGATGTTGTAGGAGATAGCGCTGGATGTTGTAGGAGATAGCGCTGGATGTTGTAGGAGATAGCGCTGCAACAGCGGTCAACGAGAACGGCCACGGTGATCACCAAGGCCAAGGTCGAGTTGCTGGCGATTGGCAGAGACGATTTCTTCGACATTTTCATGCCGAAGGAGGGACCTGATGCGATCCCAGAACACGTCACGTTCATAAGGTAGGTTGATATATTATAATGACAGACAGCTACTATCTGCGAATACAGTGGTGTAACAGTGCTAATGATTGTATAATGCTAACGATCACACGCACGCACGCACGCACGCAAACACACACACACACACACACACATATATTGCTACAATTCCTATGAATAGGTAACGCGTCAGAGCGTGGTGTCATATATAGTGATAGTGATTAGCTATCGCGTCAGAGTTGTAGTGGCATAGTGCTAATGATTGGCTATTGCGTCAGAGTCCTGGTGTAAGGTGCTAATGAGTATCTATCGCGTAGAGTCGTGTTGTCGTAGTACTAATGATTGGCAACCAGGTCAGTGTTGTGGCACAACGCCAACAATTGGTTATGACGTCAGAGTCTTTGAGTCACAGCGCCAACGATTGGATATTTCGTCAGTGTTGTTGTGTGGCAGCGACAGCGATTGACTATTGCGTCAGTGTTGTTGCGTCACAGCGACAAAGATTAGCTATTGCGTCACAGTCGTTGTGTCACAGCGCCAACGATTGGTACAGCGTCAGAGTCATTGTGTCACAACGACAACGATTGGCTATATCTTCAGAGTCGTTGTCTCACAGCGACAATGATTGACCATAGCGTCAGAGTTGTGTCTGTATTACATCGACGTATAGGCGGCGCTGCTTCGTTAATGACGAAGCGTCATCTGTTGAAAAAAGTCGGCTATTTGAAATGTAAACCGGGCCATATGGCCAGTGAAAGATTACAATGTAATCCGGGCCATATGGCCAATGAAAGATTACAATGTAATCCGGGCTATATGGCCAATGAAATATTACAACGTAATCCGGGCTATATAGTCAATGAAAGATTACAATGTAACCCGGGCCATATGGCCAATGAAAGATTACAATGTAATCCGGGCCATATGGCCAATGAAAGATTACAATGTAATCCGGGCTATATTGCCAATGAAAGATTACAATGTAATCCGGGCTATATTGCCAATGAAAGATTACAATGTAATCCGGGCTATATTGCCAATGAAAGATTACAATGCCAAAACTGCTAGTGCAATAGACAATACATGTTGGTTCATACATGTTGGTTCATACATGTCATACGCTGGTGAACTCATACATGTTGGTTCATACATGTTCATACATGTTCATACATGTCATACGCTGGTGAACTCATACACATAGAACAATCGTGAACATTTATTTGCAGAAGATTATGATTATTGAAGTTTAACATACATCCTGACAAACTACTTTGTGTCTATCCCAACGTTTAATCAAGTTGTCAAACTGTCTTAACGATACCTGTAGTCAAGCTTTGTGTTGCTATTGTAAATTGCGTCTCTGAAAATTTTACGAATATTGTGTTCTATAAATACTATTATTACTACTATTATTACCAATGCATCATTTCTTGTACATTAATGTATTATTTACAGCACACTCAAGTTCATGAGTTACTGGCCGACAGAGACGTTACTGGGACACCCTGATGCCTGTCTTCTTCACTTCTTCAAGTGAGCTCTTTGGGAATGTATCGATCATTCTAACTTTCTGTTCCGTACTGACGATCCATGCCTCTTTAAAACGACATACATCAAATAATAAAAGTGTGTGTTTTAAGTGAAAAGCTTAGACAATGATCAGCAAATAAAAATGATTACGTGTTAAATTAATTATGATCCGGTGATGTAAAGAAAATTCGCAGGCGACTGTTCAATGTACGTGGACATGTTGTTCGTTGAAGGCCGGGCGTGGTGATTGTCAAGGACAGCAACAAGTCCGAATATCTCTACATCGTCAAATCGGTCTGTGTTATTCCTGATTCATTGCACGACTGCGACTACGACTGCGACGACGACGGCGGTGACGACGACGACGGCGGCGACTACGATTGCGACTACGACTGCGACTGCGACGGCGACGGCGACGGCGACGGCGGCGGCGGCGGCTGCGTCAGTGAGGCCAAGACAACACATACGCCAAATCAAAATCAAATTAACATAGAGCTGCATAAAATAACATTAACGATAATAATAGAAAGCGAAGTACCGCGGACAGAGCTGCTGACGGCTCCTATAATGAACACATAGCTGCTGACGGCTACTATAATGAACACATAGCTCCTGACAGCTCCTATAATGAACACATAGCTGCTGACGGCTCCTATAATGAACACATAGCTGCTGACGGCTCCTATAATGAACACATAGCTTTCACCTGAAGTGTATTGTAAACACGTTGATTGTGTTAGTATGTTGAACGCGTGCAATGCTGTCATACAGGGATCGTGCCAAGTGATGAAGCGACTGAACGCGATTAAACCAGTGACCATGACACGAGCAGTAGCGGACAGATTGTCGCATGTCCTTACTGACAGAATAGGTTTGTACAACAGTCATGTTACCAAAACTACATGGAACCTCAACATACGTCTAAACGGCAAAATATGCATTGGATTGATCGACTGCATTTGGCGTCGTTTTTATAATAAATGGGATTATTAGACCTACTTTAACACGCAAATTTTTACTTCCTGGAAATGAAATGCCTTGCAGTAAGGACTATACTGGTGGGATCTAAGGACACCTGAAACGGTCAACATACCTTGACACTGATAATGATCTTAAAGATATACATTTTAGAGAAGCATAATCCCGTGCCAGATAATTGGAATGTCATGTGCCAAGCGTCTACAGTGTCAAAACGTGTTAGGGGATTGTAGTTAGCCTCCCGACAGCGATGCTATTGTTTCCCTGTATATCGATGTGTGTCGTTGTCAGAAGCCCGGACGGACAGCCGCGTGCCACGTCCAGCGCCACCTCAGGTCCCCAGCGCACTACGATTCGTCATGGCCGAGTACGCCTCACAGACTCAGGTCAGTAGGCAATCTGGATTACGTGTCATGTGTTCAGACGCACAAACAAATGTGGTAATGTGAACTCAACATTACAAATTCTCACAAAACGCATCCTCACAAAATACAGTACGAATAATTTGTGACCTATATTGGAACCTAAATGGGAAAATCTGTATTAGTACCTATAGGTCTACTACTACTGCATACTACTACATACTACTACATATTACTATATACATACATACTTACAAACCTACTTACATACATACATGCATGTATGCATGCATGCCTGCATGCATACATACATACATACATACACACATACATACATACATACATACATACATACATACATACATACATACATACATACATACATACATACATACATACATACATACTTACATACATACATACATACATACATACATACATAAACACATACATACATACATACATACATACATACATACATACATACATACATACATACATACATACATATATACATACATACATACATACATACATACATGCATACACACATGCATACACACATGCATACATACATACATACATACATACATACATACATACATACATACATGCATACATACATACATACATACATACATACATACATACATACCTGCATACATACATACATACATACGTGCACACACACACGCACACGCAAACGCAAACGCACACGCACACGTAAACAGACACACACACACACACACAAACACACACACACACACACACACACACACACACAGGCTCTACCATATACACGCAACCATACGTGCATACACACAGGCCAGCCCCATAACTTTGTGTTTACGAAACATGGCAGGACTTGTTTGAGCAAGGGGCTGATACGATCGCCGTTATTATTCGTGTGCTCTGACTATTGTTCACAGCGAGACGCGTTGAACAAAAGCGTAACGTGCGGCGATACTTGTGGCGACAAATGTGCCGTGGCGGAGAAGACTCGAGTCATCAATGACATTTCTCTATTGCCACTAGAGACATCTGTCGGATTCTCGAAGAGCAAATACTGTTACATCGACAACTTGCGAAAACAACGCACAATCAACGTAAGGTTGTTTACTGTACTTCGGACTGTGCGTGGAACGTGTGTATAAGTTCATGCTCATATAGGTCAAGAGCTTTGGAATACTGGGGTACCAAACTTTATGGGATTGGAATGCTAGCATATCGGGGACCTAGAGCTTCTACCACAAAATTATTGGGGGCCCGGCCCCACGCCCCAGGTTACGACACATGTGATATTACAATTTGATTTGTTGTCGTGCCTGATTAGATTTCAGAATATTTATTTATCAAGATATAATGTTTATCATGCGCATCGTGTTATGTCTTAACTCTGTATTTCCTCTCTATAAATCGTCGTCTAAATTTGCGTGATCAAGTCCGGGATGAAACTCCCCGGATTTCTACTCTGGCCCAGAACGTTTTTTTCCAACCAGTTGTGCAAAACTCTAACTTGCATTATGACGATCTCTGCGGGCATGCTATGACAGTTATGAGATATAAAGTTGGTAGTCAGACGAACTTCAAATGGCTAATCAGTGAACAATTTCATATTAAGCGAGTAAGTATGGGTGAAACACGTTGCCTAAAAGAAGTCGTACTTGACAGGTTTGAAGGTCCAACAACGTTTTGATAGACAGTTCCACGGTTGTACTACTCGCGTCTCCTATTATCCAAGTCTCATAAGTTAACACGCAACAGTGTTGTTTTATTTTCGCTGTTCGTTGGACTCTATATTGTCTTGGACTAATTAATTGTTTTATTTGCACGTGTAGCTATACATAAAGAATTGGTTGGAATATTCCACTTCTACGTGTTGCAGGCTGCAGCACTCGAAGGATTGCCGGCGACACGACGGAAGTCGGCTCCTGATGTCGTACTGAGTAAGGCCGATAACCATCTACGACACGTCGGCACTCGTTCTCGTCACTTGGAGGAAATAGTGACCCACCAGACGGACAACCACAGCGAGTCAGGTGTTGGTACAACACGCTCCGTGTTCACGACGATTAACGTGTTGAAGCCAAAGGACATCTTCGTAAGTCGTTTCTGTCACTTGCAGTGTGGATCGAGTTTCTGCATAGTTAAGGCGTACTGTTCCTCACACCGGGCGCATTGTAGAACATTAGCTCGCGGGGACGGCGCTACTTCGGGTCAGATACTCTCACAATTGCGTGTTATCAATCAAACTGATCAACTTTGATATTTCTCTATATATTCGATATGTTTCTTTTTATGATACCCTCAAATTTAATGACCAATTATTTATCTAGCTCACGCACGCACGCACGCACGCACGCACACACGCACGCACGCACGCACGCACGCACGCACGCATGCACGCGTTTGTCTGTGCGTGCGTGTGCGTGTGCGTGTGCGTGTGCGTGTGCGCGTGCGCGTGCGCGTGCGCGTGTGCGCGTGCGCGTGTGTGTGTGTGTGTGTGTGCGTTTATGCGTGTGTGTACCTAAAAATCCATTAAGTGACACAATTGAGGTTTCTGTTTGCAGGGTCTCAGCATCTTGGACTTTGGACTTACGGTGAAGACGCTTCCTACTTCAGTTAGTCTGGTAAATTCCAATTTCGATTTCATAGTGTGCATTACATAATTTGCGTGCGCGTCCGCGTGATGTTTTTGTCTCTATTTCTGTGCATTGGCATACAAACGGTGTACAAAACAATAGATAAATGTGCACTACTTAAAACATCGCCAACTGCTCGCGGCCTTTAACAAACTACACTCTACCTCGCATCCATTTTGATAGTCAGTCAGTCAGTCAGTCAGACATACATATATATATATATATATATATATATATATATATATATATATATATATATATATATATATATATATATATATATATATATATATATATATATATATATATATATATGCATTTTTATTGCATAATGACGAATCCACCAAATCTGGTAGATGTTTATGACCTTGCTACAATCTCTTCAGGTGAGTAACGGCGCCGAATGCATCATGCTCTCAACGAAATTCTTTGTCTCAAACGCCAACGATGACGTCATTGAGAACCTACGTCAGATGACACGTGACTACCCGGACGAAGAGACGCTGCAACAAGATCTGCAGAAACAAGTTTCTTGGGATAGCTACAAGAGACGACTGATGCGTATGACCCTGAAGTCTAAGAACATCAGTGCTTCATAGTCTCGTGTGGTATAGCAGATTTCAAGACACATCTTATACCACCATATGGGTATTATACTGCAAACAGTCCTATACTTGACTAATCCAAGAATTGTTTGCATTATAATATAAGCAGATACCATATCAGCCCTGTGTGTTACAGGTCAAGTGTGCGATGATTTGCACTTGATAGAAGGGACTTGTAGTTATGTATTCCATAACAAAGACGTTATATCCAACTACCTACTCGCATCTCCAGGTGCTCAGCGAGTCGGAAAGTTGTATTAGTTTTTCGGATTGGTTGTCCCAAGTTGAGCGTTATCACCCACATCGCACGCAAACACGCGCGTGTACATACGCACACATACCCGCACATACATAGTGATAGATATGATGTTTGGTTCTATTCGTCTGGTAGCTTAATTCCCCCGACACATAGAGCAAACCTCGAAACAGGAAATCTCTGTCATTTTATTTATTTTTAAACTTCATTGTGTTAATTTTTATTGCCATGTTGTCAGTGGATAAATGCTACTGAAAATACGACACTTTTATTTTGCAAATAAAACAAAATATATTCAAGTATGTTGAAATGTTCATTTGCGATAATCTCAAGTGCTATTTATAGTGGCACTACAAACTCCACTATACAACGCGCACCTAACTAACGTTTGTCTGCTCGCTTATAGGTTCTAGTGCGATTCTGTATATTAGTGCACTCTTATTGGAAATGTATCATTGGCTCCGTCGTAACCCCGAGGCTTTCGGAAGGTTCGCTTAAAACCCAATGTTTGTTTAATCTATTTCCCGAACTCCCCAATGCTCACCAATGAACAGTGTTGTGTTGGGCACAATCATCAAAAAGGTGACAACGTGTGACGGTCAGTGGGTGCATATTATATCCTACATCAGCTCGACACTTTCTGAGAAAATCTCTTGCATATATTTATGCAAACCATGTTCGTTCCATCTACTTTGATTGCACATTGTAACGTGCTGAAATCAGTCAATGTTTCTGTACCAACGTTAACACCAGAACTGTCGGATTAATAGCGACCGGCTCAACATATCAACTCTTGCTCATTAACTTGACTTGAATATACCGTACAGCTTGCAAATATTAGTTTAGGACTATATTGTGTGCCTATCGCTATCCGACCTCATATGATTTAGGAGAGCAATAAAACAAGGACCGAGACGAACCGATGAAGGCAGTGTGGGTTGAAGTGGCTTCATAATGCGCTAAGCAGCACACTCTAGAGTTACGGTAAGCCGATTATACATAGCCTTACACATTCGGCGTATGTGACATTACAGTGGTTGCATGTGTCTATGTGCGTGTGCATGAACGTGCTTTATGTTCCGCGCGCGTGCATGCATAAAATGAAATAAAATTTAATTTTGACACCGCATATCTCTAAAAAAATAGAATCAGGGGTGTTTAAAAGAAATTAAAATACATTACATTAGTGAATATAATTATTACAATACAGGCATTACATAAGATAACACAATAAAAATAAGCATTAGGATTATATATGTATATACATATAATATGAAATATGTATATATATATATATATATATATATATATATATATATATATATATATATATATATATATATATATATATATATATATATATATATATATATATATATATATATATATATATATATATATATACATATATATACATATATATATACACACACACAACTTTTCGATATAATTATATATATATAAATATATATATATATATAATATTTTATATATATATATAATATTTTATATATATATATATATATATTTACGTATATATATACATACACACACAATTTCGAAAAAAGTATTAAAGAGAAATGTTTTCAGGTCCCTCTTAAAACGTCTAAAATTACGTTGCGTTCTTAGCTCTGTTGGAAGAGAGTTCCAGAGGGTGGGACCTGCGCATGAGAAAGCTCGTCGGCCGAACCGTTCCAGGTGTATCCTAGGAACAACAATGAGATACAGGTCAGCCCAATGAAGACTGCGACAGGGAACATAGGGAGATTTACAATCAGCATGGCAGCGTGGTGTGTTTGCATGCACGGCGCTGTACATCAAGGTCAACAGTTTAAACTGAATTCGCAGCGCCCCAGGCAGCCACGAGCCAGGGCAGCCCCCGTAGTGTCGCCGTCATGCTGTGTTGGTCACGTCGACGTAGTCAGATGGCGACACGCCAAGCTGATCGCTGGATCATCTCGAGCAGCTGATCGCTGGATCATCTCGAGCAGCTGATCGCTGGACCATCATGCGCGTGGGCGTGCGTGCGTGCATATATGTTTACACGCGCCTGGTATAGGTGTATGGACGTGCATACTATGGAGGAAAATAAATTGGGTTTTAGGTCGTAAAATATGTTTGTGGATGGATAATGAATTTAAAAATGAACACATCACTTGTAAACGCTGTTAAAATAAAATTTATATAAACCTATAAAAAACCACTAGCTCCGTGGATGACTCCTCAAATTTTACAATGTAAAAGGCGTCATCGTTATCTTGAACTAGCATAGCGCAAATTACGCTCCGCTTCGGACAGGTCACGTTATTCAAAACAGTGTCATACACAAATGGCTAAAGCCAAATTGGATTTTTATACAAATATGGTGTCAAATAATGCTGAAAATCCACGTCAGCTATGGAATTGCATAACTAAAATTGTGACTACTCCGTATCTACCTAATTGAGTCTCAATCAAGTGTTTACGTGACTTGTTCTCCAGTCATTTCAAGAACAAAATCAGTCTGATCCGGTCTGCTTTTCCAGATGATACTTTAAACCCTGTACAAATGGACTCTCTGCAAATAAACTTTCTTCTTACTTCTCGTACACCTGTCACAGTTTGATGAAGTCAAGAAAATAATCATGTCCTCTCCAAATAAGTCATGTGATCTTGATCCATTATTGACTACATTGCTGAAAGCATAATTATTTTGATACATTACTTTATGCAATAACAAATATTGTAAATGCATCACTGTGCTCTGGCTGGTTTCCTGACGATTTTAAACAAGCGCAAGTCAACCCACTTCTTAAGAAGTCAACTTTGCCGAAAGAAAACCTACATAGTTATAGACCTAGTCTAAACTGTATTTCCAAGGTACTGGAAAAACTTGTAGCAAGCCGTCTAAAGTCTCACATTGAGTCAAATTGTATATCTAAAGTATTACAATCAGCTTACAAACAGTTTCATTCTACAGAGACTGCTCTTTTAAAAGTACACAATGATGTCACTCTACATATGGACAAAGGTAAAGTAATAGTGCTTACCTTGGTTGATTTATCTGCTGCTTTTGATACTATTGGCCATAACATACTCACTAAACGCTTGTCTATATGGTATGGCACATCTGGCACAGCCCTAAACCGGTTTTCATCATACTTATCTGATATATATATCAAAGAGTGAAGATAGCTAATTTCTTTTCAGCGGCACTACCCACTTCATGTGGTGTTCCTCGGGGTTCTGTTCTTGGACCACAACTTTTTACTCTTTACACTACTCCATTCAGCTCAGTTATTCAAACTCACAACTTGGATCACCGCCTATATGCAGATGATACACAGATTTAACTTCCCTTGGCTACCCCTGATACAAAGTGCTCCTTAAGCCAACCCAGGGTTTGTCTCCATGATATATTCCACTGGATGAGTAACAGCAAAATAAATTTAAATGCAAATGAAACAAAGTTTCTTATTATTGGCACAGAAAAGTAGCGAGATAAACTTGATTGTTTTTCCCGACACCTATGCTAAGCCAGAATTTCACACCGACCGTCTCAGCACTGAATTTAGGTTAGGAGTCACCTTTGATAATAATAAAATTTAGACAGCATATTTCACAAACATGTCGTTGCTGCTTTTATCATATTCGTGAACTTCGTCGTATTCGCCAGTATGTCTTTTGCTGCCGCCAAGACTGTTGCAACTGCTCTTGTTAGCAGTAGACTTGACTATTGTAATTCCCTTTATCATAATATTGCTCTCAATGATATCTTGAAACTTCAACGTGTGCAACATTGTTTGGTAAGGGTAGTTACCCGGTCTCCTCGTTTCTCTCACTCAGTACCACTTCTTAGATCATCGCATGGGCTCCCTGTCCAATATCGTATTATTTTAAGATCTGTACAATTACCTATTAAGCACGTTCATTCAAACAACCAGCATATTTACATTCACTGCTCACTCTTGCAAGTCAGCCCAGACAACTTCGCTCATCTAATTCTAATCTACTTTTTATTCCCAGTGTTAAGAGAAATGTTGGAATTAGAGCTTTTTTCAGTTGCTGCACCAACTCTGTGGAACTCACTCCCTGTTAGTGTTAAGTCTGTAGGAAATATAACAACATTTCGCCGTAAACTAAAAACCCACCTGTTTAAACTTGCTTATCCTCCACAGCTCCCCAGCGTATCAATCCAACTGTTTACAACTGGAACTGCTTATCGATTATGAACTACTTAACCCCTTTTGTTTTGTTGCGCCGCTGCCGAGCTTGGGTCTCCCGAGGATAGTGCAATATAAGTATTTATATATTATTATTATTATTATGCCGACATAGTTGATGTACTAATGGCGTCAAGGCGTCACACTGCATTCGAATGTTGCTTACTTAGAATTACTACTGCTATTATTTATAAATGTTATATTAAGAGTAATATTCTGAAATATATTAAGAGAAGAAGCGCGGAAACAACAAATGCTCGTCAACACTCGCCAGTTTGAATCGTTTGCTCGGCGGTGACCCGTTCACCTCTCTACTGCTGTCGACTAAGTGGACGCGACCAGGTCGCTTAAACCAAGCCACGATTAGCACGAGTCACTGCGTAATGCATTTGGCAAAACAATCTGGCAGTCGGTGATTTAACACAATGACACAATGACAGGCACGGACCCGCTGGACGGCGTGGCTAGTGGCTGGCTGGACGGCACGGCCAGTGGCTAGCTACGCCTCAGCTTAACACTGCAGCCGGAGTCGCCGGCCGAAGTTCTCTTCGCTTATCAAATGAAAGACCAGAAAAAAGTTCTTTGGAAAGTCTACGATCGGCAACATTCTGGATTGCCACTCAACTTGCAACGATGCTCGGGGGTCGGAATATACATTCGTCTCTACAAAAGCAGCTCAGTGGCTGTTGAACTTGTGAACGCATAGCGGAAAGACTCTGATGCTGACCACGTAAGTATACGGATGTATGGTGGTGGTCTCGAAGCTGTATTTATAACTAGATCCGTCTTTTCGACGATCACCTTATATTTAAGGTAATTCTTGCTTAAACAAATGTCTTTGTAAGGATAATGATTAACAAGTATATCACAAACAACATATCCTACATATGCCTACTATGACCGTTTATTGCGCAGTCTGAACGATATTTATTGAAAAATACTTTTATAACTAGATCCGTCTTTTCGACGATCACCTTATATTTACATAGTTTGCAGTTTGAGATAATAGTACTTTAAATGGAGATTTTACAACATACAGTAATGTGTGAGAAAGCGACCCCCCCGGGGGGCAAAGCGTACCCCACCTATCTCAGCAGATGCCACTTCCATTGCCACAATGTTGTGCATTGATATGCTCAAGCGATGCGACATGACGCCAAACCAACTGGGGCAAGATTTTATCAGAAACGTCATTTCAAGAAAGTTACACCAATCTGAATTGTTTATCGACATTATTACAACAAATTCAACAGCTTTAAACGGTTCCACAGCATTTTTACTTTAAAAAAAAATCTGAAATAGCTATTTAGATATCCCCTATATATTGCTGTAGCAGGATTTGTTCATACGAGCAATGGTGTGACCTACGTTATTTTCGTAATTTCAATTACCCGTTCATTGCGGGGAAAACTGTTTGAATTTGTGCAATAAACCAATCAGGCATGTCAATTAACTAACACGCAAGAGCTTTGATCATACGCTGGCTTTCGAATTGTTGTATAATGTTTAAACATTACTTCTAAATATATAGGGTTTACAGGTCGATGTTGTGCATTGATATGCTCAATGTTCCAAAAAATGTGTTGCAAAATATATAACCATCTCATTATAAACCTCCGTGAGTATGTATGTATGTATGTGTGTATGCATGTGTGTTTATATATATGTATGTAAGTATGTATGTATGTATGTATGTATGTATGTGTGTATGTATGTTTGTATGTATGTAAGTATGTATGCATGTATGAATGTATGTATGTATGTATTTATGTATGTATGTATGTATGTATGTATGTATGTATGTATGTATGTATGTATGTATGTATGTATGTATGTATGTATGTATGTATATATGTATGTATGAATGTATGTATGTATGTATGTATGTATGTATGAATGTATGTATGCATGTAAGTATGTATGTATGTATGTATGTATGTATGTATGCATGTATGTATGTATGTATGTATGTATGTACGTACGTACGTACGTACGTATGTACGTATGTACATATGTATATATGTATGTATGTTTGTATGTTATGCTGATCTTCCTCGGGCGTCAAACATTCAGGGGTTCATCTACGATTCAACGGTCGGGTCGTCTCATTTTTATTTTATTCGAAATTCACCCCGGTATTACCCTGTCTACGAACAATCGAATTACCTTTTGCAGTTATTACGTACAATTGCCTGCAACGCTACGCCAGCATTTACGTACAATTGTTGATAACGTCATTCTTCGATTGTCCGAAGTTACGTCATACAAGGGCAAGGCGTCGCCAGACGTTACTATTACGGCTAGTATTACGTCGCAGTTTCAAGAAGCCATCAATATATTGACTGGCAGCACCTTATACCAAGGCATAGATGGATATGGCATAGATGTCCCAACATGGTGAAATTTGCAAAATGTATAGGACTGCAACAAAAATTCAACAAAATAAACGACAACGTGATTCAATGAGACAAGAACAAAGCCGAGTTGTTTGATATGTGACTCCTCCATCAGTGCTCGCCATGGGGTGCGAGTAACTGGGGGAAGATCTTCATTTATATACGTCATAATTATGTGTCTAGATCACACGATGGAGTGCCGCTACTCGCAGTAATTGCCCGCCTCCAACCAGTTTCTGCGTCCGCAGCGGGGCGGGTCTAAGGTATGGACTACCAGTGTAGACGGTTGGTGCGCTTAGCAACCGACGATTTATGTACGTAAGAGAACTTTACTCCGCATAATTGAACGATTGTCATGACATATTTGTACGAATTAATTTTGGATCTTCTAGTTAACGCATTCGTTGCGACCTCATCAGTATCTGTTCGACACGTTAACACCTTCCTTTAACAATTTGATTTTTAGTAGCTTACTCAACTCCTTATTCTCAGTAAATTACAAACGCAAGTGAGCGATATTGTGATCACTGACATTAATGTATTCCAGAGGGATCTCATTACCAGTAATATTCATATCTGCTAGAGTGATATTTTGGTCAATGATACCCAGATGACATTGTGTAGTGTCATGATCAGTAACAACCAGATGTTGTTCAGTGACGAATTCACCAATAACGACGAACGATCTCTCAGTGTTATCTTGATCAGTTACACACATATATCACCGAGTGACGTCGTGAACTGTAACAACCAGACACCATTCAGTGGTGTGGTGATCGGTGTCTTGTCCTTTGGCGATGTCGTGATTAGTATCGTGTAGATGTCCTTCAGCGACGTTGTGATTTTCGTCTTGTAGATGTCCTTAAGCGACGTTTTAATTTGCATCTTGTAGATATCCTTAAGCGACGTTGTAATTTGCATCTTGTAGATGTCCTTCAGCGACGTTGTGATTTTCGTCTTGTAGATGTCCTTCAGCGATATTTTGATTTGTAAAATGCAGATATCCTTCAGTGATGTAGTGAATGGTACATTTTAGATCTCCTTCAGCGATGCTGTGATTGGCATCTTGTAGATGTCCTTCAGTGATGGCGTGATTGGTGTCTTGTAGATGTCCTTCAGTGATGGCGTGATTGGTGTCTTGTAGATGTCCTTCAGTGATGGCGTGATTGGTGTCTTGTAGATGCCCTTCAATGATGGCGTGATTGGTGTCTTGTAGATGCCCTTCAATGATGGCGTGATTGGTGTCTTGTAGATGCCCTTCAATGATGGCGTGATTGGTGTCTTGTAGATGCCCTTCAATGATGGCGTGATTGGTGTCTTGTAGATGCCCTTCAGTGATGGCGTGATTGGTATCTTGTAGATGCCCTTCAGCGATGGCATGTTTGATATATTGTATATATCCTTCAGCGATGTTTGAGTTGTGTATTGTAGATGTCCTTCAGCGATACGGGCAACGTAAATATGATGGTTCATCCCGATCGGCGTCTATCACGCCAGATGACGTTGAGTAATTTGTTGCCGACGTCTGCTAAACACCAAATGACATTGCGGGCGCCTGACGATGAGGGGGAAAACAAGGGGAAATGGTCGTCTGTGCGAAACGTATTCACACCTACGTCCAGTGCCAACCCACGGGCACCTCACGACCAGGTGGCACTGCAATTGCATTTCATTTGAACGTTAATTTGGATGCTCTTTTTGCGTCTTGCTCGGCTAACATTGTTGTTTTTTTATTTTCAAATTTTGTTTAATATCATTTACCTTTGTCATAGTAGCTATATCTATTTGGCACAAACTGACATTGTTCTTGTTTACACAAGTGTCAACATTGATTTATTTAAACAACTACTAGCTGTTTAAACATGTGATATACATGGAAATGTAACGTTTGCTTAGCTAAGACGTATATTAATCTCGATTAAATGCAAATATTTGAACCACAATTTTTACAAATATATTCTCATTACGAACGATGATCTTCTAACAACCTAACAATAATGGAATTTAAAACAAAGTTAAATCAATATTTCGTGATAAGATAATTACTAAGAAATTTAATAGTTTTGATCAAATTAATATGCCGCATGTAATTGGAAGGAAATGTACAAACCAGCATATTTCTATCAATGCGTGGCCATTTCGCTTATGTGTCAACAGCAACAGTTGGCGTGCAACGCGTTCAGTGAGAGCATCAAGATGCGGCTGAAGAGAATGGGCCGCATGGTGTCGATGGCTCGACGCCAGCGGGAGGCAGAAGAAGCAACGCAGCAGCAACTGAACGTGGAGTCGAAGGCGGAGCATCCAAGACCTCGACCTGTGTTGAGACGACGGCTGTCTGTACGCAACAGACTCGATGTACGCATATTTCCACAAGCCACGTGACTACGTGTTAGAATATCCTTTTACAACTTCCTCAACTTTTATATAATGCAAATATTCGATCCCAATATTGTTCAGACAATAACACCCTTCTTTCTGAACATGACCAACTGGTATTGTTTGGGAGCCAACATCGGTTGTTTGATGACACGAGCTGCGCTAGTCTGATCTATTGAGCTCATTTGTGTTCGTTCACTGTGAAGTTAAACTCACATTGGAGAAGAAAGTAAAGCTGTTGTTAAACTCACATTGGTGAAGAATGATTCTGATTCAAGTGTTGTGTGCTCGACGATGATCAGTTGAGCAGCAATTTGAATGAGCGTGACAACAGCATGAATGAGCGTGACAACAGCATCAATGATCGTGACTGCAGTATGAATGAGTGTGACAACAGCATGAATGATCGTGACTGCAGTATGAATGAGCATAACAATAATATGAATGATCGTGACACCAGAATGAATGAGCGTGACAGCAGTATGAATGAGCGTGACAGCAGTATGAATGAGCGTGACAGCAGTATGAATGAGCGTGACATCTGCATCAATGAGTGTGACAACAGCATGAATGAGCGTGACCAAAGCATGAATGAGCGTTACCAGAGTATCTAAGACCGTGACCAAGGCATAAATGAACGTAACCAGAGTATCAATGAACGCGACCAAAGTATTAATGACAAGTGATTATGTCGTAATTCATCTGGTCACGGTGTCGACACTAATTATAATTAATGTCATTTCGCCTCCCTGAAAAACAGCGCACACACTTTCAAATCAAACAAACACATACACACAATCAAACATACACCAACATACACACACACACGCACACACGCACACACGCAAACACACCCAGCCACGCCACGCCACGCCACGCCACGCCACGCCACGCCACGCCACGCCACGCCACGCCACGCCACGCCACGCCACGCCACGCCACGCCACGCCACGCCACGCCACGAGATGAGGAGTCTATATGCAAAATGTTGTCTCATGTGTTCTCACTGCAAAAGATAACATTAACAATGCCCAGACACAGCAGACAAGGCCATATGACCTTAAATATACAATTCTACTGTACAACATTGGTGATCCAGTTTTATTAAAAAGTATTGTGCTGGACAATATTTTCTACATGGGAGGCAAAATTATATGAAGGGGGTCATTATTTATTATTTATATAAAAACGACCCCCGGGGTTGTATGTAATATGTACCCTCGGTCATTATATATAAATATATATATATATATATATATATATATATATATATATATACATATATATATATATATATATACATATACATATATACATATATATACATATATATATATATATACATATATATATATATATATATATATATATATATATATATATATATATATATATATATATATATAATGACCGAGGGTACATATTATATACAATACAGACCGAGGTACCAAAATGGGAGGTATTTATTATATGTGACACCGTCCTTGTTGTGCGTGTACAGATGCTGCGTGGAGGGCCGTGGGACAAGATGCCGCGGATGCTGCAGCTGTTTGACTGCCCGGCTCTCAGCGGCAGCGTCAGACCCAAGAAGAGGATCCTCAACACACGCTTCAAGAAAGACGGACAGGTCAGTGTGACAGCGTGCACTTATTCACACCGGTCACTGAAGCAGGACGTAAATGGTACTAATGTTCAAATGTTCTTCAGTCCGTTTTTCCGAGGTAAACAATGTGAGAAATCAACTGTTTTCGGCAAAACTAACATGTTTGACCAAAGAACGGTTATGCAATCATATTTTGTAAACGCCTTCGTTGGCTGTGGAAATGAACATGACTTAAGGTTCATATAATATTATATTGATCATAAATCGTTTCCCATTGATACCGAGTCTCGGTAAAAGGAGTCGACCGTCTGTTAAAGGCCACCCACTGCTGGGTGGCCTTTGATACTCAGTCGACGTTAAGCCTTTTCACTCCCCGCGGAGCATAGGCCACCAACGACTCCTTTCCACAGGACACGGTTTTTCGCTTGGGCTTCCAGCTCTTTCTATTTGTATTTTACTTTTGACATAACTGCTTCTACTTCTCTGCTCTAGGTGTTTATTGGCCTTCCCATTTTCCTCTTGCCCTGAGGTTCCATGTGAGCACCTGTCTTGTGATGTGTAGTGTTAACTTCCTGAAAGAATGGCCTTTCCAACTCCAATTCTTCCTTCTAATGTGTTATTCGACTAGTTCCTGATTTGTTCTTTCCCATAGTGCTTCATTGCTAATTGTTTCTGGCCACTGTATCCTTAGAATTCTTCTTAGACATTTATTTACAGTTCTGATCTTCTGTAGCATGGATTGTGTGGTCCGCCATGTCTCTGATCCATACATATTCACAGTCTTAATATTTGAGTTAAATATGCGTAGCTTGGTTGATATTGATATTTCTCTGGATTGATACAGAGTGTTTGTATAATAGTCAGATAGGTTCACAAAATTACAGTTACTTGGCGGACAAAAACACCGCAATTTTCATGGGGCTTCTTTGAACCATACGTGTTATATTTATTTTATCAATACATATTTTCTAACCCCCATGGGGCGCTCAAATGTTGGTGATATTGAGTTTTTGTTTGGCGCTCATTCTATGACTACAAGGCTACAAGGGACCGCCACGACTACAAGGGACCGCCCTGACTACAAGGAACACCCCTGACTACAAGGGACCGCCCTGACTACAAGGGACCGCCATGACTACAAGGGACCGCCATGACTACAAGGGACCGCCCTGACTACAAGGGACCGCCCTGACTACAAGGAACACCCCTGACTACAAGGGATCGCCCTGGCTACAAGGGACCGCCATGACTACAAGGAACACCCCTGACTACAAGGGACCGCCCTGACTACAAGGAACACCCCTGACTACAAGGGACCGCCCTGGCTACAAGGGACCGCCACGACTACAAGGGACCGCCCTGACTACAAGGAACACCCCTGACTACAAGGGACCGCCCTGGCTACAAGGGACCGCCATGACTACAAGGAACACCCCTGACTACAAGGGACCGCCCTGACTACAAGGAACACCCCTGACTACAAGGGACCGCCCTGGCTACAAGGGACCGCCACGACTACAAGGGACCGCCCTGACTACAAGGAACACCCCTGACTACAAGGGACCGCCCTGACTACAAGGGACCGCCATGACTACAAGGGACCGCCATGACTACAAGGGACCGCCCTGACTACAAGGGACCGCCCTGACTACAAGGGACCGCCCTGATTACAAGGGACCGCCCTGACTACAAGGGACCGCCCTGACTACAAGGGACCGCCCTGATTACAAGGGACAGCCCTGACTACAAGGGACCGCCCTGACTACAAGGGACCGCCCTGACTACAAGGACCGCCCTGACTACAAGGGACCGCCCTAACTACAAGGGACTGCCCCGACTACAAGGGACCGCCCTGACTACAAGGGACCGCCCTGACAACAAAGGACCGCCCTGACTACAAGGGACCGCAGTGACTACAAGGCACCACCCTGACTACAATGGACCGCCCTGACTACAAGGAACCGCCCTGACTACAAGGGACCGCCCTGACTACAATGGACCGCCCTGACTACAAGGAACCGCCCTGACTACAAGGCACCACCCTGACTACAATGGACCGCCCTGACTACAAGGAACCGCCCTGAATACAAGGGAGACCGTCTGTCATTGGCCACCCGGGGGTCTCTTTTAATTGGTCTTTACATCCAGCAAACTGAACAAACATAATCAAACCAGTCAATGCATTAATGAATAAGTGTAAACATGTGAGACATTAACGTCGAGTATGTTATTGCCACACTGGTGAAGATTAAATACTGTGACATGTTACACACTCATACGCACTCCAGCTATATGAATTATTGGATTTAGGATTACACAAAAAGGCGGGAGTGCAAGAGGACATCAGTGCATTCAAATTCACCCGGAGAAGTAGTAGGCAGCATTGAACTTAAAGCTGGATGGTAGCGAGTGGACAAACAACTGCCCGACTCTTGTCCGTGCGCAGCATGATCATGTGGATCTATGCGAACATGACCGTGGCGACATGAATGCGTAGCAGCAGCCGCAGCGGCGGCGGCGGCGGCGGCGGCGGCGGCGGCGGCGGCGGCGGCGGCGGCGGCGGCGGCGGCGGCGGCAGCAGCGGCAGCACCAGCACCAGTACCCCCAGCACACAACTTGCCATCAGTGTTTTGCTTTGAATGGAATTTTTAAAAATTATTTTAGAAATGTTCTTAAACACGCACAAACTGCACCATTGCGATAAGAAGCGCTCTTCTAGACAGACGACCAGTAGAGTGTTATTCCGTCACTTCTAGACAGACGGCCAGTAGAGTGTTGTTATGTCACTTCTAGACAGACGGCCAGTAGAGTGTTATTCCGTCACTTCTAGACAGACGGCCAGTAGAGTGTTGTTCCGTCACTTCTAGACAGACCGCCAGTAGAGTGTTGTTCCGTCACTTCTAGACAGACGGCCAGTAGAGTGTTGTTCTGTCACTTCTAGACAGACGGCCAGTAGAGTGTTGTTCTGTCACTTCTAGACAGACGGCCAGTAGAGTGTTGTTATGTCACTTCTAGACAGACGGTCAATAGAGTGTTGTTCTGTCACTTCTAGACAGACGGCCAGTAGAGTATTGTTCCGTCACTTCTATACAGACGGCCAGTAGAGTGTTGTTTCATCACTTCTAGACAGACGGCCAGTAGAGTGTTGTTATGTCACGTCTAGACAGACGGCCAGTACAGTGTTGTTCCGTCACTTCTAGACAGACGGCCAGTAGAGTGTTGTTCCGTCACTTCTATACAGACGGCCAGTACAGTGTTGTTCCGTCACTTCTAGACAGACCGCCAATAGAGTGTTGTTCCGTCACTTCTAGACAGACCGCCAGTAGAGTGTTGTTCCGTCACTTCTAGACAGACGGCCAGTAGAATGTTGTTCCGTCACTTCTAGACAGACCGCCAGTAGAGTGTTGTTCCGTCACTTCTAGACAGACCGCCAGTAGAGTGTTGTTCCGTCACGCTTGCAGGCCCGTCTACTGTTTCGCGCCCACGCTCGCCGCGTCTTTATGCTCATTCAGTGGATGGCCGCATTCAACGGGTAAGCTCACGTTGTCTCGTGTGTTCTCATGAAACTAGCTGCGCTGTTTTATCTCCAATGTTGTATCGAATTATAGTTAGATCAATGCAAAGTATGTCTCTATATGTTTAAAATAAAACGTCGTCTGTAATGTTTATATACTATAAACCTTATTCAGTACTTCGAAAATAGTTCGTTATATGTATTTGTCCCAAACTCACCAATATTGGCGCCACTCACCATTTCATCATTGTTATAACATGCTTAGAAATTCCAAACAGACGATTTGTGGAGTCGTATAAAAGAGTGGTTGGCTGCACGATGTCATTGGTGTTTACGATGTGTTAAACATAGCGTTTGGGATACGTGAAATAACAAAAACGAATGTTACCATGTTTCTATTCAAAGTTCAACACAAAACACTATCCACAAGTGCATGCAATTGAGCTTTTTCTTGACAAACATTATGAGTTCATTAGACGAAATAAAGATGTGCAAATTCTGCACACAAATCTAAGTTGTGGCAGGGGTGATATGATAAATCGTCACGCATGCGCATAGCTTGTATTTGTCCGTTGCTGTTAGGTGCATGCCTGTTAGGTGCATGCCTGTTAGGTGGATGCCTGTTAGGTGGATGCCTGTTAGGTACATGCCTGGTAAGCTTCATAAGGATGAAAGTTTGCCAATCATTTACTATGACTGATCAGTAATTTCATTTCACACATTTAATTTGATATTTCGTTATATGTATGTGAATAAAATTATATATGTAATTATAATTGTCAAGTGTAGCATGGCGATGGATTTCCTCTCAAAGTGGTCGTCTAAATGGAAATCTATGAACACATGGCAATAATAATATGCGTAATCCTAGGACTCGACCATATTTCTCCGTATAACAAATCATAAGGTGCCAAAAATACTCGAAAATGTTCCGGTGTCCGCACGCAGGCCAAACCAGAAACGGAAGGAGATGCAGACATTCATGGACATTGCGCACGAGATGGAACACGTGTCAGCAATGAAACACCGTGAAGAAGCAACTGGCATCTCGTTCAACCCGAACCACTACAAGGCCAACAAAGAGGTATGTATATTCCACTCCATTCAAAACGAGACTGTGATAGCAAACTTAACTCTTAAGACAAATTATGATTACTTGTTAAGTTGCATAGTCATAATAAAAAAACTTAAAGATCTAGTCCGTTTGAATAGTGAACATAACTTCAATTGTCTATCTTCAGATTGTGATATCACAAGACGTGAAGAAACTTCTCACCCTAGCGTCAAACTGTAGAACTGCGGACATGGTGCAACGGGTATGAGGCTGTCTGTCTTTATATTGTCTTTGTGTAGCCCCGGTAGTCTTTGTGCAGCCCCGGTAGTCTTTGTGTAGCCCCGGTAGTCTTTGTGTAGCCCCGGTAGTCTTTGTGCAGCACCGGTAGTCTTTGTGTAGCCCCGGTAGTCTTTGTGTAGCCCCGGTAGTCTTTGTACAGCACCGGTAGTCTTTGTGTAGCCCCGGTAGTCTTTGTGTAGCCCCGGTAGTCTTTGTGTAGCCCCGGTAGTCTTTGTACAGCACCGGTAGTCTTTGTGCAGCACCGGTAGTCTTTGTGTAGACCCGGTAGTCTTTGTGTAGCCCCGGTAGTCTTTGTGCAGCCCCGATAGTCTTTGTGCAGCACCGGTAGTCTTTGTGTAGACCCGGTAGTCTTTGTGTAGTCCCGGTAGTCTTTGTACAGCACCGGTAGTCTTTGTGTAGCCCCGGTAGTCTTTGTGCAGCACCGGTAGTCTTTGTGTAGCCCCGGTAGTCTTTGTGTAGCACCCGGTAGTCTTTGTGCAGCACCGGTAGTCTTTGTGTAGCCCCGGTAGTCTTTGTGTAGCCCCGGTAGTCTTTGTGTAGCCCCGGTAGTCTTTGTGTAGACCCGGTAGTCGCGTAACTGTTATTTTATCCGGCAATACAAACTCGCATGTGTGCGTTATTAGTGTACAGTTTTACTACCATGTAGAGGTG
This sequence comes from Lamellibrachia satsuma, assembly GCA_033239005.1. NCBI lineage: Eukaryota > Metazoa > Annelida > Polychaeta > Sabellida > Siboglinidae > Lamellibrachia > Lamellibrachia satsuma. The sequence continues at coordinate 353,917 of BSQZ01000079.1, read as the reverse complement.
CGCATGTGTGTATTTTACTGTACACTGGTCTTGCCCTGTATAGGTATACCTGTGTGTATTTTACTGTACACTGGTCTTGCCCTGTATAGGTATACCTGTGTGTATTTTATTGTACACTGGTCTTGCCCTGTATAGGTATACCTGTGTGTATTTTATTGTACACTGGTCTTGCCCTGTATAGGTATACCTGTGTGTATTTTACTGTACACTGGTCTTGCACTGTATAGGTACACCTGTGTGTATTTTACTGTATGCTGGTCTTGCCCTGCATAGTTATACCTGTGTGCATTTTACTGCACACTGGTCTTGCCCTGCATAGGTATACCTGTGTGTATTTTACTGTACACTGGTCTTGCCCTGTATAGGTATACCTGTGTGTATTTTACTGAACACTGGTCTTGCCTTGCATAGGTATACCTGTGTGTATTTTACTGCACACTGGTCTTGCCCTGTATAGGTATACCTGTGTGCATTTTACTGTACACTGGTCTTGCCCTGCATAGGTATACCTGTGTGTATTTTACTGTACACTGGTCTTGTCCTGTATAGGTATACCTCTGTGTATTTTACTGTACACTGGTCTTGCCCTGTATAGGTACACCTGTGTGCATTTTACTGTACACTGGTCTTGCCCTGTATAGGTACAACTGTGTGTATTTTACTGTACACTGGTCTTGCCCTGTATAGGTATACCTGTGTGTATTTTACTGTACACTGGTCTTGCCCTGTATAGGTATACCTGTGTGTATTTTATTGTACACTGGTCTTACCCTGTATAGGTATACCTGTGTGTATTTTACTATACACTGGTCTTGCCCTGTATAGGTATACCTGTGTGTATTTTACTGTACATTGGTCTTACCCTGTATAGGTATACCTGTGTGTATTTTATTGTACACTGGTCTTGCCTTGTATAGGTATACCTGTGTGTATTTTACAGTGCACGTGTACTTCCATGTAGAAGTATACCTGTGTGTATTTTACTGTGCACGCATACTTCCATGTAGAAGTATTGCGCATATTTACCGTACATTTGTAGAGCATGTGTAGCAACAGGCTTATTGTGTAATTCCATAGTTGTACTGCTCTTGCACAATTTGCTTTGATTGTGCACTATATCGCTAAAACGAGTTCTAATCACAAGTTGCTTTGATTGTGCACTATACCGCTAAAACGAGTTCTAATCACAAGTTGCTTTGATTGTGCACTGTACCGCTAAAACGAGTTCTAATCACAAGTTGCTTTGATTGTGCACTGTACCGCTAAAACGAGTTCTAATCACAAGTTGCTTTGATTGTGCACTGTACCGCTAAAACGAGTTCTAATCGCAAGTTGCTTTGATTGTGCACTGTACCGCTAAAACGAGTTCTAATCGCAAGTTGCTTTGATTGTGCACTGTACCGCTAAAACGAGTTCTAATCGCAAGTTGCTTTGATTGTGCACTATACCGCTAAAACGAGTTCTAATCGCAAGTTGCTTTGATTGTGCACTATACCGCTAAAACGAGTTCTAATCGCAAGTTGCTTTGATTGTGCACTATACCGCTAAAACGAGTTCTAATCGCAAGTTGCTTTGATTGTGCACTATACCGCTAAAACGAGTTCTAATCGCAAGTTGCTTTGATTGTGCACTATACCGCTAAAACGAGTTCTAATCGCAAGTTGCTTTGATTGTGCACTATACCGCTAAAACGAGTTCTAATCGCAAGTTGCTTTGATTGTGCACTATACCGCTAAAACGAGTTCTAATCGCAAGTTGCTTTGATTGTGCACTATACCGCTAAAACGAGTTCTAATCGCAAGTTGCTTTGATTGTGCACTATACCGCTAAAACGAGTTCTAATCGCAAGTTGCTTTGATTGTGCACTATACCGCTAAAACGAGTTCTAATCGCAAGTTGCTTTGATTGTGCACTATACCGCTAAAACGAGTTCTAATCGCAAGTTGCTTTGATTGTGCACTATACCGCTAAAACGAGGTCTAATCGCAAGTTGCTTTGATTGTGCACTATACCGCTAAAACGAGTTCTAATCGCAAGTTGCTTTGATTGTGCACTATACCGCTAAAACGAGGTCTAATCGCAAGTTGCTTTGATTGTGCACTATACCGCTAAAACGAGTTCTAATCGCAAGTTGCTTTGATTGTGCACTATACCGCTAAAACGAGTTCTAATCGCAAGTTGCTTTGATTGTGCACTATACCGCTAAAACGAGTTCTAATCGCAAGTTGCTTTGATTGTGCACTATACCGCTAAAACGAGTTCTAATCGCAAGTTGCTTTGATTGTGCACTATACCGCTAAAACGAGTTCTAATCGCAAGTTGCTTTGATTGTGCACTATACCGCTAAAACGAGTTCTAATCGCAAGTTGCTTTGATTGTGCACTATACCGCTAAAACGAGTTCTAATCGCAAGTTGCTTTGATTGTGCACTATACCGCTAAAACGAGTTCTAATCGCAAGTTGCTTTGATTGTGCACTATACCGCTAAAACGAGTTCTAATCGCAAGTTGCTTTGATTGTGCACTATACCGCTAAAACGAGGTCTAATCGCAAGTTGCTTTGATTGTGCACTATACCGCTAAAACGAGGTCTAATCGCAAGTTGCTTTGATTGTGCACTATACCGCTAAAACGAGGTCTAATCGCAAGTTGCTTTGATTGTGCACTATACCGCTAAAACGAGGTCTAATCGCAAGTTGCTTTGATTGTGCACTATACCGCTAAAACGAGGTCTAATCGCAAGTTGCTTTGATTGTGCACTATACCGCTAAAACGAGTTCTAATCACAAGTTGCTTTGATTGTGCACTATACCGCTAAAACGAGGTCTAATCACAAGTTGCTTTGATTGTGCACTATACCGCTAAAACGAGGTCTAATCACAAGTTGCTTTGATTGTGTACTATACCGCTAAAACGAGGTCTAATCACAAGTTGCTTTGATTGTGCACTATACCGCTAAAACGAGTTCTAATCACAAGTTGCTTTGATTGTGTACTATACCGCTAAAACGAGTTCTAATCACAAGTTGCTTTGATTGTGTACTATACCGCTAAAACGAATTCTAATCATACATCATCTACTCGGATGAGTTTTGCTAGGATAAATTGACAAGACAATATTGCCATCCAAGGCAAAATAACCCAGATGACAAGTGGACAAGGAAGCCATTGGCTTATTGAGAGTCCAACCATTCTTCATCTATATGTAACCAACCCTTCTGAGATATTTGTTATTTTTGTTTTAAGCGTATCCACGTTGTTAGCATTTACACAATGTGTATATAATCTGTTCCATTAATTTATGTAGATACATCTTGTAATAAACTGAAGTTCCAACAGTATACCAACATTGCCAATGTACGATGTGGCATACATTGCTCGTTACAACGAAACACGTACAACGACTGTTCCAGATCGTGCACAGTCTGCAGGCTATGTCGTCCTTCTCAGAGTATCCTCTGCATATGCAGGAGAAGCTCGGCCGAGTTGCCTGGTATGAAGAGTACGTACCACCTCACTCTGAAATTTCATTCTCGTTTAAATATCATTTTAAATAAATATAATACATTTTCTGAAGGACAAAAATAACATAACTTTGGTAATTCCCACATTGCAGTCTTGCCAAGTCTACAGTTCAAAACTAACTTTTTACGAGTAGTACGTGCAATTTAACACTTGGATATTTCTCGTGACATTCTGCAGAGTAGGGGCGAAGAGATTGATATTGCGAGAGGGTCATCACGCGGAGAACTTCTACTTCATACTGTCAGGCCAGGGTACGTCACGGTGGGCTTGGGAAACAACTCTTCCACACAATAACGGTCTTTTCTGGAAAAAAGGACCACGTCAATTTTAGTATTTATAAAGACTCAGAGCCATTGTATTAAGACTTTCGGTATGCTCCTTCATGTGATGTGTACGTTGTAGTGTGAGAAAACGTGTATTAACAACAATTCGACTCATTTGTTTGAGTGTGATGATGGGTAGTAATACTAACTTCGACACTCAACTCACCGAAATGTAGTTTGCAATATCAAGTAACACCACGGCTTCTTTCAATATACCGTTACCGGACAAAGTTATTAATAATGTTATTGTTGTTTTAAATTTGGGCATCACTGTGTGTAACAGTGAATATACACCACATCGTTCCTATTGCAGCCCTCGTCAAGAAGATAATAAAAGACAAACGAGGCCGTCTAACAATGAATGTCATGGGTCGACTGTCCAAGGGAGAGAGCTTCGGAGTAAGATACGTTGTTTAATAGACAGAAGTAGTGACTGAATAGGCTGAGAACGGGTTTATATATATATATATATATATATATATATATATATATATATATATATATATATATATATATATATATATATATATATATATATATATTGACAAACAACACAATAAAGGAAACCCGAGTAGAGATTAGGGAGTTTCAAGCAATGTGTTTGTCAACTGGATATGCTACCTACTTTGCCAAATGCATTTACTAAATGTGACGGACACTGGCTTCCAAACTTGTGCGGTTTGTTGACAGTGCACTGTCCTGTCGTACGGTTTGTTGACAGTGCACTGTCCTGTCGTATGGTTTGTTGACAGTGCACTGTCCTGTCGTGCACATCTTTGAGCCACACACCTGTGGTGACTATGCGACGAGACAATGCGACGAGACTATGTGACGAGACTACCGATACTCCTCATTATCGTTTCGATATGGTCCTTAATATTTCAGGAGATTGCGTTATTGTATCGGCTGAGAAGGACTGCGTCCGTGGAGAGTGTCTCCAACATGACACTCATCGTGATACGTGGAGAAGATTTCAAAGATATTTTCATAAGTCCGAACAACGGGGAACCGGAGCATGTGACATTTCTCAGGTGAGACATAACGCATTTGGTATATCAAATGTAAATAGTAGTTAAACCAAGCACAAGACAATTTGTATTTTGTAATGATTTACAACCTGTAATAAAATAGTTTGTATTAAATGTTATAATTACAATGCAAAGTCATATTTGAAAAACATTCCGTAACATTTTGCTTAAAATGTATCATAGAATCCGCTAAAACACTAGGCTATTGAATTGTTGTTAATTGCACATGTTAATTTGGACTCACTTTGCAGTAGTAACGGAATTATTTGCAGGGGGGTCAAATTCTTGGAGCACTGGCCAATTGACATTTTGAAAGAGTCGCCGGAAATGACTTTGTTTCATTTCTTCAGGTAACACAATTGTTTCACTGATATGGCCATAATATGTTATATTACACATGTACATCGAAAATCATCATCGGCGGCCAAGTCGATTTCGAGAATGACATTCACTGTATACGTTAATTATGGTTATCAGCATTACAAAATAAAAAGTTAAAATGTCCATAGTAGCTAATAAACATTTAACTTAAACATTTACAAAGATGCTCGGAAAGACAGTGTCGATCTGCATATGCGCATTCATGCGACACGAGCATTACTTAGCCATGCAAAGTCGTTCGTTAAATAAAAGGTTGTCTGTAATACAAGACAGTGCATCCGCTAACACGTGGGAGCCCGCGGCTAATTGCAACGTTAAAAAATATTTCAAAAGTCGTTTTATTTATGTCAACAAATTACGCGTAGGCGTTAGCTTGCACTGTTCCACAATATGCAGAACGACTAAGCGAATTTATAGGTTTAAGCATATCCGAAATGTGACGACTTTAATTGAGCAGATCTCGCTTGTTTCAAGTAAACCCGTACACGCAGGGTTTTTCAAGGCCAAATTGCTGTATGAGAGACCAGCTTTTTTATGTATAATATTAACATTGTCGTCGTCTTATCAATGCGACTTCATTAGTACTAATGACATACATGTCGGATGACGTCATCGCACACGTGAGGAAGTTCGTACTTTCCCTCGTCTTGGTTGATCGCTGCCTTGGTCTTGAGTACCCATGTGACCCCTGTCACGTGTTTTCTCCTTGTGTGTGACTCCCTATCTACCACTTGTACACCCTCCCAGTCTATGAGATGTTTTTTGGTGGTTGTGTGGTCTGTAAGGGCGGACTTGTTTGTGGTGGACCGAGGCCGCTTCTTTTCGCTCCTCGTGTATTTTCTTTTTGTGCATTTTCTATATCTTTCGTGTATTCGTTTAGTCTGGTCTTAAACAGTCTCTCCTGTGTAGACTGCGCCACAACTCTTACACGGTATTTGGTAGACTAGTTCACCCTGTTCTTCTGGTTCTACTTCGTCCTTTGAGTGTACCAATATATGTCTCAGTGTTGAGTGGGGACGCATGGCTGTAGTCACTCCGTATTTCTTCAGTACCCGATCAACCCTCTCTGAGACACCTACGTATGGGATGATGACCTGCTTTCTGTAGTTCTTGTCCTTTTTCTCTTGTCTCTTGTTTTTCTCTTCTCGTTTTCTGCCACCTTTTTCAAAGCCCAGGACGGATAGCCGCACCTTCCAATGACTACTTTTAAGTGTTCTTCCTCTTCCTTCTTGTCCCCTTTCTCAGAAGTTATCGTCTCACAAATGTTCACGAGGTGTGAGACCTTAGCACAACGACCAAATACGGCCAACCCCGTATTTGTATGTAGCCTTCAGCCTGCCGACCGTCGCTTTTCAATGCTATTTATAACCTGATCGGGTTCAAATCTCGAAAAGAACGACTCACAATAACGAAGTAACCACGTGACGTCGTCATTTTGGCATAGCAATATTTGTGTTCCGCCCTTGTTGTTGATCCTGGCAACGTATGTCACCAGTTTGGTCTATTCTTTGTTTATTCCAATTGTATTTAGTTAGTAGGTACGTTCACATGCTATGCACATTTTTGTGAAGGAGTTTGCAATATTTCGGGTGTTGGTATTATATCACTTTGAATTAAAACAAAAATAGTCCAGTCACAATTCACAAAAAAAAACACAATTGGTAGCCATCTTGACAATTACGATTTACGATGGTGTCTTAGTGGGACAAAACTAACAAACATGGTTACATTTGCTTCTCTGGGTCGATGGTAATGACATTGGAATATTTTTAGCAACGTGAAGTTGACGTTTATTTTGTTTCATCAATATTCCTTAAAGTTCACTTCATGATTTGAAGATCAAATAATTACAACACTGCAATGTTAACAGCATATTTCATTCATAAACTCAGCGATTATCGGGATATCCTCATCGCGCAACATAAAGCACAACTGGCGACCACCTTAAGGTACACCAGTTGTCAAAAAAGGTTGCCCGTATGAACTTTCGCACGTCCCATATGAGCTGAACCTTAAACAACATTGCGTACACGTATGAGCTTAACCTTAAACAACATTGCGTACACGTATGAGCTTAACCTTAAACAACATTGCGTACACGTATGAGCTGAACCTTAAACAACATTGCGTACACGTATGAGCTTAACCTTAAACAACATTGCGTACACGTATGACCTGAACCTTAAACAACATTGCGTACACGTATGAGCTTAACCTTAAACAACATTGCGTACACGTATGAGCTGAACCTTAAACAACATTGCGTACACGTATGCTTTGTTTTATCCAATGTTTGAACAAACCCCACGTTTCAAATAGCACCAGGCTCCCTATGCCAGTTAAAAACGTTCGTCGAACGCATTGCATCTAAAGATAATGCTCTTCATAAGTATTTCCGAAAATGAGGCCAGGTTAATTAACATTGCTAAATCGTTTATTGGTTCATGTTTGTGCAGACGCGGACACGTGATTGTGCCGGACAGTTCGACGAATGAGTGGCTCTACATCGTTATGACAGTACGTTAAGTGACAGTAATAATATACATGCTTACATTATATCAGAGCTAATAGGAACTGAGCTGCATCTCTCTGACACGATAGCAACGTTTGGCTGCCATTCGCGTGATGTCGCCTCAGTGCAGTCATTTTAACGTATACTTTTGGATCGAGTATTCGACGCCATCGTATTGTAGTATCACCAGGGTGATTCACCAGGGATTCACCAGGGTGATTCACCAGGATGATTCCGTACAGTGAACAGTTTGATATTTTACCGGAAACAGTTGATGCCAACTGACGATCAATTTGCAAAATGTACCGGCCTCGAGTAACGCAGCTCAGTATTCATTAGGTCTGTTACGTTTATAACGAATGAATGGATCTATTGTACTACGATTCTTAGTGAACGTGGAGACAAAACGCTTTAAATTGACATTTATACAACCAACGAGTCGATCTACATATATAATTATAATTGATTCCTGCAACGCGACGCGAATTGCTTACTTATATCGGACATATATTGCTGATGTCTAAAGGGCATCTTCTGCTGAAATCTTTGTCGACCAAATGCGTTTATACTCACTCTAGACGCGTGTGTGTGTGTGTGTGTGTGTGTGTGCGTGCGTGCGTGCGTGCGTTCGTGCGTGGTATATATATATATATATATATATATATATATATATATATATATATATATATATATATATATATATATATATATATATATATATATATATGGATACATTAAAACAGCTTGATGTAAAATCAGGCGGCTAAGGGATTGGAAATTATAGCTTAATTACTTCTGTTTCGTGTTGCAGAGCTTTCTATGTATTTATTCGATATATGTCAACATAATTTTGCAGGAGATTTGGGGACGTTCATAAATTTTATTTTGTTTAGATTAGGGTCGGTTTATCCCAGGTTACCATACGTACTCTTCGTTCGACAGCCGTAATCACAACACCTTGTCCATTGACAGGGCACGTGTCACGTGATGAAGGCGCTCGAGGCAGTGTCGCCAATAAGGACCCCTGAGCGGCGCCACCGTCCAATTCTTCTCTGTAGTCTCGCCTGTCCGGAATATGGTGAGTCAGCCTGCTTGGGTATCGAAGCTAATGTTTTCCTCATAACAAACAAGTTTCCGGATAATCTGACTGGCTGTGAACGGCGACACACATTGGCATACCGATCCCGAATAAGGAATTTATAAACGGGCAAAACAGAATGTTCGTGCATAGCTCCCTCGTCAAATCGAATTTTTTCTCGTCTCGTATCTAAATCATTTCGCAAAAAAATCAGACCAATTTAGTATCCACTACGACATGTAAGCTCGGTTGTGCAAATATGTTATTTATTTTTTATGAAATCATTGAACAAACTATTAAATTATTTCAGATCCAGTCGAATTCCTGCGAAAAAAAGGAAAACTGATTCCGCTTCTAAATACCATTCACACTTTTGTAAGCTACTAGATCTAATGATCAAAGTACATTATTTCGACAATGTTAACAAATGTACGCACCCGTCTATTAAACCGACTGCACATACTACTTAGACTACTGACGCACTACATCAGCGAACCAGATTCGCGATGAGCTAATTGAATTGAGGATAGATGAAAGATAAAATAGAATACTTTCTTACCAACAGTGACGTACCTAGGACCTCGCAAAGGGGGACCAAAGGGAGGCCAAAAGGGGACCAAAGGGGGACCAAAGGGGGCAAAGCTAGTCATCCATGTAGCGGAGCAACTGAAAAATACGGTACAGAATACGCCAAAGGGAGACATGACCCAATCCCTCCTAAATACGCCAACGGAAGACATGACCCAATCCCTCCTAAATACGCCAAAGGGAGACATGACCCAATCCCTCCTAAATGCGCCAACGGGAGACATGACCCAATCCCTCCTAAATACGCCAAAGGGAGACATGACCCAATCCCTCCTAAATACGCCAACGGAAGACATGACCCAATCTCTTCTAAATACGCCAACGGGAGACATGACCCAATCCCTCCTAAATACGCCAAATGAAGACATGACCCAATCTCTTCTAAATACGCCAACGGAAGACATGACCCAATCCCTCCTAAATACGCCAAAGGGAGACATGACCCAATCCCTCCTAAATACGCCAAAGGGAGACATGACCCAATCCCTCCTAAATACGCCAAAGGGAGACATGACCCAATCCCTCCTAAATGCGCCAACGGGAGACATGACCCAATCTCTTCTAAATACGCCACTGCTTCCCAATAATGAAAATTTTATTACTGTTGTTGCTTTTTATGATCAAATAAAATAAAGTTTACAGTCAGCAAATTAAATTCAACTGCGTATTGTCGCCATTACCGTTCCCAGTAACATCTTGTCGCATTCTAGTGTCAAAGGTCGACTGTGGCAGGAAGAAAGCGGCAAACGTCCTTCGGCCACGTGGAAAATATGCAAGATGCGCGGCGCCACACGAGGTATGCACCATGCCGTTACAACGGAATTTTCAGAGATCTCATACGCAAATCGTCAGACGATGTGCCAAATACCATCAGTTAAAATGTTTGATTTTCACTCTTGTCGCAACGCAAATAGAGTAGTGTGGGGAAGGCGAACCCCCCGGGACAAAGCGCACCCCATGTGGGGCAAAGCGCACCCCATGTGGGGCAAAGCGCATCCCATTGTAAATCACAATGGAAGTAGTTGTTTTAGAAATTAATCCGTTTAATACATGTACGTTTAATATGCACGACTATTTGTATAATAAATCTCCCACTTATGTAAATTGACTAATGCACAGGAGCTCTGATCAGGCGCTGGCTGTCTAATTGTTTTATTATATTTGTTTGAACACTACCTCTAACTAAATAGGGTCTACAGATCAACGTTGTGCATTATTTTGCTCAACATTCCAATAAATGTACTGCAAAACATATAACCGTGGAAATAACAATAGCACACCATATAACATACAGTAATGGGGTAATGTGAACCGGGGGTGCTTTTGGCCCACATGACGAAATTTACGAAATGTGTAGGACTGCAACAAAAATGTAATTTTGTGGTTGTTGTGTTGTTGCTAAGATTCTGCAGCTGTACCACTGTTTAGATAAGATATGTGCATATGTGACTGTGTTAACCGTTTCCGTCTGAATGAATGAATGAAAATAAGTAGGCCAAATCATGGTTGCCAACATTCCAATAAATGCTAGGCGTACATTGCTAAACGTTTTTGCGAGTCGTGCGCTTAATTGATTAAAACTGATCAGTCGTGTAATGTTCGCTGGTCCGCAACTCAAAAAAACTGGTGTTAATATATATCACTATGTATATATATATATATATATATATATATATATATATATATATGTGTGTGTATATATATATGTGTATATATATATATATATATATATATATATATATATATATATATATATATATATATATATATATAGATATATAGATATATATATAGGGGTAAGATGGAGCAACTCGGTTTTTTCAAACTGTACACCATTAAAATATGTTAACATGTACTTAATGCGTTCATATTATAGACAGATATGTTTGTTACCTATTAGACAACTATTTTCAACAAGTAGACCTACTAGCTGGTTTGCATTTCAAAAAGAGTAAGAGTGCTCTAAAAAACCGTCTTGCCCCATCCCTGGGACAATGCGCAATACAACTCCCCCGCGTTTTATTGAAGCCAACTCACGATCAATTGTGGTCTTTTGACTGCCAAGCAGAACAAAGACACGCCATGTCTGGACGATTCTAATCGAGCGCAGTAACACAACGAACGCTTCAAGAAGTGGCTAAGCCTAAAACAACGAAATGGGGAGTTATGGACCATATTGGTTCGTCCATATAAATATGGACAAAACATTGCCTGAAACAAATATGTATGCGTCATACAAATAGTATGGTAGTACACCAGGCTAATATAGTTGTTACATTTTAATTGGAGTTAACATACAAATTATAAACATGCAATTCATACAATAAATAGTAATTTACTTGACTCTAGTGAAATGTTGTAAAATTAAAGTAGTTCATATACATATTTGTACAGTGGCGGGGTGTGTTGGTGTTTTAATGTTTAGTGTTATTGTAAAATTACAACAAATGCCTATTTCCTTTGTTCACAGCTGATGAAATTAAAAAAAGACTAATAGTTGTGGAATGTGCGCTGTCCCTGTCGTATAACCACGGAAAAGACATTCGTTGCTAATCGCGCAATCGCGCAACACGCAATTCAAGTTTGGCGATGTACGCTTAGCATAAAGGGATTCGCTTTGCCCTACACTGCTCTATTGTGTAAATACTGATGCACAGTGCCAACGTAACACTCGGACAGGGTATTTATATGCGGAACGTGTCAGTTGTACGTTGATCCTATTTTGTATATGTGTTATATTGGTGGCAGAGAGAATCGAGCTTACAAAACATCATCACAAATAATGTATAATAGTTTTTCAACAATACCGTTGACTTCCCCACAGTGTAGTTGTTAGAAATTGTACGACATTAAGCTATTATATGTAATCATCGCATTTTTGACACTTGACACGTGGTAATGAGGTAGGTAACGGTAGAAATAATTCCCAATGTGTAAGCAAAGCTATGTGAATTATATAAATATAAATAATTAAAACACCCAATATTTTTATGTCCTAATTATTTCCACCGTTGTTTGGTAATCTTTTAGTTGTCGTGCTGTGGTCATTGTCGTGCTGTGGTCATTGTCGTGCTGTGGCCATTGTCGTGTTGTGGTCATTGTCGTGCTGTGGTCATTGTCGTGCTGTGGTCATTGTCGTGCTGTGGCCATTGTCGTGTTGTGGTCATTGTCGTGCTGTGGTCATTTTCGTGCTGTGGTCACTGTCGTGTTGTGGTCATTGTCGTGCTGTGGTCATTGTCGTGCTGTGATCATTGTCGTGTTGTGGTCATTGTCGTGTTGTGGTCATTGTCGTGCTGTGGTCATTGTCGTGCTGTGATCATTGTCGTGCTGTGATCATTGTCGTGCTGTGGTCATTGTCGTGTTGTGGTCATTGTCGTGCTGTGGTCATTGTCGTGTTGTGGTCATTGTCGTGTTGTGGTCATTGTCGTGTTGTGGTCATTGTCGTGCTGTGGTCACTGTCGTGTTGTGGTCATTGTCGTGCTGTGATCATTGTCGTGCTGTGGTCATTGTCGTGCTGTGATCATTGTCGTGCTGTGGTCATTGTCGTGCTGTGATCATTGTCGTGCTGTGATCATTGTCGTGCTGTGGTCATTGTCGTGTTGTGGTCATTGTCGTGCTGTGGTCATTGTCGTGTTGTGGTCATTGTCGTGCTGTGGTCATTGTCGTGTTGTGGTCATTGTCGTGCTGTGGTCATTGTCGTGCTGTGGTCATTGTCGTGCTGTGATCATTGTCGTGCTGTGGTCATTGTCGTGCTGTGGTCATTGTCGTGTTGTGGTCATTGTCGTGCTGTGGTCATTGTCGTGTTGTGGTCATTGTCGTGTTGTGGTCATTGTCGTGTTGTGGTCATTGTCGTGCTGTGGTCACTGTCGTGTTGTGGTCATTGTGGTGCTGTGGTCATTTTCGTGCTGTGGTCATTTTCGTGCTGTGGTCATTGTCGTGTTGTGGTCATTGTCGTGCTGTGGTCATTGTCGTGCTGTGATCATTGTCGTGCTGTGGTCATTGTCGTGCTGTGGTCACTGTCGTGTTGTGGTCATTGTGGTGCTGTGGTCATTTTCGTGCTGTGGTCATTGTCGTGTTGTGGTCATTGTCGTGCTGTGGTCATTGTCGTGCTGTGGTCATTGTCGTGCTGTGGTCATTGTTCGATTGTTTTGTAAATGTAGGCCCTGGTATTAAACTATAGTACATGGTTGAAATGTTATGAAGGTAAGTACTTGTTTTCAGTGTTGAGCCAGGTGGCTATATATCTTGGCTACAGTGTCTTTGTTTAGCTATTAGCCATTGTTAACGGTCCACCTGTTAGACTGAGATTACTGGACACGGTTTCAGGAATACGACACTGATGACGAATGCGATGTGCCTCCGATTACTCTGCGGCCAACAACATGCGGGGACGCAAAGGCAAGTCAAAATCTTGTGGTCTATTCACCGTTCTTCAAACGTTCAGTGTTGTTCACAGCGTTCACTCGCCCTTGTTCCAGCGTCCATTCATCATTGTCCATTGCTCATTCACTTGTTTAGGCATTCACTCCATCCCCAGATGGAATTTCGTGATAAATAAGAACTTCTATCACAAAATGAATAATGCCTTTTACACGTGGACTGTTCTGTTATAATGGAACGCAAACCGGTTGTACTATAACCGATATTATAACGAAAACATCTAATTAAGATATTTCCTTATGCCACACTGCTGAAATTGTTGCGTGTCATGTACGTGTGCACGTAGATACAATAGTTCGGGATATTAACGTTTCACATGACTTACAGACCTGTTGCATAGTGGTGTTAATTATGTTACTTTGCTACCGGTAGTCTAAAGAGAATACGAAGGGGCTAGACTCAGACCGGTCCACAATGGCATCGGCACCACCAGGACGCTCAAGAAGCAAGTTTAAGTATACGCCTCGAAATGCAAAGGTAGCTGGTTTACTTACAACGCCTATCTATGGACGAACACAGTGTGTGGAATTGATTCCACCATTGCAATTCAACATACTGTTAATGTACCGTGTACATTGTTGCGATGGACTAGTGTCCCGTCCAGGAGAGTAAGTATAACTGCACTCTAAGTTGCTTCGCACTACAGAAACCAGGTTTAAGCACTGGCCATATAAGCCTTCATGGCTTCCTAAGGCGTAATGCCTGGGGGATGACTTTACCTTACCTTTACTGTGTACATTGTACCGTGTACCGTGACATTCTGCATGGCTACTTTAATGACACACCAATATTTTTAATTATATACAGTAATACAGTACAGTTATACCCTTGTTATTATATTACGCATATAAATGACAATGCATGAATGTCACGCATACGTTGCCCCTTATTACGGTACACGGCACAATTCTATGTAGTCAGTTAGCTGGACGTCTGTAAACTGTAAATAGCGACTGTGTGGCGTTTCAGTGTGTGCCAGTGATTGCCATTGAGAAGGAAAAAGGTGAGAAGGAAAATATGAACAAGCCCCGTCCACCCGTCAACGCCAGCAATGTGGTGCCCGCGATCACCTACGTCAATCTGCGCACACTGCGGCCTACGGACGTATTTGTAAGTGTCTTGCACCAACATGTAGACAATCTGCGCACACTGCGGCCTACTGACGTATGCGTAAGTGTCTTGCACCAACATGTAGACAATCTACGCACACTGCGGCCTACTGACGTATGCGTAAGTGTCTTGCATCAACATGTAGACAATCTACGAACACTGCGGCCTACTGACGTATTTGTAAGTGTCTTGCACCAACATGTAGACAATCCACGCACACTGCGGCCTACTGACGTATGTGTAAGTGTCTTGCACCAACATTTAGACAATCTACGCACACTGCGGCCTACTGACGTATGTGTAAGTGTCTTGCACCAACATGTAGACAATCTACGAACACTGCGGCCTACGGACGTATTTGTAAGTGTCTTGCATCAACATGTAGACAATTTACGCACACTGCGGCCTACTGACGTATTTGTAAGTGTCTTGCATCAACATGTAGACAATCTGCGCACACTGCGGCGTACTGACGTATGTGTAAGTGTCTTGCACCAACATGTAGACAATCTGCGCACACTGCGGCCTACTGACGTATGTGTAAGTGTCTTGCACCAACATTTAGACAATCTGCGCACACTGTGGCCTGCTGACGTGTTTCTTCCACCAACATGTAGACACTCTACTCACACCTTTGTAGTTGCCAGGGCACGTTCAAGAAAATTGGACATATCTGTAAAGGGAAAAAATATGCCCGAATTTAATGTCTTGGGAATAAAAGCCATGATACGCATACGACAAATATAACCAGACGCATTTTGGACCACGTCATAGGAAGCAGTGGATCTCCACAAGAAGAAACGCGTAAAAAATAGCATTAAATATTGTAAAAGAACCCAGTACCGGTGAGAGGCGTATTTAGGATTCGGGGAGGCCAAAGGGGGCAAACTTAGTCACCCATTAATTTGCCATGCTACCATGTAGCAGTGCAACATGTTACGTACGAATAGAGTACCACAAATAAACCAAAGTGGCGTAACCCAACAACCCAATACGTCACTGATGCCTGCACGTTGTTCGTTGATTACTTTCCCTTCGTAGGATCATCGATGATTTCGATTTCTTTGTAGGGCCTCGAGGAAGTGGATTTTGAGGAAGATAATACATTGGTCGTACCACGTACATCAGTCCTGCTAGTAAGTGCTCCCGGCTCTAACTACTCTCGTCATAAGCTATGTGCTTCCACGTGATACACGGTGTCTTTAATAGATAGTACCATTCGTTGAACAATGAAACATTGCAGTTAAACGTACATTTTATGAAGAATTGCCGCTTTCAGACAATGTTTGTCCATACATGTGTGAGGAGGCCTACTACTAATTCAACAAGTACGCATACACACCACATAGACACACGCACACACACACACACCACATAGACACACGCACACACACCACATAGACACACGCATACACACCACATAGACACACGCATACACACCACATAGACACACGCATACACACATATAATACAATTGCATAGACACACGCATACACACCACACACACTTGCATAAACACACGCATACACACTACATACACCACATAGATGCACACACACACACACACACACATACACACACACACACACACACACACACACACACACACACACACACACACACACACACACACACACACACACACACACACACCACACACACACACGTATACACACCACATAGATGCTTAGACACACGCATACACACTTCATATTCTTGCATAGACACACGCATACACACTACATACACCACACGCATCATTACGCCCCTATTCACATTGTGTGTTTGGTTCTCTCTTAAATATATTATTATTATTCAGTTGCGTGTATAGCCCACATGCCGCACGGTGGTGCTTCATTGACTGTTCTGCGCTATGTCGTTGACTGTGCTGCCCTCTGTCGTTGACTGTGCTGCCCCCTTTCTGCCCAGGTGAGTAATGGCGCCGAGCTGGTGATGTTGAAGAGGGACTTTTTCATGAAAAATGCTAACGAAACGGTGCAGAAGGGAATCCGAGCGAATGTGTGGCCCTACCCCGACGACGGCACCCTGCAGGCGAGTTGCCTCCCTAGCTGAGCATTTTCTAATTACGCAATGTCTAACCTGACAACGAAAACAAAAAACTTTTCATCACAACATTTCTCATCGATGTACACTGTCTGTGTAGATTTTCAGTTATGTTTTCAAATGTCATTATAATTCCGAAATGACGAACATAACTATGTAATTCGCCAGTATTGAAATCGACGCCATACTGGCAGTAGGTCATTGTCTGCACAGTGGTGACAGTTAAAACAGATACAATAGGTGTGTGGAAGGACCGGAATGATGACGTCATTCTTCAGATAATTAACTTTCTTTGGTATTGCATGTTGCAATTTTTCTCGGGAAAACTAAGACTAAAGAATGTGTCTGATAGTTTGTGAAACTGGTGACTGTGAAATAAGTCTAAGTCTGTGTTTTGATGACAGGAGAATCTGCAGAGACAGGTCAACTGGATCATGTACCGGACCGAGCTGGTCGGTGACATCGTCCGCCATAAGGAATACACGCGTCAAATGGTTAAGCGTCTACTCGTCGGCTGATCGTCAACAGATATCATCTCTCAAACGTGTCATTCCACAACTCGGTCGGTCCGGCGTTGGTCCGACTCAATCCAGTCTAGTATGAGAGCATCAGATACTTACTGCACCATGGGCCCATGTTCAAGAAACACGTAGTTATTTGTTTGAACACAACCCGGACAGTGACAACAACAACAAAACAGAGGATATATCATTTGGCTTTAGAAGTTGCCTAATGGTGACGTGACGATGACGTCTGACGTGAACATAACTTGTTCATTTGTGACGTATTTGTACACGTCATCATTTCACAGGATGGAAACAAGTTCCGTACGTGGGCAATTTCAGGAAGTGTTGACTTACTGAATATACATTGATATCGTGTGCACATTATTTAGACAGCGAATGTTTTTTTCAAGTTTTCAAGAGCGTTCGAGTTACTGTTGTTGTAATGAGCACCCGTTGTTATGTTAATAGTTTGATTTATGAGAATGTAGTGCACATAAGTTTCACGAGTTTGCGAATATGTATACGTGTTAAGAACGTATGGCTGTTTCTAACGTGGCCATGTGAATCAAGTGATGGTAGCAGTTGGATTGACACCACTAGGTAGTGACTATCGCGTGTTGTCAGACCAATAGTATCATTACCTGGAAGAAATACAATGAAGGCGATTGCTTTCGTCTTATATACGTTTGATAGGTTTCTTCTTCGAACCTGCACGTAATAATTAAAATGTGTAAAGATATATATTGTTTAAACATTGGCAGGCCAGTATCTCTCCCTCGTTGCCGGTGGCAGCTACACAGGATCCAGTCCCACATTTCTTTTATACAGTCTAGGGGTGCTCAACATTTACTTAACACTCCAAGGGGAAATTTAATGGAGTTCGTTACACAACATTACTAGGGGTTGTGGCATGGTTACGCTTTCCAAAACAGTGCTCCATTTTATTCTTTTATTTATTTATAAAACCAAACACAACTTATATTTAATGTTCTTGGTTCAATATTTCAGAATACTTCACTGCATTATGACGATACATTTTTTTATTTAATATTTAACCGGTCGTATACACGAACGTTACTTAAATTATGATATAAATGCCTATGTTTCCCTCTACGTGGTCCTATAATCTGCCCAACAGTGCACCACGGAAGGCCACCCGATCAATCAATTGTGCTTCGCCATCTCGAGCTGGCGCATTGGTCTGGCGGTTAGACTGTCGGTCGAGCGGTTAGACTGTCGGTCAAACGGTTAGACTGTCGGTCGAACGGTTAGACTGTCGGTCGTACGGTTAGACTGTCGGTCGAACGGTTAGACTGTCGGTCGAGCGGTTAGACTGTCGGTCTAGCGGGCCGGGGTTCGAGGCCACAACGTCTCGAAACTTTGCCGTAATTTGACTTTAGGAAGAGGCTTTAAAATATGTTGGTCCCTTCTCCTTGGTGTCTATGCGAGGGGAAGTTAAATATCTCACACGGGGAGATAGAAGAAACCTGTCATGAACTCACAGAGCCAATGATCTTGATCTACAAAAGCTCACGGGGACACGGCATTAGCTGCTGCCAAACACTTGGTCTGATAATGGAGTAAGTGTCAGGAGCGCCTTGTCCAGGTGGATATCGGCGCAATATAACATATTATCATTGCATTATTGACAAGTGCCCCACTTTACGCCACTAATGACATGTAGTATGCCGGCTGTGTTAAATTGTAATAGTAATTCGTCGGACATCGAAATACAACCAGACAATTATGTATCTCACGTGTTTCTATAGTTCTTCTAGGTGAAGATCTCTGACTTACTCCGTTGTTTTATCAGACCTGTTTTCATCAGCTCACCCCACCATCTTCTCTGATTATATCGTAATAAACAAGTGACGTGATGTGATTTATTGCTTTGGCCATACATACATATCAAGCAACATATTTCTTTAGAATTCACGTGATGTATCACACCACTGTCTTATTATTGCAAGAAAACTGTTGATAAAACTGTTGATAAAACTGTTGATAAAACTGTTGATAAAACGGCAGCAGATAATTCGATAAACTGAATTTAGCAGTCCTGGAATAATTTCAAACGCAACAGACCAGCATATAAAGTATATGTAATCTGATGTTCTAGATATACATTCTGGACTAACTATATATGAACGCAGCGTGTTGCATAACGAGGTGTTTGTGTGTTTTACGAAAACGAGGACTATGTGCATGGACGCGGTCCGACCATCATCCATCACACGCTAACCCTGGGTAGATCCACAATACACAGGTTTACCCTAAATCACTGTCTAGTAGTCACGTGTGAACCGCAAAACAATAAATGTGATTTTAGTTTGTTATCAAATAATCCATATTTCGCTGGCTGTTAATTCGGAAATGTGTGTTCTAAGGGTTAAACAATATTATGTTAATAAATAACATATTTCATGCGATACGAATGATCAAAGTGGAATCAGTTGTGAGATCAGTCAAGATCGATCCACCACCAACAACTCTGTTACGGATGTTCGAAAATGAATTACATTGGGGTTCGTGGGACAAATTTTAATTTCATATTTGCGAGGGTGGATTGATAAAGAACTGGTTGGCGAAGTTGATCGGTATAAGACTAGGTAAACTTGTGAGTGATAGAGGCCGAATACATGGTTGGATCAAGTACATGTGCGTTTACTTGACCAAATACACTAAGCAAAACATCAAATACATTTTACATTTCAAGTTCAACCAAATACTGTACAATTATGACACGTACGCTATAAAATAACAATGTTCTACCGGTTCTGTTTGCTTCTCTGGTGCAAGGCATTGAGTTCTCACCACCATTGTACATTCACAACCAATTACCACATTCAGCTGAATCAGCAGATTCATTATCATTATTATACGTTAGAGTAGAAGCCAAACAAATATCATTATCATTATTAGACGTTAGAGTAGAAGCCAAACAAGTATCATTATCATTATTAGACGTTAGAGTAGAAGCCAAACAAATATCATTATCATTATTATACGTTAGAATAGAAGCCAAACAAATATCATTATCATTATTAGACGTTAGAGTAGAAGCCAAACAAATATCATTATCATTATTAGACGTTAGAGTAGAAGCCAAACAAATATCATTATCATTATTAGACGTTAGAGTAGAAGCCAAACAAATATCATTATCATTATTAGGCGTTAGAGTAGAAGCCAAACAAAATGTTTAGCTACAGATAATTAAGGCATTTTGTTAACAACTATCAAACAAGGTCATGCATGTTTGGAAACAGTGAATGCAGATCCAGCATTCAGACACTGTGTAAATCCATCCTGGAGGGTGAGACGGGGCCATAGAGGATAAACTGGATGGATAACAAGAACGGGCCAAGTAAAGCCTACAAACCCTAAATTTCTAATAAAACATTTAGGTACTACGTGCCAAGATGGCGAAGACTCTGTCGCACCCCTGCTGAAGGTGAAGAAGGTGTCTAAAGGTTTGATCTGTATGCGTTTTTCAATTATAAGGGTATTCCCGGCATTTGATAGCGACATATAAGTAAGGGGTGGGCATGAGTCTAAGAGCAGCAGATGAATAATAAGTTGGAGAAAGGTAGAGGAAGGAAGGGTAGGAATATATCAATAAAGCTGAATGAGAAACTGTTGAGCCTGTGTGTCGTAGGTCAGAAGACGGTGACGCTTAAAGAACAGCAGCAATAGAGGCTGCGAGGTTGCGAGAACACTAGGGTCAGGATAATGACACGAGGGGGAGGATGGCTAGAAGGAGTAAGAGTGACACGAGGGGGAGGATGGCTAGAAGGAGTAAGAGTGACACGAGGGGGAGGATAGCTAGAAGGAGTAAGAGTGACACGAGGGGGAGGATGGCTAGAAGGAGTACGAGTGACATGAGGGGGAAGATAGCTAGAAGGAGTAAGAGTGACACGAGGGGGAGGATGGCTAGAAGGAGTAAGAGTGACACGAGGGGGAGGATGGCTAGAAGGAGTAAGAGTGACACGAGGGGGAGGATGGCTAGAAGGAGTTCGAGGGGCGAGGGTGGCTAGAAGGAGTACGAGTGACACGAGGGGCGAGGGTGGCTTGAAGGAATACGGATGACACGAGTGGCGAGGGTGGCTGTACATAATTGTTAAACATCATACAAATGTAGTTGTACTTGAACATTGTTGGTACTTGTAATAGAGAACATGCACTAGACGCAACCCTGGTAGCGTGTACAGTTGGCTCCTGTAAAAAGAAGCTACTGCTTGCGGTAGTGGTTGCCAGGCCGTCGATTCAAGCCCGCCAAGCCGTCGATTCAAGCCCGCCAGGCCGTCGATTCAAGCCCGCCAGGCCGTCGATTCAAGCCCGCCAGGCCGTCGATTCAAGCCCGCCAGGCCGCCTTGCGTTCCTTGATGCGGTCGACTGTGTAGTTGACGGTGTAGTACTTGTATGCCTCCCAGTTCACCTTGTCCTGCATCGCTTCCTGCAGCGCCGGCAGACTCGGATATGGCTGCAGCTGCAAAAAGTCAAATTTAATGCATTCTCCTTTATCAAAGGGGAAATTATAACACACTTATTTCCAATAACTTAATAAGCCATATCTTAACAAAGTCAATATGTTGGTGTTTCCCTAATTTGCAACAGTTCTTATACTAAGACCCAATGACAACCATCCGCTGATCTTTGTAAAACCAAAACCAATGTTGCAACACTACCATACACAGCAACATACCATTAAATCCTCTATTTCTCACTCAAGAGAGGATAATTAATTTAAGACTTAAACAGGAACCTGTTTATTAGTTATTAGAACCAACCGTTTTGCGTAGACGGCGGGCGACACTCTCTGTGAGATGCTGCCGAAAGAACACCTTGCTGATGATGACAACCTCTGCTCCTTCTGACATCAGGATGCAGTCAACGGCATTTGATTCGGAGAAGATAACGTCATCGACACCCTGCAATATCAGTGTTGCCTTGTTTAAATGCTTCTGAACTAATATAAAATACATAGATGATGTTTAATTCAGTATATCCAAAGTTTATCATTTTGGCAAATGGATTTGCTATCATCAGACATATAATAAAGAGTATATACATGAATATGTGCATTATTATTATTATTATTACTAAACTTTAGAAAGCGCCATATATCTGGGACCAGCTCACATACATGCAATTATTAAATAATAAATATAATATTGTATAGTTAATATATATATATATATATATATATATATATATATATATATATATATATATATATATATATATATATATATATATATATATATATATATATATATATATATATATATAATTAATAAAATAAATAATTATTGTAAATAAATAAATGTAATCCGGCATAGCGTTCCATAACGTCGGTCCGAACACCGAGAAAGCCCGTCTATCGTAGCCCTCCAGTTTGTAGAGCGGCACTACCAGCAGACGCAGATTAGCAGATCGAAGGTTGCGGGGAGGTGCATACTGGTTCAGTAGGCCAGACATGTAACCTGGTGCGAGGCCATGCAGAGCTGAACAAACAAGACCAGTAGTTTGTACTGGACCCTCAATCAGCACAGGTGTTATATGCTGGTGCTTTCGCTGTCGCTCGATTAACCTAGCTGTCAAATTTGGCGCCATATGTAGCCCGGCCATAAGAGCCAAGTAATGCCGTAAAACACTGCATTGCTGTAGTCTAATCGCGATGTCACTAGGGCGTGGACTAGTGTCTTGCATGCGTCGGTGAGCAGATAGTGTCTGGTCTTTGATATGTTGAAAGTAAGCTGACTGACACATGCAAGATACGTGTGATGACATTGTTAAACCACAGTCGATGGTAATCCCAATGTTACGGATGTTCGGTGATGGGGCAACTTTGCCTCCGCGCACGCTCGCATCGCACACACGGGATGTGTTGTGTTTCCGGTTCGGTGCTGCGATGACAATACCCTCGATCTTAGTGTCGTTTAGCAGGAGATTGTACTGAGTCATCCACTGCTTCGCTTCTTCGATACAGCGCTCGATGCAATCGACTGCATTCGAAGCTTCTCCATCCAGCGTTCCGGTGAAGTCATCAGCATGTAGATGGTATTGCAGGTTATGTTTCCTGAAGATGGCCCGCAAAGGCAAAGTGTAATTGGAGAACAGAATTGGACCCAACATAGACCCTTGCGGGAAGCCAGATTCAGTTAGTGTTCTCCGGGAGTTGTGGCGACCAGTGAGTACTGTCTGAGGCCTGTTCGACATGCCTGACTCCAGTCATTGAAGAACAGCGCCCTTGATGCCTACGCTGCGCAGTTAGCTGATCAAAAATTATTGGTCAACATTGTCAAAGGCTGCGCTCATATCGAGCAGCACTACAACCACGCCCTTCTTTCTCTCTACGGAACGGAGGAAGTCATCCTGGATGCACACCAGCGCCGCCTCCGTGCTGTTATATTGTCTATATGCACTTTGGAAAGTATCTAGAATATTGTTACTTTCTAGATGCTGGCGAAGTTGTATTGCCACGTGGCGCTCCAATAAATATGACACAAATGATAAATTTGATATTGGTCGGTAGTTTTCCACTGAGTCTGGATCAAGTTTAGATTTCTTCAGTAGAGGTACATATAAAGTGATAACATAAAACACATATGTAAGTAGCGCTATTTGTTTTAGTTGTTTACTCAAAATAGTGAAAATGTACGTTGTGCGTTTTGGAATCCGGCTCTTCAACTCAAGAGCTTTTTTAATCACGTGATCGGCTTCTTGCCACCAATATATATTTTTTTCCGCAACGTATGTGATTTTGGTGGATTTATGTGGTATCTTGGATGTGACTTCTGGTACAACCTTAACAGTGAGTGTGGGGAGTTTGCAATAGTTTAACCGGCGCATTAGCAGCTCCAACAATTTGGTGACATTTGTCTGGATTATTTGTGAATGCGCTTCGAATGAGTGACAGTGAACGAGACGGTTGCCGTTGCCGTGGAAACCGGACACGCCCTCCGAACACTGGACAGGTGGGTGGTTGCACAATCCTGCCAGTTCAAAAGTGCATATCTTCTGTGCGTGTCTTGCATGACTGCCTGAAGGCCAGTGAATCAGTGAATCAGTCCGTATGAAGACAACGGGGACAACAAGAAGCACTTCACACTCAGAGCCTCTCAGTGAATCAGTCCGTATCAAGACAACGGGGACGACAAGAAGCACTTCACACTCAGAGGCTCTCAGTGAATCAGTCCGTATCAAGACAACGGGGACAATAAGAAGCACTTCACACTCAGAGCCTCTAAGTGAATCAGTCCGTATCAAGACGACGGGGACGACAAGAAGCACTTCACACTCAGAGCCTCTCAGCGAATCAGTCCGTATGAAGACAACGGGGACAATAAGAAGCACTTCACACTCAGAGCCTCTCAGTGAATCAGTCCGTATCAAGACAACGGGGACGACAAGAAGCACTTCACACTCATAGCCTCTCAGTGAATCAGTCCGTATCAAGACAACGGGGACAACAAGAAGCACTTCACACTCAGAGCCTCTCAGTGAATCAGTCCGTATCAAGACAACGGGGATGACAAGAAGCACTTCACACTCATAGCCTCTCAGTGAATCAGTCCGTATGAAGACAACGGGGACAACAAGAAGCACTTCACACTCAGAGCCTCTCAGTGAATCAGTCCGTATCAAGACAACGGGGACGACAAGAAGCACTTCACACTCAGAGCCTCTCAGCGAATCAGTCCGTATCAAGACAACGGGGACAACAAGAAGCACTTCACACTCAGAGCCTCTCAGTGAATCAGTCCGTATGAAGACAACGGGGACAACAAGAAGCACTTCACACTCAGAGCCTCTCAGTGAATCAGTCCGTATGAAGACAACGGGGACAACAAGAAGCACTTCACACTCAGAGCCTCTCAGTGAATCAGTCCGTATCAAGACAACGGGGACAACAAGAAGCACTTCACACTCAGAGCCTCTGCACTTAAAGACATTACACAATTGCAAACTGCAATAAACTTAATCAGTGACAAACCTGACTGTTGCCAGTAAGATAGGGCATTTCCCAAGTGCCTTAAGTAGTAAAGTGAATGGAAGGAGAACACGCGGAAAAAGACAACACAATGAAAGGGTTAGAGTCGCGCCTGGACGACCTGGAGCAATACTCGCGACTAAAGAACATAGTTATCAGTGGTCTTGAAACCAATCAACGATACTGACTGTATATGTGTTGTCGGAAATAAATATTTTAGTGATTCATTGATTGATTGGAGCGATGCAACTAGAAATGACGCTATTTCGAACAATATGGTGCTTGGGGGGAGTTTGACTTGAAGAATCTTAAAGAGCTTAAATAAACTGGCAAAAATGTAATATGATCACTAACTACATGTTTCAGGAACGGGAAAACGTATCCCGAGGTGTCCTGTTGAGCAGGTAGAATACTTACAAAGACACACTTGGGAGTGACAGCATGTATCTGCACGAAGACATAGCCTTGAGGCTTCGACGGCCTCGACTCCATTGAGTCCGTCAGAAGCCGCCTGCCGTTCGATGACCTGCTACTGTCCTGTCGCCAACATTCAACACCCATCTCAGGCATCTGTACACGTCGTATAACTTATCATGATTGTAGAGGTGTATCACTGATTGCCAACGAGAGGAACATTTAGACAATGTTGGCCGTACGAGCGTGTGTCAAGCAAAAGTATAATTCAACGAGCAAAAATTTAATAATTTAAATTGAGGCAGCGCAGATCTTTATAAAACAGAATAAAAACTGGACAATTTTGTTTTATATTAATCCTAATATGAAGCCTAAATTACCTGGGTTTTATTTACGATGACGTTCTACTCTTAATAAGCAACGAATGGAACTGTTTACCTGCTAAGTGTATAAGTCATAGCCGTGTGAATATGTTTAAAAAAAATTAACGAACAAACAGTTCAAGAGCGGGTTACGCATAGATGAATAACCGTTGGACTCTCAATAAGCCAATGGCTTCCTTGACCACTTGCCATCAGGGTTGTTTACTTTGGATGACAATATTTAAAAATATGGTTAAATCTTGTCAAATATCGTCTCATGTGAAGTGGCCTTTGGCTTAATGGTGGTAGTGAACAGAGATGCGACGACGTGTGTTGAGTTCACAGATCGACACAGACAATTAAAGATATACAATTTAATATCGCGACTGGGAAGGAACTTGTCAGAACATCCTGGCCACTTGAATATGAATATACGCAAGCTTGATCTTACTTGTCTCGCTTCGGACAAAGAGAAGCTGCCATCTCCTGATGGGACATCCCCTAAGACAGACGTATGACAAAGGTGGGGAGAGCTACATGCGTAACAAAAAAACAACAACAACAACAACAACAACAACAGCATCAGCAACAACAACAACAACAACAACAACAACAACAGCATCAGCAGCAACAACAACAACAACAATGTGTCTGACAATACAGATCAATGTATATCAGATCTATCCAGCGTAAACAGCCAACGTATTTCGACGAGACAATTAAATACCTAACACATTAGCTTTAAGTTTGCTGATCTAAATTATTTTACGCATATCGAATTTGCTTATTTGAATTATACCTTCACACGTTTTACAATTCACGTTTTACAGTTCACGTTTTACAATTCACAAAAGCTACTTATGTCCCGACCACGCAGTTAGCACGTCGTAGTGATATGTCAATTAACCGTAACCTAACCATAACCCTGACGCAAAGAGTAACAGTATTCTAATTCCAAGCACAACCTACAGTGTAATCTTAATCATAACCAACATTGCAATCATCACAGTAATTCAAACATCAGAACGCCGGGTATCGTGTACCAGCTCCCTTGTGCATTCTCCCCGCGAGATCGCTGGACAGCGGCACCTGGCGGCCGCTAGCGGTCCTCCTCGTGCTCGAAGCCTTCTTCTTCGAGTCGATGCTGTGGGTAGTTCGACATAACTGAATAAGGGATCTACTCTGGGGTTTACATACATACTCTTCCATTGCATAGTACATGACAACGCGTGTTACATGAAGGTACTTGAACTGTTGCATAGTATATGACAACGTGTGTTACCTGAAGTTGGTTGAACTGTTGCATAGTACATGACAACGCGTGTTACCTGAAGGTGGTTGAACTGTTGCATAGTAAATGACAACGTGTGTTACCTGAAGGTGGTTGAACTGTTGCATAGTATATGACAACGTGTGTTACCTGAAGGTGGTTGAACTGTTGCATAGTACATGACAACGTGTGTTACATGAAGGTGGTTGAACTGTTGCATAGTATATGACAACGTGTGTTACCTGAAGGTGGTTGAACTGTTGCATAGTATAAGACACCGCGTGTTACCTGAAGGTGGTTGAACTGTTGCATAGTATAAGACACCGCGTGTTACCTGAAGGTGGTTGAACTGTTGCATAGTACATGACAACGTGTGTTACATGAAGGTGGTTGAACTGTTGCATAGTACATGACAACGCGTTCCCTGAAGGTGGTTGAACTGTTGCATAGTACATGACAACGTGTGTTACTTGAAGGCGGTTGAACTGTGGCATAGTACATGACAACGTGTGTTACCCGAAGGTGGTTGAACTGTTGCATAGTACATGACAACGTGTGTTACCTGAAGGTGGTTGAACTGTTGCATAGTACATGACAATGTGTGTTACCTGAAGGTGGTTGAACTTCTGCATAGTACATGACAACATGTGTTACCTGAAAGTGGTTGAACTGTTGCATAGTACATGACAACGTGTGTTACCTGAAGGTGGTTGAACTGTTGCATAGTATATGACAACGCGTGTTACCTGAAGGTGGTTGAACTGTTGCATAGTACATGACAACGTGTGTTACCTGAAGGTACTTGAACTGTTGCATAGTACATGACAACGTGTGTTACCTGAAGGTACTTGAACTGTTGCATAGTACATGACAACGTGTGTTACATGTAGGTGGTTGAACTGTTGCATAGTACATGACAACGTGTGTTACCTGAAGGTACTTGAACTGTTGCATAGTACATGACAACGTGTGTTACCTGAAGGTACTTGAACTGTTGCATAGTACATGACAACGTGTGTTACCTGTAGGTGGTTGAACTGTTGCATAGTACATGACAACGTGTGTTACCTGAAGGTGGTTGAACTGTTGCATAGTACATGACAACGTGTGTTACCTGAAGGTACTTGAACTGTTGCATAGTACATGACAACGTGTGTTACCTGAAGGTGATTGAACTGTTGCGTAGTACATGACAACGCGTGTTACCTGAAGGTGGATGAACTGTTGCATAGTACATGACAACGCGTGTTACCTGAAAGTGGTTGAACCGTTGCATGGTACATGACAACGTGTGTTACCTGAAAGAGGTTGAACCGTTGCATGGTACATGACAACGTGTGTTACCTGAAGATACTTGAACTGTTGCATAGTACATGACAACGTGTGTTACCTGAAAGAGGTTGAACCGTTGCATAGTACATGACAACGTGTGTTACCTGAAGGTGGTTGAACTGTTGCATAGTATATGACAACGCGTGTTACCTGAAGGTGGTTGAACTGTTGCATAGTACATGACAACGCGTGTTACCTGAAGGTGGTTGAACTGCTGCATAGTACATGACAACGCGTTTTACCTGAAGGTGGTTGAACTGTTGCATAGTACATGACAACGCGTGTTACCTGAAGGCGGTTGAACTGCTGCATAGTACATGACAACGCGTGTTACCTGAAGGTGGTTGAACTGTTGCATAGTACATGACAACGCGTGTTACCTGAATGTACTTGAACTGTTGCATAGTACTTGACAACGCGTGTTACCTGAAGGTGCGGCTGTCGTCGTGTGGTTTGATGGCGCCGCCTGAAGACCCAAGCATACTACGATTTCCTGGTTGCACAGCAGTCTTCACGTAAGAGCGCCGCAAGATGCCTACACAATCGACGACACCGAGTGTTCAGTTTCCCCATTTTCCAAATAATGTCGCGAGGTGAGCTTGGTCAAAATATGTTCCTTGCAATCTCAGTCGCAAAATATAACACGAACATTTTGCTCGAGGTCGCAGAGAAAGAGCCATCAGAACATTCTGAAGGAGA
This sequence comes from Lamellibrachia satsuma, assembly GCA_033239005.1. NCBI lineage: Eukaryota > Metazoa > Annelida > Polychaeta > Sabellida > Siboglinidae > Lamellibrachia > Lamellibrachia satsuma. The sequence goes on along the minus strand of BSQZ01000079.1, from coordinate 324,291 downwards.
GTTGGTCTCAGAGAAGGAAGTGCCATGAGCCCCTGAGCTGAAGACAATACTGAGCGGACAAGCTAGCAATTGGGGCACATAACAAAGAAGAAATACAGAAGCAGTTGCAAGAATGGGTATGGCCTCCCTCTGAATTAATCTTGACAAGATCGAAGTAGTGTGGACAGGGAGTGGACCTATGTGTAGTAGTTGATGGAAAGGGCATTACGCAAGTGGACAGCTTTGAGTACTTGGGTGGAACAGTGTGTGAGGATGGAGGAAGTAGCCAGGAGGTAGAGAGGAGGTTGCAAGCAGGAGCGGCAGCGTGGGGAAGGGTGTACGGTATTACGTGGAACAGAACGTTGAAGACACAGGGAAACGTGTTGGAAGCCTGCGTATGACCAGCTTGTGTGTATGGGTTTGGAACATTTGCACTGACAGTGAGACAGGAGGAGAAGCTACAGGAGAAACGAGAAAACAGAAGGAAGGATACGAGAAGAGAGAAGGAAAACTGAGGAAGGGCAGAACGCACAAAGAGGATGAGTGAGGAATTATTGACAAAGAGAGCATTGGAACATAATAGTGTTGCAGAGGAGGAGGAGAAAGACTGAAATTAAAATGGGGGGGGGGCTGAGATATCTGGAAAGGTAAACAGAGATGAACAGTCGGGAGTGGGAGAGAATGGCATAGGGCGGGGTGAACAGTCGGGAGGGGGAGAGAATGGCATAGAGCGGGGGTGAACAGTTGGGAGTGGGAGCGAATGGCATAGGGCGGGGTGACCAGTTGAGAGTGGGAGAGAATGGCATAGAGTGGGGTGAACAGTTGGGAGTGGGAGAGAATGGCATAGAGCGGGGTGAACAGTCGGGAGTGGGAGAGAATGGCATAGGGTGGGGGTGAACAGTCGGGAGTGGGAGAGAATGGCATAGGGCGGGGGTGAACAGTCGGGAGTGGGAGAGAATGGCATAGGGCGGGGGTGAACAGTTGGGAGTGGGAGAGAATGGCATAAGGCGGGGGTGAACAGCCCATAGTGGGAGAGAATGGCACAGGGCAGGGGTGAACAGCCGAGAGTGGGAGAGAATCGCAAAGGGCGGGGGTGAACAGCCGAGAGTGGGAGAGAATGGCATAGGGTGGGGGTGAACAGCTGAGAGTGGGAGAGAATGGCATAGGGCGGGGGTGAACAGCCGAGAGTGGGAGAGAATGGCATAGGGCGGGGGTGAACAGCCGAGAGTGGGAGAGAATGGCATAGGGCGGGGGTGAACAGTCGAGAGTGGGAGAGAATGGCAGAAGATCGCGACTTATGGAAACGGCTTGTCAAGAGGGCGGAACGGATTAAGCGATTTGACCTACACCCCGAGATGGATCAAGGGGGACGATGAAGAAATACAATCACATATGTAACATTATAATTAGAAGAAACACTGTGCTTGTACCCAAGGGTAATCTGTATTGCTTACCCGTAGATCGTCGCGGCCTGTAGTGATAGTCAAAGGGCGGTCCTCCTTCTGGCAAGCCGGGGATGTTGGGCGCCGTACGCTGTAGTTTGGCTAGTACCCGACATGAGCCTGTGTGTACGACGTATATCCAGTCAGACCGACGACTGGTTTGACACACGGTGTAACCCGGTCTGAGCAACACAGGCGACTATCGGTGAGTTACAGGCACCGCGCTAGGTATCACTGTGTTGTCAACCTGGCACAGTATCAGCGACAACGACAGCAGAAACAACATACTGCAACATTAAGATCATTAGCTGCAGTTATATTAATCAGTATCACAAAAATACATGCTGTGGTTGATGCTGATATATTATTGTGGTGTTGCCGACATACCTGCGATCCAGAAGTAATGACGTCACTTCCATCATCATACGAATAAAATCCCAGAACAGAAAGTCCGTAGTTATGAAAAACGCATACAAGACACAAGGAAATTAAGAAGAGATCAAATATAAGTTTTTAGCATATTGAATGGGTATGCAAATATTGATTAACTCATTCTCACAAAAGACGATAAATGAATGGAACAAATGATCTACAGAGTGTATAAATGCTAGCAGCGTGAATGTGTTTAAAAACAAAATTGACAATATAGAGGGGCGGGACACATAGGTTACTAATTGTTGGTCTCTACATAAGCCAATGATTTTCTTGTCCACTTGCCACCTGGGGTTTGAATGGCAAACTTGTTAAATCATTGCTACACCAGTGTGATGTCAGCGCCACCGTGTGACACCAACCTGAAGTAGGTGATCATGCAGATGTCCGGGTCATCCCATGGGACGAGATGGAGAGCGAAGCCATCGAACAACGACACGGTGCGCAGGAACTGGATGTGTCTCGGCTCCCTGTTCTTCTCAACGTGCATGAAGATGTTGACGAAGTCTTCACAACTCATCACCAGCAGCTCGATCTCGCTGAGAGACGTCACTGTCGCAGTGCGCGTCGTCTTGTACATGATCGCGTGTTCCTGTCAGCAACACTTACTACTGCTGACAGCTGACACAAATAGATGACAGTTTCATCACCACCCCTTCATGCAATAACGAAACACGCACTGATGTAATGAATTGATGACTCGCGTGCGTATGTGTAAGTGATAAGAAGAATGGCTGGGCCGCTTTGGGCGATCAACATCCTGGTTCAATCGATAAATCAATCAATACATCAATCAATCGATCGATCAATCAATCAGTCAGTCAATCAATCAATCATGCATTCAATCAATCAATCAATCAATCAATCAATCACGCATATCAATATAGCACCCTTTCCAGCCTTAACGGCTCAAATGCGCTTTCCAAGTTCATTAGTTAATTTAGAAACAAGTTCTAATTGCTAAAAAGTCCATTCTGTTTTCAATATAAAACTATCACTAAAATGTCGAAATCATTACAACCCCAGCTAATTTAATCTAAAATGACCGACTAAACAAGTACGTCTTCAGCTGTCTCTGGAAGGCATCAGTCGAGGGAGCCTGGCGAAGAGCAAGTGGAAGATTGTTCCACAATGTGGGGGCAGCAACGGAGAAGGCTCTGGGATCCCCCAGCTGCGTCCTGGATGAGGGCACATCATGCAGCAACCGACTCTCTAAGAGAAGTGTTTTTCAGCAACATGAAACTGTCATCTAGTTGACGACAATGGTCTTCCACTGACAATGATGTATTACAGCTGCCATTCAACGCCTGATCAAGCACCGCGCTCAAGACTTCGTACAACACCAGTGTGGTTATGTGGCACTTTAGTTTGGAGAGAGAATGTGTGGTGGGACAGAATATGTAGGGTCAAGAAGTCGGTATGAGACTGACCCCGAAGCTGCTCCCCTTGCTGAGGACGGCCAGTATCTTTGGACCGGTTGGACAGTCATCAGTGACACTAGCTGCAGGCAACAAATAAAACTGCTTAAATAATTTATGAATGTATGACTGAAGTTGAGAAGCCATCTTGGAAAGACGGCGAAAGTGTTTGCAGGCATTTTAATTGTTGGATATGTTGATAAGAACGGTGTTATTTTGAGAATGAACGTGTATATGTGTGGTTCATTCATGCATACACATGCATACATGTGTTTGCATGTCGTTATGTGTACTTCGGTGCGTACAAAACAAAAGCAGAATACAACACCAAGTGTCAGCGAAGGGTTTTATCAACGATCAATGTGTCAACAAATCGGCTTTCAACAAATCAACTTGTCAGTGAAACGGCTCTCAGCAAATCAACTTGTCAGCGAAACGGCTTGGTAAGAAAACATTGTGTCAGTAAACCAATTGTCAGAAATCAATTTATCGGCAAAACGGGTTTCCTGTCAGAGATGCACCATGTTAGCCAAACAATATGTCAACGAAATGTTTTGTCAACAAATCAGTTTGTTAGCGAAACAAAGTGTCGTGTCAGCAAAACATCTGATTACTCTTATGCATATACTATGTATTATGTATACGTTTTATTGTTAACAGTGGAAGCGTGCACACCTTTACCAGATATAACGATGTAGAAGTTTTCGGCCGGATGACCTTTTCGAAGGATAACCCTCTTCGGTTCGAACCTAAAATCACCAATTTAATTCAAGTGAATGCGCATTATTAACAACCAGAACTAGACACTCCGATATATATATATATATATATATATATATATTTCGCATGATAATGTTTACGTGTTTTTTATTACAATTAATTGTGTTTTATAAATGGCCATCAACTAGGTTACATATTGTAACTGTGGCTAGATATTCACCTTTCATCTCAAGTTGCAGATACTGTGTTTGCTGTTTAAGTTAGCTACATTTCGGCAGAACAAAATCGAGGACATGTATGCCATTGACACAGCATTTATATATCCTACTTGGCACATCTTACCACCACTAGCTTACCTTAGATACTTATACCTTTGATATCACCTCTCAATTTCACTTTTCACATGACTCACCTATCTTTTCATCCCAGGTTCATTTTTATCATCCAAAACTCACCTCTCTTACTATGCCAGACTCACCTTTCTTATCATCCCAAATTCACATCTTACCATGCCAGATTCATCTTTCATTCATCCCATATTCATATCTTATCATCCAAGACTCACCTATCTTACCATGCCTGACTCGCCTTTGCTATCATCCAAGATTCATATCTTAGAATCCTAGACTCACCTCTCTTACCATGCCTGACTCACCTTTGTTATAATCCCAGATTCATATCGTATCATTCAAGACTCACCTCTGTTACCATACCTGACTCACCTTTCTTATCATCCACGATTCATATCTTATCATTCTAGACTCACCTCTCTTACCATACCAGATTAACCTTTCCTAACATACCAGACTCACCTCTCTTACCGTGCAGACTCATCTTTCTTGTCATGCCAGATTCATATATTATCATCCAAGACTCACCTCTCTTACCATACCAGACTTTTTTTATCATCCAAGATACATCCTAGACTCACATGTTTTACTGAACCAGACTCACCTCTCTTATCATCCCATACTCATCTCTTATCATGCAAGATCTACCTACCTACTATCATACCATCCCGGACTCACGTCTCTTTTCATCCCAGGCTGCCCTATTTAATCACCAAAGTTGCACTGAACTTTGTTACCCCTCCTGACTAATCACTCACATCTCGAACCATCCTATCCTGACGATAGCCTCCTGCATGTGGACCGGGAACTGACTGAACTCTGGCACATTGCTGCGCAAACAGTGGAGAGCTGTTCGCCGTTGCTCTTCCGTCCGCCTGGAAGGCTCCATCGTCAGAATCGCCCTAGTATCTATGCTAATTAACTCCTGTCGGAAACAGCAGCTCAAAGTAACATACACGTCTTGTGTGACAAATAAAAAAATCTGCTTTTGTAAACAATTAACACCTGATTTTTGTTCCGATTAAAAAAGATCAAATTTATTTTATGGTGACACACTTTGAACAAGCAGCTTTGAAAGTAAAGTCGTAATAATATTCCGTCTTAGCAGTAGGCCTTTGACCCTGGGGCCAGCATAATTAAACATATAGAATATTATGTTACTCAATTTTGTTTGCCATATTTGGAACAGCTTCGTTAATCTAACCTCTGTGGGAGCTTTGAAGCTGAGAGGATTGAAGTAGAGATTCGGCCCGTAGCTGTACGGCTGACAGGTCAATAAGTGGTGATTGTTGACGTCGAAATGACTTCTCTGACGGGGTGGTTGAACCGCATCGCCACTAAAACAGAACACAGTTGCTTGAGCTACAAGGGAGGAAAAATAAAAGTGTCGTCAATGGTTAATCCGCAAAAGCATTGTGTGTTTGGCCTGTACCATATATTGTATAAAAAAACACTTTTAGGGATTTAGCTACGGCTGTTGTCACCTATTCCGCACCTCCTAACTTTGTAATGAAGTTCGGTTTGAACTTCCGAAAGATACAGAATCAAGTACTGAACGTACGCAGCGAGAAGGATTCCACCATGATTTCATAAGTTATATTTTCCTCCCCAAACCAGAAGCGAAAGCGCGAAGGCATAACCAACAGGTGGTATCCAAGGCCAGTCACAGTTGGAACTTTGCAGGTCGCGATGAGATCATTGCTACGATGCATTGGAAGTGTTCACACTACATTTTGTACGCACGCACGCACGCACGCACGCACGCACGCACGCACGCACGCACGCACGCATGCATGCACCCGGAAATTTGGATAACTAAAGGTGCAGCCCCTGGTGCCCCTGGAACCCCCTTTTTCAAGATCTGGATTCGCCCATGGGTCTGAGAATTAGTGACAACAACTGTGAATGGTCGCTAACAAAATTTTACAATTTAATGTAATTTCCGTTAAGTTAGACGAATGGATAATTTTATTTTATGTTTAAAACAAACATTGATCCACCGTTGGTATCACGAAAACACAAAGATTCGATATCTCACCTTCTGTTCGTAGTACGCAACAGTAGAATTACCCTTCGCACCATGAGTCGAAACCTGTTTATGATCTGTCGGCAGCAAAAGGAATATATTAAGGATTATTTAGAGATGTACTCAACAATTAAGATAATCGTCAGATAGGCTAAAAATGTGTCAGCTAAATACGTGAGCTACAATATGTCACTCACCACTCTCCACTCCCCATGCCTGTCCTCGTTGCTTTGAAAGGGGTTGGGGCATACACAATGTGTCACTCTCCATGCCCGTCCTCGTGGCTTTGAAAGGGGTTGGGGCATACACAATGTGTCACTCTCCATGCCCGTCCTCGTGGCTTTGAAAGGGGTTGGGGCATACACAATGTGTCACTCTCCATGCCCGTCCTCGTGGCTTTGAAAGGGGTTGGGGCATACACAATGTGTCACTCTCCATGCCCGTCCTCGTGGCTTTGAAAGGGGTTGGGGCATACACAATGTGTCACTCTCCATGCCCGTCCTCGTGGCTTTGAAAGGGGTAGGGGCATACACAATGTGTCACTCTCCATGCCCGTCCTCGTGGCTTTGAAAGGGGTTGGGGCATACACAATGTGTCACTCTCCATGCCCGTCCTCGTGGCTTTGAAAGGGGTTGGGGCATACACAATGTGTCACTCTCCATGCCCGTCCTCGTGGCTGGGGTTGGGGCATACACAATCAACCAGGATTTTTGGAATGAATTGTGAACACCCCCCCCGAGGACAGGCAAGCTCTCGTCGTATGAGCCACCCTTAGCACAATGAAGTTAATAACATGAAATGTGAAGTGAGTGTATATATATATATATATATATATATATATATATATATATATATATATATATATATATATATATATATATATATATATATATATATATATATATATATATATATATATATATATATATATATATATTATTTATGTATACTATATATATATATATATATGTATGTATGTATGTATGTATGTATGTATGTATGTATGTATGTATGTATGTATGTATGTATGTATGTATGTATGTATGTATGTATGTATGTATGTATGTATGTATGTATGTATGTATGTATGTATGTATGTATGTATGTATGTATGTATGTATGTATGTATGTATGTATGGAAAATCAATCAATGATTCTAGAGATATAGAGATATATTTGAACTGTTGACAGTGAGCTAGCGAGCGAGGGAGATAAAGATAGATGGACCCTACGTCATCGTGGAGGTGCATGGGTAAAATGTGTAATTCGTATAATGAAGAGCAGTGTGCCTAAGACTGACCCTTGAGGTACATGCTAATATGATAACATTGATAAGCATATCACAACTGATACCGTTATTAATTTGAGCCGTTATTATGTCAATTATTTAAAGCGCGGCAAATCTAGTTGAATTTTGCGTTAAAATCCGTAGTTTTAGCTGTCATTTCTGTATTGTTTAAAAATAGCTGATTGCAAATATGTTTTCTACTCTAGTCCTTCTCCAGCTTGTGTCATATAACGCTGGTCATGTGACATGACCGTAAGGCCGTAAGACATGTCATATAACGCTGGTCATGTGACATGACCGTAAGGTCGTAAGACATGGCCGAAATATTTGTGAAAAACGTTTCTTGTGAAGTAAACAATATATATTTTTATTCTACTTTTTAAAATAACTAGTAAGCTATTGGCAAGAAATAACTGTAACGGTGTTAATGGTAATTAATGCTACTAGTTTTGTTATAGTGGTTATTGTTATTAATTGTAGTAGTAGTGTAATAGAGCGTGCGTGCGTGCGTGCGTGCGTGCGTGCGAGCGAGAGATAGATAGAGGGACCCTACGTCATCGTGGAGATGCATCGTTTGTTGTGACGAGGTTGTCCTTTTGGCCACCCGGCTTGCTCGTTGATTATCTGGGAATCAAAACAGTAATAACCAGCAGGCTTGTTGACAAATACATGTCAACGCATTTGAATGCAAATGTAAATGTTTCCCTTGATTGAAATGCAAATGCCATTTTCCAGGAACGCATTCAATTGCAAATGTTTTGGGGTCGCACTCAAACGCAAATGCAAAAAAGTTTTGGTTACACATTTGTAAATGCATTTGAATTATGTTTAAATGTTTTGGCTTTATATTAACGTTTTGTTTTATTTGGAGAAAAAACAACATAATGTATACAAGCACATTATTAATTTATTTAATATATACAGTAGTACATTATTGTAATCACTAAGTCCCACTGCATACCAGTCCCACTACATGAACATGTATGTAGAGTCACACACAGTTCCAGGCCTGCAGAGTTTCACGCTTCACGGGACATTGCTTAATCCCACTAGCATTGCAGGGAATGAAAGGCTAATCAGTCAGGTAGGCCAGAGTGGAAGGGGAACCCAAGAAAATAGACTGTCCACTGGTGGGGTCACAGGGATGATACTCTGATAACCTGATGGATAATTACAGCTACCACTATTCAAGCTCTTTGGCTGTTAATACGTAGGTCTGGCGTTGCTAATGTTTACTCCCCCTAAAGGCTGCCACCCCAACCGTGCCAACCCAACACCAGGGAGTCATTTGTATGCATTGTTCCATTGAATAGGTAATCTCTGAAACCACCAAAGTATCGACCAGTTGGTCTTGTCATCCAAATGCAAATGCATTTACAATTTCACGGAGGTATTTGAATGCGCATTCAGATGCATTTGCTAACAAGCCTGATAACCATTAGCCTTTGACTTCGAACTTATTTACTTTCTGACCAAACCATGAACACGACCACATCGAGCAGCCAAACGTTTCCTCATATATTTATCATATGCACACACATGTGACGTGGTCAAACATTACTCTTACTTCCATATAAAGATCAAAATAAACAAAAACATGTCATCTCCTTCGCGAAGTTAGGCGTAAAATATATAGCTAGCTTTTGTCTTTGTAATTTTTTATCGTTAATCTTTGACCACGTTACATGTGTATATGTATGGTAAATATATGAGAAGCAACTGTAGGTGGTCGTTTTCGTGGTTAGTTCAGAAAGTAAACATCGCAATAGCAGGAGTAGCGCCGATAGGTGGTGGTGATTTCGGCCCTCGGAGAATTCGGCCCAACTGCCATGTTATTTCGGCTTGGTGATTTCGGTGACTGATGTGACATGCAAGATCTACTCAGTTCTAGCTAGTAATTGATTAGCCTTTATTTTAAGGGTTTGTTATTCATGTACTTGTCATCAATTAGATGCTAAATTTAACTAGATACATTGTACTGTTGAAGTACAATAATGTGTGTTTCGTACAGTGAGCAGCTTCACATTCAAAATGATCTGACGAAAAACAATGTATAGATCAAAGACCATATGCAGGTGTATTGTGAATAGAATGGAGCCACGACAACTATGTGATAATGTAATATTAGCTACGCTAAATGCATCGTCCTTTTTTAATCAAACACTTTAGTAATAGTAGTGAAGCCATATGACAGACCCGACATTTGTTGACCTTACGATGACATATTCCACATCCTAAAACCGCCTGTTCAATAGCTAATCTTAAACCAGGCTGCTAACACACTATATAGCAGTCTAACTGTACACCACCTCTTGTTAGAAGGTCGGCTACTCCATCTTCCCCGTCGATGCGTTGTATCTGTCTGTCCACGTAGGTCCTCGTCTTCCTCTGCCTCGTTTGCAGCCAACCATTCCCTCCAATATTTCCCGTTGAATTCATTCTTGTCTGACAGTGTGCCCAGAAAATGTTAGTTTGCGTTTCTGTGTGTTATGTCTTGTATTCCAGCCCGCGTGAGAATGACGTGTATAACAGTGACACGCTCGGTCCAGCTTATGTGTGATACCCTCCTTAGACACCACATTTCGAATGCTTCCAATCTCTTTTGACTTCTTTTGGAAAGTGTCCATGTTTCTGCACCACACATCAATATGGACCACATTACAGACGTCTTGTCTTTAGGAGAAAGTTAATTTTCCCAGTGAGCACTTTTGACATGTGGCTGTCCTTGATATATCTAACCTCCTTTTGATCTTTTCGTCACACTTTTCCGTCTTCAATTATAACATATAACGTTATACACATTTCTCTACCTGTCTCTGGTGCATTACATTACATATGGTACTCATTGCAGGGAATATTTAGGTATTGCTAACTACTTTATCAACACATTTGTAAAGCGAAATTTGTGGACACACTGCTGTAAACCTACATTTACGATTCAAAATCCTACTTTAATATATATAGTGACTGATATAGTATATATATAGTATATATATAGTATAAGTAAAGTTAATTGGAAATATACACCGGTTTACATTTCATGTTTATTTATGGAGATAATCACTATATGCACCAATTCCTTTGTAAATAAATATATCTCAATAAAGATAAAGTGTAGTTTTTAGAGGAGTTTTTCTTCATCCTAATAAAAAATTGTTAACCAGCAAATTGTAGAAACAAACACCTGTTAGTGTAGCACAGTTGAAATATTTGCAGCCTTGAAGCCGATCGCCTACTTATATCTATGCAACACGATAACAGAGAGCTCTATCCAAAGAAAGAAACAAACCAGGAAAACTGCGTATTCTGGTGGCTTGTGAGGACTGGTGCGACTTATGATGTCCCCGCTGTTCTGGGGCTACCTTCGAGTTTTCCAACATTTTGCCCAGTAGCGAGAGTTCATCCAACGGCGGAAGCTTAAAGGACGCCTTCTTCATTAAAGTCGACCGCCGAGTCGACGCTTGTCTGGTCGATGTCATCCAGCTCCCAGACATCATCCGACTATGCCGCTAAGACACGTCTAAAAAGATTAGTGCGGAAATGTTATGAATCTTAGCTTGATTATGACTAAATTGTCACGACAGTGACGTCACTACTACTACACGGTGACAACAATGGTGACAACGTTAGGCCTACTACAATTGGATTTGATAATATACAAGGTATCGAAACTGCGACTCATCCTGTGAAATGTCGAAGGTGGCAATGGAACTAGAGAAGAGTTGATAAATAGTATGCGCTGCCCATTAAGATTAAGTAATCTTGATTAGCATCGCTGATTATAGGTGGTACGTTAAATCGCTGTTGGGAAGAGGCCGACATTTGTAAACCAGTATTGTGTAATTTAAATACGGAAGCGTCATTTCGGCCATAACCTATGCAATTTAATCAGGAATAAATGCCGATAGTGTGTGTGTTTGTGTTGTGTGTGTGTGTGTGTGTGTGTGTGTGTGTGTGTGTGTGTGTGTGTGTGTGTGTGTGTGTGTGTGTGTGTGTGTGTGTGTGTGTGTGTGTGTGTGTGTGTGTGTGTGTGTGTGTGTGTGTGTGTGTGTGTGTGTGTGTGTGTGTGTGTGTGTGTGTGTGTGTGTGTGTGTGTGTGTGTGTGTGTGTGTGTGTGTGTGTGTGTGTGTGTGTGTGTGTGTGTGTGTGTGTGTGTGTGTGTGTGTGTGTGTGTGTGTGTGTGTGTGTGTGTGTGTGTGTGTGTGTGTGTGTGTGTGTGTGTATGTGTGTGTATTGATCAATATAATATAATATACATATATTATATAAATATGTATATATATATATATACATTCTATGCTAATCTGCTATGCTAATATGTGCGTATATATACATACATACACACACATATATAAATATGCAATATGTATGTATACTAATGCTAATACTATGCTAATATGCCCCTGTGAGAAACTTTGCATATATATATATATATATATATATATATATATATATATATATATATATATATCCCCTGCTATGTTAATATGCCCCTGTGAGATACTTTGAGTAACATGTGGTGTGTGTGTGTGGGGGGGGGAGAGCGCGTAGGTGTGCGTGCGTGCGTGCGTGTGTGTGTTAATAACATCCACTGTTGATGACATTTTGTTTACGGAATATTAAAGTACAAACCTTTTGTAATCAACCGCATAAAACATCGTAGCGGCGGGCATACCTTCAATCCCTGGAAGCCAACAGAAGCATCACGTGACCATGACGTCATAGGGACTGTGTTAAAAAAATAACAAACATTACTTGTAATTTGTCCACGCTGCTTGGCTAATACAGAGAAGAAACAAACACTAGGTCGTAAATGTGGAGCACACTTGTCTGTTTTATTGAAACATGGTTGTTTGAAAGACATTTCAGTGCGAGTTTCACCTCTGTTTATTTATCTTACAAATTGGATCCAAGAGAACATATTATTATCACGTAGACATAACATCTTTATTTATTAAATACAGGAGGATTTAAATGGCTGAATAATGTGATTCACAACCTCTCTTGAGCACGTCCGGGTTATACCTCCTCGTGGTGGCACTGTTTTACCCGAGTCTCGTGACAAGGGGACGGACACTTTAAACGCTAAGGGAAGGACAGACTTGGCACAAAACCACTGACTTGGCCAATCACCAATCCAGGGAAACCGAAACGATAAACTATTTTACCAACACCATAACACAATATGATGTCTCCTCGGAGAGCAACATGACGCGAGATGATGAAAGCTTTCAAGAAGTCAGACCGCCGATAGATCATTTACGTACCGCCAAACGAAACACGCGAGTAGACACGTGGAAAGTCCGGACCATCTACCAAACTGGGAATGCGTCTCAAGTGGCACGTGAATTGAAGAAGTACAAGTTACGTGTGGTGAGTCTCAGTGAGATCAGATGGAACGAACCGGGTGAAGAAACAAGAGAACACATAATCAACTCAGGACATGAAGATCAAGACCATGCACGCACGCACGCACGCACGCACGCACGCACGCACGCACGCACGCACGCACGCACGCACGCACGCACGCACGCACGCACGCACGCACGCACGCACGCACGCACGCACGCACGCACGCACGCACGCACGCACGCACGCACGCACGCACGCACGCACGCACGCACGCACGCACGCACGCACGCACGCACGCACGCACGCACGCACGCACGCACGCACGCACGCACGCACGCACGCACGCACGCACGCACGCACGCACGCACGCACGCACGCACGCACGCACGCACGCAGACATGTATGCACGCACGCACGCACACGACATGCATTGAAAGCCTTGATTAAGTGGAATCATGTGCAATCAAGGATCGTTAGAGCAAGATTCAAGTTAAAAGAAAGGAACATAAATATAATTCAGTATTATGATCCAACAAACAGTAATAAAGAACAGAAAAAGTGCAGGAGTTCTATGATAGACTGCAAACTGTACTAGCAGAAACGCTAAAAGATACATCAAAATACTAATAGGGGACAAGAATGCAACAGTTGGATCAGATAACATAGTCTAAGAAGAATTCATGGGAACATGGAATCGGAGTCATGAATGAAAATGATGACGTTTAACATATTTATGTCCGTTTATTGAATTAGTTATTGGTGGTAGTGTCGTTCCAAATAAAACAGTACAAATCAACATGGGTTTCACCAGATGGGAAAATCGAGAATCAGATCGATAACACATTAACAAGAAATGGAGAAGAAATCTTCTGGACACGCGAGTGAAGAGAAAAGCAGACGTGGTATCAAACCACTATCCTCTACTGGGGACTTTGATAATTAAGCTACGGAAACACGCGTGCGCAGCAAATATACCATACCTGTAATACACTGTTCAGAAGCTAGTCAAGAGAAACAAAACCCGAGTGCAATTGTGCAGTGAGAAACATATTTGAAGCCCTTGATGACATGACCCCGTATACTACATGGGCCACATTACAAGGAACCTGGAAGGAAGCGTGCAAAGAAGTTCTATGCGAAAGATGTGAATGTCAACAGCAACATGGACGTTGTTTAAAGAAAGGAAGCAAATAAAACAAATGGTTAATTGATGCAAGAGATCAGAAGAGAAACAGGGACCGCAAACAAAGTACTGACAACTTAACAAAGCAATTAAGAAGAGAGACAAAACACAAGCTAAACTATATGACCTAGCAACACAAGCTGAAATGGCATCACATGGAAGAGACACGAAAGAACTATATAACATAACAATAACATTAGTGGGGAAAAGACGAATTCCTTAAACATTAGGAAAATACAAATATGGAAGAACCATAAAGAAATATGCGGAACAAAAACAGATATGATACATGGAAAAATGGATGCAAAAGAATGGAAAAATTAATATATTGTGAAATTGCCAACGAAATATAATATGGGAATGTTCACGAACTGGAAAGGAATTACACTCCTACCAGCACTGATTAACAAGAGCACTGGATGAAAAGCTACGTGAAGAACAAGCTGGTTTTCGAAAAGACAAATGTTGCATTGATTATATTGCCACACTGAGAATAATAATAGAACAGTTAATTGAGTGGCAATCACCTCTTTATTATATTAATTAAATCAATTTCGAGAATGCCTTTGGTAGTGTAGACAACGACAAATACCAGCAAAGTTTGTAACAATAACCCAGCAGAAGTACGAACACTTCACATGCCAAGTTATGCATAGGGGGCCTAATGTCTGAGACATCTGAAGTTGACTGGTGTAAGACAAGGATGCATTCTATCACCCGTAATTTATATCATGGTGATATAGTGGATAACGAGGAATATTGTTAAGCAGGGCAAAAATGGCATCCAGTGGACACTGACATACATTGTTACAGGAACTAGTCTCGCTTATCCGATTCGCTCAGCTTCGTGAATCCGTCGAAAAGAGAGTCTGGCTGCAACTGGCGTGGTCTCGTTGTTATCCACTGTCACCACTCCATTTTGTGTAGGCGTTCCCGTGAAGCGCCAACAACCAATCAGCGTCATTGTCGAGATGCTACACTAAACATGTTATTGCCTGATTTAACTTTTCAGTCGGACAGATGTGTCACTTTAATCTAAGTTTAAAGTTAATTCAAATTACATCGTATAAACTGATAAAACTTAACTCTTATTTTATGAATTAGCCAAATGCCCGGATAACATCGTAATTAGCTAATTATGCATGCGACTGGGTGCATACATCGATAGATGTGCTAATTTAAATAACGCTGCACAAAAAGCGATAGATATACTGCTGGTGGGTAGATCTGGCGTCGCTAGCCTCGCGCCGCGGTCGCCTCCTGGCGGAACGGTTTTTCAATTTTATACGACTTGTGGATATGTTTGGATTCGAAATGAGTTCGTTTAACCCATTAGACCCCACAACGGCCGTGGCCGGCCTTTGTGCAGTCCTGGAACGGCCGCCGACGGCCACATACAGGACCCACTATTCAAAGAAATCCTGGCGAATAACTACTGAACTAAACGCTACCAATTTTTGCCACACCCTAGCGGATACATTTTAACAAGATTTGCCATCCAAGCCAAAGGCCCAGATGGCAAGTGGACAAGGAAGCCATTGGCTTATCGAGAGTCCAACAATGTTCACCTACTTATAACCCGCCCTCCTGATATATGTGTCAACCTTGTTTTTAAACATATTCACGCTGCTAGCAGTTACACAATCTGTAGACAGTTTGTTCCATTCATTTATTGTCCTCTGTGAGAACGAGTGCTTCCTGATGTCCAATCTACATTGATCCTTTACTAATTTTACCTCATGTCCTCTAGTTCTGCTATCCTTCTTGAGTGAGAAAAACATATTTCTATCAATATTTTCATACCCATTCAATATCTTAAAAACTTCAATCTGATCTCCTCTTAACCTCATTGTCTCTAGAGTTGTTAAACCACATTCTTTCAAGCGTTCTTCATAACTAAGGTCTCTAAGTTCTGGAATCATTTTAGTTGCTCTCCTTTGTATGCGTTCAAGCGTATCTATATCCTTCTTACGATATGGTCTCCATGCTTGTATACAGTATTCTAAATGAGGTCTAACTATTGCTTTATAAAGAGGTATAATTAACTTTTTTCCCTTGTATGTTATGTTTCTTCTAATCAATCCAAGAATTTGATTACCCTTTGAAGCTGCAATACCACACTGCTCTGAAACTTTCATATCAGCGCTTATTGTAACTCCTAAGTCCTTTTCTTTTACAGTAGTACCAAGAACAGTAGCTCCCATTTTATAGTTTACATTCAAGTTCCCATGTCCTGTATGTAGGCATTTACATTTCCCAAAATTGAACAGCATCTGCCATTTCTCAGACCATTTCACTAATCTGTCTAGATCGTTTTGTAAATGTTGTTTATCACCATCAGTATTAACCTTTCTAAACAGTTTTGTGTCGTCCGCAAATTTCAGTACGTTACTTGTTATACTGTCGTCCAAGTCATTGATATAAATTAAGAATAATATAGGTCCTAATACTGATCCTTGAGGTACCCCACTCAAAACCGATTTCCAATTTGAAACTTCGCCATCTACTACAACTCGTTGTCTTCTGTCAGTCAGCCATTGTTCTATCCAGTCAGTTATGCTATCCCCGATACCATGGGCTTTTAATTTAAGTAGCAATCTTTGATGTGGCACTTTGTCAAAAGCTTTCTGAAAATCTAAGTAGATAATATCTACTGGCGATCCCTCGTCTATCCACTTAGTGATTTCTTCCAAAAAACATAACATATTTGTTAAGCATGACCTCGCTTTAAGGAATCCATGTTGAGATGAATTTAATAATTTATGCTTAACGAGGAAGTCCACCATATGGTCTTTAATTAACCTTTCTAATAATTTACAAATCACTGACGTTAAACTCACTGGTCTGTAATTCTTTTTAAATAATGGTATGATGTTTGCTTCTTTCCATTCAAACGGAACAACTCCCTCTTTTAATGACAAGTTGAATACTCTTGCAAGTGGTATACTGATTTGATCTACTGTTTCCATTAGTAATTTTGGAGGAATCCCATCCACTCCCGGTGATTTGTTATCCTTCATTGCCTTTATTTTCCTAGCTACCAATTCTGGAGTTACAACTAACGGTCCTAAATAGTCAGATTTAGCCCCCTGAAATTTAGCATCAGCAACTGGTAATGAACTAATATCTTCTTTTGTAAACACTGAACTGAAGTAACCATTTAGGTCTTTTGCAACAACAGCTCGTTACATGCATGTGTTGCCCTTTCGGAAATCTTGATTTTCATCAGTTTTGTTCACGCCATCTCTAAAATTTTTATTTCTATATTTGTCATGATAAAATATGGTGTAACCTGAAAAATAACTGTCAGAATTTGATAATGTTTTCATTGGTGCAAAGCTAACACATATAGCTACATTTTCTTCGCTGAGTAGCATAGTGTTAAAGCATGGGATCGTTGTCAAATGTCAGTCACAACTTTCAATGTTTTAACAAATGTACTATTTTGTCTTTGCAAATTGTGATCAAATGTCAACATTTTATTAATATATTCTATTTCTATGTATACATGCATATGGAGAAATTACTACTCTTCAAAATAAACACAACTTGTAATTGTCAATATTAAATAGTTTTTTTTCTACAGATTTTTGAACACAAGAAGGTAAAATCGCTCGAAGTTTGCCAGAAATCCTGGGAACATGGTGGCATGTTTGAATAAAATCCTGGGGCCTAATGGGTAATGTAATGGCGGATGGATTCTGACTGTGGTCCGTGCCCTACACTCCGCGTCCAGGCGAAGATGTGTGCGACAAACGGTGGCGCCACACAGTGGAGCTGGGATAATTATGTTCGCCCTCTGGTGAACAACGGCATAAAAATGGTGGAGTGATCTTTTTGGGGTTGTGGTTTGGAACTACTAAATAGGTCGGTTAAATGTGCACTGCCACTGTTATTTCCCCAATATGGTAATAGGACCGGTAGTTTAGAACATGATGGTCGTAGTTTTCGTCGATGCACCATACTCTACGCAATACTATACCTAAGACTAGGTAGTCTGACCTAATGGAAAGGTGACAACGTGAGCACGGCCACGGGCAACTGAATCAGCTTGATTCAGTTGCCCGTGAACGTGAGCGACAACTGTACAGCTATTGGTCCGGCACTCTTTCCGCTTTGTATGTGCAGTGAGTGTGTGCACTTATACGTAGCGGCATATAATGTGCGCATGCAGACGGTCAACAAATCATTAATAAACCAGGTGTTAAGTAAGCACCGGAATATTATCTGATACGCTCAAATTTGAATAAATGAATAATGAATAAATAAAACTTTTCGTTTTATTGCAGTATTCCTTAGTGTAAATGGTGTGTATAAATACACCTTCATGATAATGGGCAAATCACCATCCACTATTAACAATTTGTGAATTTAGTAGGTTTTGTTTGTACATTTTAGGACTAGCATCATGAGATCAGTTATGATCATTAAGAGGCTACAGCAACCAGTCACACTGCGACTGCTACTTCAAGCTGTACCTGACCACATCCAAGCTTGTTGCTCTGGATACAGACGTTCCATCTGTAGTTCGTCCAACAGAGCAGCCTGCCTCTCAATCCACAATGACAGGAGATGGGTTGTGACTTCATTGCCATACTTAGGCATGCAACAGAACAGTGTTCTACGACCCACTAAGTCAGTCATGTCGCAGACTTGCTCAACACACATTCTGTGTGGCCACTCAAATGTTACATGTTTCCACAGATACGACAGAAAAGCAGTGGTACAGACATTGGTGCTTGCTGAGTCACCTCATAGTCAAGCCTTACACAAACAGACGCAGTTGTTTGCGAGATCTGTGCCACTTCCACAGGCTTTTGTTGAGGCAGCACCATTGACATGGCAACCATACATGAGGCTCGTCCGATGGGACAAGCCAATAGGTTCGTATTTGAAATAATTATCTATTTTGCTGAGTTGTCATTGCAGAACAGAAATTACTGTGGGGGCGGATAGTTAAGATGTCATACAGCCTATGAAAACATACTGTGTTTATAACAAGCTGTGACCCATTTTTCATCTACATTTTACTTTTTGTTCGATTCAGTATTTCAACTACCCACGCATTACCCAAGTTTACGTAGTGTTTTAATATGTACGTTGCTGTAAGTGTACTATGACTTTGTAGATGACTTTCTGGCATAATGCGATGTTTCGTCAAATATGCTTTTGGAACACATATTCACGTGGATCAAACATGGGGCCAAATATTTTCATGAGTACAAGTACGAGTACATTAGTGATGGATGAGTACGAGTATGAGTGCATTGCTAAAAGCTGAGTATGAATACATTCTTACAAGTTCGAGTAAAAGTATGAGTAAATTTTTTTTATGACATTTCCATTTCCAAACATACCTTTTATGTACCCCTCCCTTTTACGAACATACAGGCATGATATGACTCATAAATAAGTTTTTGCATGGAGTCCATTCTTAACTGCAATTAACAATTCATAAACCACATGCTTTGATATAATAATACCCATTAAACCAATATCTTTGTAGTTAGTCTACCAGTGACTAAACATGTACATTATTTGAATGGGTAGAGGTGAGAAGATTTGTCCAAATTGGAACAAAGGGGATGTGTGGCAATTTGAATATAAAGTTTGTTTGTCCTTGTTTTTTAATAAAGACTAAATGACACCAATTTACATGCTGATACATCAGTTCAGTTTGTCTTCTTTTGGTGCACATAGGCAGTGTTGCAATTTGTAATCTGTTTATATTAGGAGTTTGCAATTTATATTTTCTGCTCTTAGACTACTGGTTGTTGAGAGAGTTAGCGCATGCCAATATAACAGACTCAAAATCCCCTTTGTAATTTTTAGTCAGACTACTGGCACCAGATTATACTTATACTGGTGTAGGGTTGCTGGCAGTCTGACTTGAGTCACCTTACTTCTACAGAGGAAGACTCAACTGGCAGCCCTTGGTAGTTAGCACTGTCAGCCAGTGCCCAGTGGTGTGGCCTCCTGACTGCATTAAAGGCTAACCGAATGGTGCTTTGTGGACATCCTGGTGGCTTAATTAAACAAACAGGGATTATGGTCTGAACTGGTAGCCTACAATTGTATGATTTGGTGTTTCTGACTGGGAAAAGATGCTGCGTGGGGCCTTTTTTGGGTATCATAGTCATGGGAGAATGCCACCATGGAGGGTAAGGATGGTAAGGGGGTAACTGTCTCGGGACGTACTGGGACTCAGTGGTATTATAGTCATACTAATCAGAAATAACAAAGTACTTAAAAAATAGTTGAACAGTCAAATACCTCAGGAAAGTTTAATTTAGTTAACTACAAGTAAATTAATTTTCACAGCATATATTGAGAAAGTACTCAGATATACTCGTAAAATCTGAGTACATTGATTATGAGTACGAGTACATGACCCATAAGTTATATGAGTACGAGTACTTAAAAAATGTACTCGAGTACATGAGTACCCAGTACTTCTGCTCCAGGTCTGATGTGGATATCCTTTTTTTATAGTGGGAGCCTACAATGCAAGTGCAAGTAAAATATCTGTATTTGACATAGTGAATACCTCACAAGAATGTGGTATTAGTTCCAAATATTATGGCCTACTCACTCTGCTTTTGCCACGAGACTGACTTCAATATGGGCGTGTCACGTGACCTGGGTCACGTGACATGAGCTTGAGAAGGACTGAAGGAGCTCCTGGCTAATGTCTTGATTCAGGGCAGGTTTCATTTGTTTAAGTGAATCAGCCGGAATATTCGGAAAGAATACCACAGCTCTTGAGAGGTAATCATCATGTCGAATAGGACATTCTAAGAAACTAGAATGTCAATCCATTGAAATATAATGTGTGTTTATATTCCTACACTTATGTACAATTGTGACTAATGAAAGCTGTTGCCTACATGCAAGTGTTTGTTGCAGGCAACTGGCTTTTGTTCCTGCCATGTACTTGGAGTATCAGTCTGGCGGCCCCTGCGGGTCAGTTGCCTGACCTACAGGTGCTGGCTCTGTTTGGACTGGGATCAGTGCTCATGCGTGGGGCTGGCTGCACTATCAATGACATGTGGGACAAGGACTTTGATAAAAAGGCATGTTTGAGAGCTACAATGATCTTTTCCAATCCTTGTATTGTCCAACGTGAAAAAGCCGTATCATAAGGAATATATACCTCAGCTATAGATGCACAACATCTAAAATTATCATTCATGATAAGTCAACTATTTTTTGTCCTACTGAGTACTTAAAATAATTGATTTATCGTGAATGATAATTTTAAATGCTGTGCGTCTATAGCTGAGGTATATATTCCTTATGACATGGCTTTTTCAAGTTATTAAATCATGACTTCACAGAATCTGACACTAAATTAAGTAGTTTTTGTGAAGCTGTATTATTGATATTATGTAATAATAAGATGGGAAAATACTTTATACTTAGTCACTGATGTAGAGTGACTTTATATTGTATAATTTTTGCTGGGGACTTGCTGTATATTTTGGTTTTATGTGGCATTAATTCTCTAATTTATCTTTGTTGTTTGCATTGTACGGTCATATTTTTAATAGATTTACATTCCCGTCTACCCTTGTAGGTTGAACGGACAAGGGATCGACCCATCGCCTCTGGTGACATTACTCGTACACAGGCCCTTGGCTTTCTCGCATTCCAGTTATCGGCCTCACTCGCCGTCCTTCTCACCTTCGACTGGTACACGTATGTGATGAAGCCAGCCCTTGTGCCAGACTCTTATAACACACTCAGTTAGATAGACAGATGGGAATAATAACAAATTGAATTTTTTATTGATACATCTGGAGAAACTTCCATGTCAGATTTTGCATTTCTGTTAAAAATAAATTTACTTGGATACATTTAGAAAATTATTTCAACTTGTTTAGTACCAAGATTGATTTTTTTACTTATTCCATGAAAGGCTACTTGTCCCAAGAAAAGGCCATTTGACAAACAGGCAAAGTAAATACATTTTATTTACAGGACAGCATGGCACCAGTCCAGTTTAAGAAATTGCCGGATATAGGAATCCTCCATCATCATTGCCAGTGGAAAGACATCTCTGTTTTTTAACCCTGCATATAACGATTTCATGAAAGAATTTGATTTTGGTACTTAACAGTTGCCTACGAGGTATAGGGGAAGGCAGTGTTAGTTGAGTAATTTTTCATTCTTTTTGATATTTAGGGCACAGTTATATTCATAACTCAAAACTGTTTTTACTCACATAAAAATAAACTATGATTATTAATAAATCATTTTATACCAGGATAATATATATAGTGTGCATAGATAATTATATGCAACTGATTAAAATATGGTTGTTATGGTGGTTCAACACTTGGTATGGGGTATGTTGAGCCACAGTGTAGCGTAAGTTAGGTAAATGCTTTATTCATATTCTTTACATAGGCCTTCTATTAAAATGTAATAACAACTTGGCCAACACATCTACCCAATGGGTACAACACGTCTCTGACAAGTCTACATGCTTAATAAGTTGACACACTTAATTGACATAGACTTATAGGACAATCGCAACCAGTATAACTAACTGCTAATATGTTGCCTTGTAGCTATCCGATGCTCGAAAAAAGATTATTCTTTGATGTATTTTGGGGTAAAGAACACTCGTCTTCATTCTTTAACCGCTGCTCAAATAATCCTCCCTTGGGTCTTGGGTGGCTCAACTAGCCCAGTTTTGACAGTTAAGCTTTTTTAATTAACTTCTCATTAATGCGTGAAGTTGATGTAAATGATCTTCTTCCCTGTGCATAGTTAAATCATTTGTAAATACATGCACACAATGAAGTCTGGTCACATGCATTGATAGTTTACACACCAGCAGACATTACCAGGTAATCACAAAGAGTTTTGAAAAACATAAAAAAACATACTTTTAACTCACATTTTCTGACTGTTGTGACAAATAGCACTAAGTTATTTTATGTCAATCATGTTCTAATAGCATGTTCAATCACTGGGTGATACCATGTAACTGTCGCTGCTGTAGTTTCCTGGGAAACGTGGGTGGTTCAACTAACCCAGTGTACTGTCTTCCCCTGTATTGAGTATGCTACTTGGCAGTATTAAGGTGTGATCTTGTTTTCAGGGTGATTCTGGGAGCCAGTTGTATGGGGCTTGTTGTGACGTACCCCCTCATGAAGCGAATCACCTACTGGCCCCAGCTGTTTCTAGGTGGGTCCACACTTTACAAACTTAATACAGTTGGTTTTTTTTACTAATTGTTTATTTTCAATATTAAAGTGAAACAGAAGTCATGGTTTTTGGCCTATGCACCTATAAGGGTTACTAAAACATTAATTACAACTAAGAATATCACGCCAGTGGTTTACTAGGAAAACCTTGGTGAACACACACCATCTTAATTTCATGGGCTGCGCCATACTGTTAGATAACCCTACATCACGAGTGTAATATTCTGGCAATATTCACATGCCAAATGAAAATATATTCATATACAACTATTCTTATTCTTGCCAATAGGATATGGCCATGGTATTTGTTTCTGAACTCAACTTATGTAACATATTTTTTATTTTGTTTACTAAACTACTCTTCTTTCTGGCAAAGCAACACATTTTTTTGAGACTTTGAGGTTCTGTGTATGCTGGCCTCCCTTAATACGTCACTTTAGTCTAGGTTGCCCTGATTTTATAGAACTGCGTGTGCGCTTATCAGTCACACTGGTTAACATGTCAGCCCTTGGTCATTCAGAGGAACGACCGGATTCTTCCACTTTTAGAATACATTCTGTGTAAACCACTGGCGTAATATTGTTGATTTTAGTTGCATATGATTAGTTTTTATTATTTCTCTTAGGTGGGTAGCCCCAAAACCATGACTTTTGTTTCACTAGTGTCAGTTGCATCTGTATAATCATGGATGAGACTGGAATAGGGTTAATTTAGGATGTAATGTTAATGACAGAAATAATAAAACACATATATAATACCAACATTTTAAATTCATTAAAGCAATGCTGATTACAAAGTTGACTAGATAATCTGAAACTTAATGAGTACTTAACTTTATATGTTATGTTATATGTTAATTAAACTATATCATACTGTTGAACATCTGCATTTGCAAAACAATGAAGACCTCAAACATTCTTTGTACATTTAATTTTTGTATAGGAAATATATGCTTGTTACAATTCTGTATTGTTATATGATAACTTTGCAGTACTTATTTATCATATTTGATTGCATTTTATTGTCATAATGATTGTTTTGTGGAGAGTTTTCAAACACCAACCTCAACATGTAAACTTACACCAGTTTTTACATAACTATATGTATAACTTTAAAACATTATAACTGCATGAACTTGGCAAAAACATGCTTTCTGTTATCGTCATGTGATCTGGGATCAGTTATTGCGCTGGTTCATTCGAAGTACTTGTCTCAGACGCAGCTGTTTCTAGTTGTATCAATTGTTTGTTCTTAACACTTTCTCTTTCTGTTACTACAGGTTTGACCTTGAATTGGGGTGTTTTGGTTGCCTGGTCAGTAGTGCATGGTGGGACAATGACCCTGCCAGGAATCACCCTCTACCTGTCCACTGCTATTTGGTCAATGATATACGATTCTATTTATTCACACCAGGTAGCTGTCGTCATAGTTACAATGGTTGCTGTTAACCCAATTGTCTCGTATTTTTGTTCCAGTTGTTTCTTGCCTGCTGCAAAATGCAGTGTTCCTCTTTCATGATTATTTATACAGTGTTTTCAATGAATGACTTTGATGTGGCACTTAGCATTATAACTCCATAATACCATAATATTGGCATCACCAGAACATTCAGGGTGCCTTATAATTCCCATTTCTAAGTTCTTGCTGGCATGTTACATTGCCTCTGAAACTATATTATTGACATGTGTAGTTAATAATTAGTTTAGCATGTATGATAATCAATATTTAATGTAATTAATGAAGTTATGATTCAAAATTTTTTAACATTAATGCTTTTGTGACACTGTACCTGAAATATAGATTTAACCTTCACCATCTCAAGCCACCTAGTGGATTGTGATACCACTACATGTAGCTCCATCTAGTGAATGACACTGATTATGCCTAGTTAAACATCTCACTTGTGGAGAACACTGTTTTATGCATGTGCTTGTCAAAATCACGGTATGATTTTTTTAACTACATTTTAAGACGGCCTTTCAAGATACCGGTTTTTTTTCTACAAAATAAACTTGTTTTCATGTAAAAATTTCATTGACATCACAATTGCTGTTTTGATGTGAGACAAATTAATTCCAAACAGTCCAAACTGAAATTTCTTATAATATCACTGTGATTTTAACGAAGCAATTAATTGATTTCCATGTGTAACTGTGGTTTCTTGAATTCATTTGGTACTGAGCTTTGTGTGTAGCTGCTAGCTTGCTTGTTCACATACAGCAAATAAAACTGAGACCATATAGTATATATATGCAGCCGCATCATGAGAGATGAACTATTATAGTGTGCCATTGTAAATCTCTTATGTCCAGTACATTGGCCTTTTTTCTGCAGTAGTCTGATTTCTGCATTCCTCTCTATGTTGTTAAGCCTGACGTGCATTGTTCTCCTTAATAATTATTAAATATCCTGCAATGTTTGATCTCCTATGTCATTGTAGATGCTATCTATTTTTTATATCATCTTTCTCCAAGTTTCCAAATCTGGTGATTATATCTGCCCTGCCCTGCCCTGCCCTGCCACAGTATAGATTGAATCAATGTCAAACATTACAGCTGATGTTGGCAGCAGTAATTTCTTGGACGTTTTAAATTTATAAAACACAGGTCAACTCTGTAATTTATATTTAACATTGGAGTGGATCAGAAAGTACTTTCCCCTTGAGATAGGGTGAATTATGGTTGTATTTCACCACACACCCAGTACACCGCATACATTAAATATGACTAATTCTAGTACAAACACAGATAATGTAATCAAGTTAAAGTAAAAGGAATGTATTATATTGAACATAACAAGTTTTTGTGATAAAATAGTGGCCCATCTCATACATGTGTGACATACCTTGTTTGTTGTCTGTTTGTATGCAGGATCGTACAGGTTCATTCCCTTTGGTTAAGTCTTACTTCTGTTGAATGTTGTATTCTCCATGGTTATACTTGTTGGTTTTTGTTTATTCTCTGGTGTATTAATTTCTTGGGAGAATGAGTGAATGTCTTACTAGATGATGAAGCACATGTGAAGGATTGAGTTCAACTCTTACCACACACATACCTGACAGTATCAGAAACAGCCAGGAATGTTGTGCTGCCTGGATGTGAAGTTATTGTTCGAACATTAAAATGTACAAGTGCAAGTTTACTGGGAACAAGTCATTTAATAGAAAGTGTTGTTGTCCATACATCATCAACCAGGCTGTATAGTTGTACATGAGTCATCAACCTGTGTAGTTGTTCATATCGTGTTTCATTACTAGCATCTGACCATGTTTCTGCGCTGTCAGATTTTAGCAGGTGACACTATTGTCTGTCCTGTGTACAACAAGTTGTGAGTTGTCATGTCGGAGTGATGTCGTGTTCATGTCACTGTGTTACTTGTGTCATTCTCTGTGTCACAGTGTCAGTGCCCTTCCTGTTGTTGCACTGAGACACTTCATTGAAGAACCCTCCTGGCAGACTGTCTGTCTACATGAGCTCTCTCTTGCAGCAGATGCCCTCTTTCAGGTGACCAAGTGTGCCGCACACTAAAGCCTGCCGCACACTAAAGCCTGCCTTATTCTGCCCTTCAGGTGTCGTATTTAACTGGGGTGCTCTGCTGGGCTGGTCAGCGGTGAATGGTACCTGTGATTGGGCCGTCTGCTTACCTCTCTACCTTGCGTGTGTCTCCTGGACACTTATGTATGACACAGTGTATGGTCACCAAGTGAGTGTCGAATCAGGGGGGTGGGTGATTGTTTTCTCCAACTGATTGCCCCCCTCTAGTCATACCCCCTCCATCATGGGTGCAACCCTCTCTTGTAAAGTAGGCAGTGAAAATATATTTACATGTTGGCACGATAGCCATAGTCAGATTACTAATGCCAGGCATGAATAATATTGACTACAGCTATAGCCAGATTACTAATGCCAGGCATGAGTAATATTGGCTATAGCTAATCCCAACTTGGCATTTTAACCAGTCGTTGTGAAGTATTGGCTTGTAATAGAACACTGTCAGTGTATGTTTTAATGGCAAATGTTCTTCTGTCTTGACTGACTGCTGCACTCTCTGAGAGTGTGGCAACAGTGGCTTTATACATATGGACCACACAATAGAGTCAGTAGTTGTTATCCCTTGCTTTATATGGCACGGCTGCATCTGGTTTCTGGACAGAGAGACTTTACTCCTGTTGGCGGCAAGACTCTACTTTTCACATCGTTTGCACATACAAACTAATTCTTTCTAAAATGTATTGCACAAACACAACTTAAACTGGGCACATTTCTTCAATTAACCACTTGATAACTGACTCAGTAGCTATCACTTAAATATTTTAAAGATCAATCATTTCTGTATGTGTATATACAGTGATAATTGTTTAATTTATTATCCTAAATATATGTGTTAACCAACTTCTACATTTAAAATGTTTTGCTACTACATGTACAGTACTTTCTTCATAATTTATGGGGAAAGAATTTGTGAATTAAAAATTATGTTTACATTGGTAATAAAATATTGGATTTAGACATCAGCATTTTTAATACAGCTTTACATATTAAAGCCATATTGACCAAAAATGAAAAAAAAATATGAAAATGCTCCAAATGGTATTAATAGTCAAAAGAATGTTAATATTTTTAAACAAAACAATGGTAATAATTATGAAACAAAACTGTAAATAGTAGTGGTAGTACCTGGTATTCATAATACATCAATAAAAATCATTACTATATTTTCTATCAGATTTGTAAATCTTTGACTACAAATTGGTTAAGTCAGCAATATTTTAAAGAATATGAAATAGCTTTTCTTTGTATCGTTATTTGTGGCCAGTTTAACATTAACATAATGTATTGATGAAACCTAGTAAATTAATGAAATGTTGTAATTGTAAGGTGTGAAACTGTAAGATGTAAACATGCCACAACTTAATGACAGTGTTGTGTGTGGTGAAGGGGACTTGACAGGAACTCTGCTGTCCGTATGCGCTTTACCTGCACTTTTCTGATCCTTCAGTGATTGCTTCACAGGTCAGCATGCAAACAAAGAGGCTTCTAATTAGGAACCTGCATACTCTAGCTCTGTCGTTTCACACGTCTATCAAAAATCAGTGGATGATGAGACAATATTTAACATGTTTTCTGTGTATTGTTTCAAAGAGCTGCCCGAGTAAAGAAAGACAGGTTGACCTAGTTTAGGTGTTTATGTTTATGTGAGATGGAAAAATGGTTATAGAGAGTGGGCAAGATTGGCAGTTGGAATTGATTAATCCTACATAAACTGCCTTATATAAAATCAGATCATTCAAATTCATTATCGCTCAAGCAGATCATTATTACTTGTCTTATAAGTAACCAAGCAGACTACAGGACAACAACAGGAACTGTTGCTAAGGAAATGGATGTGAAAGGACAGTACAATACTTTATAATAGTCGGTGGTTATGAATGATATTTACAGGTTCATCGATTGCCTTACTCGTTGCAGCTGCCAAATAGTGGTTATCTGCAGCTGCTGCACTGTGAATGGTCAACTCATTTCAGTTGCCTTTTCATCATCTTGGTCGTGGTATCAGTTTCTCAGCTCCCAATTTTTAGATAACGTTACTTGAATTGAGCGATTATGTCAAAGGGATATCGGTAGCAAGGCATTGCAGGCAATTGGCATCTTGTTCTCCATCTTATGTTTGTTTAGTTTGGTTTTATTAGTTTCTATTAACTGTTCGAAGTAGATGCGAGTTATTTGTATGAAGTAGACTAACACTTTAGGGAGTGGTGTCGTGGTCCCTCACATGATGTTGTAAGATTGTGTAGAGGGTGTCTAACCGAGGGGTTGTGGGTGGATTGGGTCTCATAAATAGGTTTTCATTTGTAAGTGTAAGAGAACATTTACTTGTGTAAAAGTAATGTAATAGGAATAAAGTAATAGTAACAGACCCTATGACTAGTTACAGCAGCACAGATTTATATCATTTCTTGTGGTTCTTTTCTTTGAAGGAGAGCACATGAAATTATATTTCTAACAGTTGTTTTTGTGATATCCATCTATTGAAATCACAGTAAATAGTCAATATTGTATTTATTGTGTCATTGCTAAAGTTAATAGGCTGTGTCATATTTTAAGTAGGTTCACTTTCTGTGTACTTTCAACATTGCACTTGCTTGCTTTGAGAAATTGCAGATGCTGAATTTCTCACCACTTCTATCCCACTTCTTTCTTATTGAGCACTGTTGATATAACTTAATGTAAAGTCACAAAATTAACTGGCAATTTGAAATTGTTTTTTTTTCACAAGGAAATTTTTTAAATGATGCTATGAATTGATCTTTGTAGGACAAAACAGATGACATAATGGTAGGGGTGAAATCAACCGCCCTAATGTTTGGTGACAACTCCAAGTACTGGCTGAGTGGTTTTGCGGCTGCCATGGTAACAGGCCTAGCAACCACTGGACACTTGTGTGACCAGACCTGGCCATACTTTGCAGGTGTTGGACTTGTTGCTGGTCATTTAGCCCACCAGGTGAGTGACTTGCAAAGGTAGAATCCTGAGAAAAATTTGGGGGTCACATTCTACAAAAATGCAGGATATTTGCTTTCTGTCGCGGGATATCTGTTCATCATTGATACGATAACACGCACACATTCTTAACATTTTGGGATGACTAGTTCTTCATGGAATAGCTGGAACAGCAAGCTATTCTCAATGCACCAGTAACACCACAGGCAGCATTAAGTTCACATATGAAGAAGGAAACGATAACTCCCTGCCTTTCCTGGACACTTTTATGGCACGAAAGGAAGATGGAACAGTGAAATTCGTAGTGTATCGGAAGAAGACACACACAGACCAATATCTGAACTGTACGTATCGCCATCTGTTACATCAGAAACTGGGGGTCATCAAAACGTTACTGGATAGGTGAAACGGCATCAGAGCAAGAGGACAGAGAGAAAGAGATGGAGCACATCATCAAGACTATAGAAGGATGCAGGTACCCAAGTCGGACCATAAAGAAGATGAAAGAACAGCAAAGTCAGAAGGGAAATACCACAGAGAAATCCAAAGGTATGGTCACTCTCATGTATGTCAAAGGAGTAACAGAACCAGTGGATTTTAAAACATGAGATCACTACTGCTGTGAGACCTCAACAAAACATCACAAAAATACTAGTGCATCCAAAGGAGAAACTGGAAGAGAGTAAAAAGACAGATTCTGTGTAGCAGATCCCTTGTAAGAGTTGTAACCACACGTACATTGGCAAAACAGGGAGAACATTTGGAACAAGACTTGAAGTACACAAGAAAGGTGAGAACATCATAACCAGACGATTTACCAGGGAACGAGAGCACGCGAGAGAGAGAGAGAGACAGAGAGAGGCATAGAGAGATTCAGCGACGGTAGAACATATATCATCAATAACAGACCATGCAGACAGAAACAATTGCATCATAGACTGGGAGAGAGCAACAGAAACGCAAGATGGATTAAAGAGTCCATATGGATAAGAAAGACGACTCAAATCATGAATCTAGGCGAGGGGGGATACCGACTTAACCACGTATGGGACGGCTACTTGCCAAGTAATAGTTGTGGTTTGAAGAACATCGTTACTCATAGCTTCTGCCACGTTACCACACATCCAAATGCAATCACACAATGCGATTTATACAACTGGTTTCTGTCGGAAATGCCCAGACCATCAATTATTGACCAAATATTATTCATTTTTTGAGTGCCAATTGGAATAAAAAATATAGTATTGCAAAACATTATGTGAATTCCATGTAAATAGATAAATGTATTTTTTTCTTATTTATGTCAACAATTCTTGGAAACATTCAAGTAATGTTTTAACTGTTATTTTGTGTTGCCATAAAATTAGTAATCAGTTCCAGTTATACGAGTGCCTGCCAATGCAGCCATGAAACATGGTCATGATATTCTAGGAAATCATCATTCACGATATACAGTTTATGTTCAGTGAAATCATGTAATCCGATATTGTCCCTATTGTTGGAGGA
The DNA here is from genome assembly GCA_033239005.1 of Lamellibrachia satsuma. Classification (NCBI taxonomy): domain Eukaryota; kingdom Metazoa; phylum Annelida; class Polychaeta; order Sabellida; family Siboglinidae; genus Lamellibrachia; species Lamellibrachia satsuma. The sequence goes on along the minus strand of BSQZ01000079.1, from coordinate 292,880 downwards.
CATGATGTCATCAAATATGGTATCCAGTATGCAAACAAAACGTCATATTAGACAGTCTCTGATGTTCCAGTCGTGCAATAATATCAAACGTCGCAGGAACTCCTGTCCTGTGATATGGTGACTAATGTTCCAAGAAATTATGTCACTGATGGTCACTGACATGTTCTGTCGATTACAGATCTACTCTGTGAATCTGAACAACCCGGAGGATTGTGGGAAGACGTTCCGTTCAAACAGGAACATGGGCTTGATGTTCTGGGGCATCATTGTGGCTGCAAACTTACTGAAGAAGCCACACAAAGACGAGGAACACAAGGAAGAGTTGGCCAGTTCGTCAAACGTTGTCACGTAGAAGGTGCTTAAATGTCACTGTCGTATTAAGAAACCAGCTGTGTAGCAGGTAGTTAAGTGTCATATTGGTGACAATATTTGAATACCGCATTATGTTGAGGTAACATAATTGATATATTGGCTAAGAATCAGTTGTTCCTTTATGTCACGTTCCTTGATGAAGTGCATGGTGACTGTAAGCCTATGCCATTGTCGCTCTGTCAAGTAGAATAAATTTAAGGTATCAGTTGTTGTTTTGTTATTACTTTTGATAAGATCTGCCACTCGAACCGATAGCTGCCTGTGTCTTTCGTCCATTATGATGTGGTCAACCATTCTTGCTCATGTTGACAGCCAATGTGTCATATGGTTAAGCCTCATTTTGGGATCTAAGGGAAATGTTAACACAATTGTTTTATGTATATATTTATATAGAAAATTGAAATTCTACTTAGGTAATAATTTAGGAAAACAAACTACATAAATTGACATTGGTTGAAAAAATGGAGATTTCAGCAGACATTGTCATCATCACCGGGCTGACTGCATTATCGGTGACGTCGTTCATAGATTCACTGCACATGCACACTGACTGTGTCTCCCCGCGAAAGAATGAACACACAACCTTGACATGTTGTGTGTAGTTGCTGGATTTGCGCAATCTGTAGTCTCGGATACTCGAAAATCTGCAGATTGCGCACCTATCTGGAGATTGCGCAGATCCAGCAAATGCGCCCAACAGACGCGCTGGTCCTTTGATGAACGTCAGCACGTCCCCACTGGAGCACTACCTGCGCAATCCCGTTTTTGTGACCACCGGTCTGCCGAATTCCACAATCTTTTTAACTCAGAAAGCAGGAAGGGTATGGGTATTCTTGTTTTACTCCCCGGGATCATTACAGATACGGGAAATGTACAGCATGTTGTGGACGGATTAATGTTCTGGGAGTCAGGCATGCCAAACGTCTCTTCGCTGCTAGTTGAGGTGAAGCAATGACAGCACTTCCGCACATTGTTGAGGATCGGTTGTGAGGCAGAGTGTTCATTCTCCTGCCTGGGACTGGTCAAAACCTACCTATGCAACAGGATGGGGGAAGATTGGCTTTCTGGGCTCACAATAAAGAACACAAACCAAAACATGGAGATTGATCTGGAAACACCTCAAATCAGGTGTGCTAATATAATCACAATGGAAAATGCAACATGTAGTGGAGCTTGTCTAATTATTAGCAGATCTGCTGATGAACAACATTTATTAAAACATAGCTGATATAAACAGTTTATAATATCTAGTTATTTCCAGCAACGTTGTATTTAACAAGATTTAACAAGATTTGCCATCCAAGCCAAAGGCCCAGATGACAAGTGGACAAGGAAGCCATTGGCTTATCAAGAGTCCAACAATGTTCATCCACTTATAACCCGCCCTCCTGAGATATGTGTCAACCTTGTTTTTAAACATATTCACTCTGCTAGCAGTTACACAATCTGTAGACAATCTGTTCCATTCATTTATTGTCCTCTGTGAGAACGAGTGCTTCCTGATGTCCAATCTACATTGATCCTTTACTAATTTCACCTCATGTCCTCTAGTTCTGCTATCCTTCTTGAGTGAGAAAAACATATTTCTATCAATATTTTCATACCCATTCAATATCTTAAAAACTTCAATCTGATCTCCTCTTACCCTCCTTGTCTCTAGAGTTGTTAAACCACATTCTTTCAGGCGTTCTTCATAACTAAGGTATCTAAGTTCTGGAATCATTTAAGTTGCTCTCCGTATTTACTAACTAAAGTCTTTATAATTATATTGTGGTTACTATGTTATGGAGATATTCAGCTAGTTAGCCTTTTCATAACATTATTGCCAAACCGACCTCAGTGGTTCTTTAACGTCCCAAATTGAGACGGGACCGACGTGATCTCCGAGTTACGAGGGATACACAGTCCACAATGTTGAGAGCCAGGTTTATACACCAAATGTACCTTGTTCAGTTGGCTACTTGAATTCAGAACTTTGGCATGAAAGGCGGATGTGCTAATCATTGCATTTACATTTTTGGGTTTATAATATGAATACACAACATCAATTAGTCATATTGTTCCTCTTTCTATGGTGTATGTGTCTATGATGCGTTTTAATTTACATGGTGCAAAGTATCAGGAAACGTTTTAATCTACCAGTTTGCACTCACTGTTATTATGTGGTACTACTACTACTTTTAGCAGAGTCTCCCGATTCAAATTCAGACTATGAATCGAATGGTACGCTTTATACAGAGTAGCTTTAAAATGTACCAACAGTTTGGATAGGCTCTCTTGAGAGGGCAATCTAGCCCTTCGGGGTATTGGTTCATATGTCTAAAAGTTTCAGTTACACCTTGTCTCAGTTCAAACTTGATGCCACGACTTTCTGTAATATGAAACCTAGCTGCTTTTATTATATCTTTCAGAACCACCACCAGATGGGGCTGGATGAGAAACTATTAAACACAGTTTCCTAGGAAAAGGATGTGCTGAATAATATAGAGAATGCGTGTGGCTATTTTTTGTCAACGACTTTTTAGTCTCTGTGTGCAAAATATTTCTATTGTAATTGAATTGTACACATTGTCGTACGAATAAATATATATTTTGTTAGTATTACTACACTACCGTGCCTCTAGTTTGCAGTAATGATGATACAGAGGTAAGACGATTATGTGTTGTTTTAATCAATTGTAGCATACTCGATTTTGTTATTAAACTGTTGCATTACTACAGTTGTTTTAGTCAATATGCCAATAAATGGCACATGACAGATGTTTAATATTGTCTTTTCGTTTGGACACTTTCAGACAAACCGCATTTTCTTCATTGGAATAGGAGTACCTACAGGTGTAAATGAAACAAAAGCTCAAAACTCAAAAGCAGTTACACATCGTCAACTGTAAATTTGACATTCAAAGTTATACTTATGTGACGAATACAAGAAAATACATAGCACTACTTTATCACGATTTTTATATATTTTCAGCAAATTCCTATTAAAACGGGACACGGTCGAAGGCCGTATTCCTCCTAAAAAATCCGTATTGTATATGGAAAATTCGTACGATGTCAAATGTCTGACTTTAGGGTTAGTTTCATTAGGGCCTATCTCACTTAAAACCAAATTATGGGTGTTCCAAATTTGAACCATTTCAAGTGTTTTGTCTAAAAAACGTCAAATGCACACCCCCGGGGCAGTTCACCCCCCTTTTTTCTAAACCCTGGATCCGCCTGTCTTGTGTATTTGCTGTTTAAAGTACGTGTGAGGCAAACTTACCCCGACATGGGGCAAATCTACCCATGCTTGGGTAGGTCTACTAAGAGTCAGATTTGGATATTGTATTGTAACAGTTTTGCCATTTGTTGATAGCACAAATGTGGCAAGATATTCGTGTGGGTCTCCCTATACATGTGCGTGCCTAAGTCGTACTGTATCAGAGTACTAGTGGCCTCGGTGGGCAGATGCACGTGTGCTACGTTACAGTAACGTGAATATTTGAGTCTGAAAATGACGCAATAAGAAGTGCAGCTAATTCCGTTAGAAAAACGATTTTAGATAATAGTCAGCAGATATATATGTGTAAAGCATGACGTGCTTTCTGCGCCACGTCTTTGATACCGACAGCAAAGAGAACACGGAACAGCAATAATTCAGTCGAAAACATTACGCGTTGATTCCTTGGACACGAGATTACGACAGTTGCTGGTGTCTAAAACAGCTAATTGAAACTAAAACAAAACGTTGGAAACTGCATAGCGGGTTGGTCTCGCTTTAATTAAACCATTCGACTGTAGGAAACCCCAGAAAAGAAGCGAAGAAATGTTGAAAAATGCACAGCGTTATTAATGGACAGTGTCAACTATTAAGCAAGTCGTCTTCGAGCGAGATGTTCACTCCTGTCCAGTGCGCCTAGAACATTCAACACCAATTCGGTGCACTCCCCACCAGCTACAGCAGCTAGCGATAACACAACAATAACACAAACACGTCACAAATTATTCTTTTCACAATTATAATAATAAGGTACATATAACAATGCCAATGTAATACTTGCTTTTAGCGATGCGCTTGGGGGGTGCGTTGCCCAAACAATGTCACTGCGATAATTATTGCGCAGAGATGACAAGCATGCTTCATTCCACGCGGCCACGCGTTTTATAAAATGTGACACTGAACATACAACCAATACAAATTAAATGAACGTAAAAGTCATACCATTAATATATGAGAACATGCCTAAGCGTATGGCACACGACCAATAACTCGTGATCGAAACACGGTCAGTGCTAAGCGGTCAACTTCACACAACGTCTAAGACTAGTAACAAGTCCCACACAGAGGACTACGAGCACGCTTCAGAATGCGAAGTACACGTGATATTTTGAGAGATTATGGACGAGGAAGCTCTATGGACTGCGTTGAGCCTGCAGCGACCGGCGAGCTGGTCACCCAGCACACATATCCACAGAAACAGCTGGCACGGCTCTGTATTTAATGAACACCAGCCTGGAATCCGTACATTAAAGTGTCTGGCATGTTACACGTGTGAGATCATAACTGGACAAACTGGTAAAGGAGCGTTGTATGGATGTGTTGCACAAAAAACTGCCTCGTAAAGTACGGTGGGCTTCAATGTATGTAGAACGTAGAACATGTAGCATTAGTAATGTGTATACAAGAATCAGCAGAAGCCACAATGTCATGCTGCAGCAAGGAGAGCATTTGATCTGCTGTGCGACAAAAGTGGGCCTGGAATTTGCAGACAGGTTCAGTCAGTGAAAACCCTATATTACACTTTGTAAGTATGCCACAGGCACGATATGGGAAACACAATTTATCTCAGTAAAAAAATCAATCATCTAGACATTTAGCACCGACGGTCTGATGCCGACTTACTACCTTCACTGTTCCCTAGGGTCAGGCTTCTCGCCAGACAAAGCTGAAAGACAGACATAAGCAGTTTGAAGTCGCCAGCTACTGGAAAACATCTAATGGACAACAGCCCCAATGCCATAAGCTACAGATTCAACAGTGTGTTCTCAGCACTGCAGCAGTTACAACAATGCACTTTAAGCAAATTATTCATGTTAATTATTTGACACTACTTAACTTTAGTATAGGCAACATATCCGTCTTCAACTTGTTTCACATGCTACAATTGATGATCTAAGTGTCCTTCCATTTTCCCAATATTTCTCTCCCGTAGAAAATATACCGTGACTACGAACTGGACCATGCAATCTGTGAGGCCTGATAGATAAAATACCTCACTAAATGTCTTTATCTATTCATAAAAAAATAGACGAGCCAACTAGTAGGTATCTTACTGTACATATTCAATACATAAGTGCTGACACAATGATGCACTGGCACGTTTTATTTGTCTGGTTCACGAGGAGATGACGGCATATTTTATGAGAACTCTCATTTATTTCTTTAACAATAAACAACCAATTCAAACTACTGAATGTGTTTCCCATGAACAACTGAATACATTTCAGCAGTACTTTGAACAACTCCATTCTCCATTTTAAAAAATCTGAGGTGTCTTTGCATTGGCTGATTCTCAGAAAATGTATTATGCTATTTTGTTTAACATGTATGAGTGCATTAAACATCGATTGACTTATGTTCAATTTTTTTTGCATTTCACATCTTTGTTTAAGAAAAGTATCCACAAACGGAACAACCCTCAATTGCCACTAAAAGCATGAATCCAGTACAAGAATTACAGCTCTTCAGTTCACCTAAACACTAAAGTTTCGACTGACCCGTGTTTGCATCCCCAAATAAGTGAACCAAACAATTAAAACAGCTTTAGTTTGTAACATAAGAATAACATATTTGAGAAACAAGACTTCTGGTTGGATCAACATCATTCAACGTGATTCAACCACACAATGTATAGCAGGAACAGAGAACAACAGTAACTCATTACAAACATTACAATTCTGCATGACACCCCTAAATGCGTATGAATAGTGCATGTATTTACAGTATCATTATACAGTGTATATTCATTGACGTGTTACCAACAGAAAGACTTAGGATTTTAAAATAACACACCATTGGTGTGATGACTATATCACTATATTATCCAATTTCTCATAATTTATGAAAAAAATTAATTGATGTCATTTAAAGATAAACACAAAACATAATTTATTACTGTACTCATATTGTAATGATAATGAAATGTGTGATTTAATATACAGAGAGTTTAATTATTTACAAATGTTTTTGTACTACCATAAATAAATCATGCCAATTCAAATACTCAATAATTTGGCAACACAAGCATTCAAGAGACGAGTTTGAGCAAATCACCCATGACATAATACAAATATTAAATGCTGTTTTTGTTTTAAAATAAAACAAAAAAGAAACATAATAAACATTCAGCTGTGATTAACATGTGCAAAACAAGCTAACAACTGAGTGATATGCACAGAAATGGACTTGAAATTGTAAGTTTTTCAGTTAAAATATACTTGTTCTCATCCAACAAGTCCTAACAATGATACATCAGACAAACTTCTGCAATATACTTGTGAAAATATATAACTATGCTGACAAGGCATACTTTCACCGTGTGTGTGCTTCACCTCACAATGATGTTTAGTGCACGTACACACTACTGCTGCCGATATGCAAATAGATGCCAAGCACAAACGCTTCAAAGTCATCAACTTTAACTCTTATACTTCACTGTGTGTGTTTAAACTGCTAAAAAGCATAAAATATATATGCTTTCAGTCTTCAACCCTAACTGATTGCAGTTGGGTAGTCCCATGCTAGCTATGTTGAGAGGCGTCACTTTGTATGTTCCTTAATGCACCTTTCTCATGTCCTTACCGATGCCCTGCACAGACTCTCCTGTTGACGAACATTCACATTCTAATCATTCAGTTTAATGGGTCTCCTTTCTATCTAAAGGGTTATCCCTAAATTTAAACCCTGTAGAAATATAAATGCCATATTTTTCAATAACCCATATACCTAAAATACAAGAACATTACTTGTGCGAGTATCACCAGCTGACATTATGAACACAGAACTTCACGTCAGTCACTTAAACATACACACCAAGACGCTGTAAAACAAACTTGCTTGTGGCTTGAAAAGGATTAAAAAATGTCTGGAGACAGCACAAAACCAACTTTTAACTCGGCGAGACACAGCCTTATCGCACAGATGAGTCTTGTGCAAGTCAGTATGATACATTGGTGAATGCCTGCAGGTTGACAACCGCATGTTCTTGTGAAATTGCTGCCAATTCCTTCATGAACTCTTCCAGTATGAGAGCACAGTAGACAGCGTTCTTTGTCTTCAATGTCTCCCGACTCGACACCGTTCTATCTGTAGACTGTGGCGACGATGTAGGTGAAGGCCGGTTGATGTAGCGGAAGCCAGACTGCTCCCTTTGCAAGCGTCGTGGAGAGTCTCGTCCCTTCGCCCAGTCTCTCATTGAAGTCAGTGAGTTACGGCGGGAAAAGAAATCCCCAAAGGCACTTCTCCGGTCTGAAGCAATGCAGACCAATGTATAGAATGAACAAGTCTAATTACTAGGGTTTCTTCAAATGACCAGAATAGTGAGGTGAACAGAGATGGCATAGTGCAAGGGTTACAAGGAATGGGGCAAGAGGGAACTGAGGAAACGTTGCAGAAAGTGCCAGGTTTGCGATGGCTGAAGGAGATAGGTATGAAGAGCTGATAAAGATGTCCATGATTGAATGGAAGTTTGCTGGGCATTCACTGTCTGCCTACATGTGAGTAAACCCTGTAACTAACAGTCAATGTGGTATTGGGACACCTGACAAATTACTGACATATGCTAAACTGTAGAAGGACCATGGAAGTCAACCCCAAATAGTAATATAGCAACTACTAAACCAACCAAGATTGTTGGGTCAACAGTAATTCTAAGAATCAGTCATATATTTGTAATATAAACGTTCCAACGTTCATTTAGTCTATTTGATATTAAAGCTAAGATGATTTCTTCAAAACCATGAACTGCACTAGTTACAGTTTCCTAGATACAACAAGACAGACATGCTGAAATCTTGCTGTAATAGAACCAATGTGCCACACCTTTGTTCGAGTGTGGCTCTGCAGCAACACCTGGAGGCGGGGTATTGCCCTTCTGCCCCACGCCCCGTGGATCAGTAATGGCACCCTCTCTCCATGCGAGGAAGTTGCGAGCTTTCACCATGAGTTTGTCAAAATCATTCACTGAATAGGCAAAGCAGTCGACCTTATGTTTTACTGAACTCAGAACCTGGAATGCAGAAGTAACAGCAGTGAAAGATTAATCATGTAATATAATTTATACTTATTATAACATATTAAAGTTTAAAGTCAAGTTGTTGATGAGTATATACAAATTCAAGATAACATTTTAAAAACATAATATATTGATAATTAAATGTTACACAAACATTTCATAATTACCTCAACTAAGTAATATTGATCAGTGATATCCAATATTTTACAACATGCACAATGTTGACAAAATAAAGAAGCAAAAACAATATGTTTTATTGTTTGAATAAGATAAAATTAAATTGAAAAGGATCATTTAAAAATATTTTGGTTGAAAAAAAATTAAATAAAAACGTCGTTGTAAGGGAAGCACAATCAAGCCGAGTCTGATAGAAGATGTTTACAGAAGGTAGACAGTTACCTGAATGAGAGACTTCACTGAAGGTTGAAAGACAAGGGTGTGGTTGAGAAGGAGGGAGCGCAGAAGGGGTTGAGGGTAGGCTGCCAGACGGGCTATCAACCCTGTACACAGGAGGTTCACATAGAGGGAGTTCTGCATGAGTCCCTCTAACTTCTGGAGGAGAGTCGACAGGAACGGACCTGCAACGAACCACACCAAACATCAATAGAAATAATTATCATTAAAACAATACATTCGGTTACAATAACCCAAACCCTACATCAAAACCCCACCACATACTGTTTTTTTCTAAACAATACATTTTTTTTATAATTTGGTTCATTTACAGTGTTCACAATTAACACTTGAGTGATTGTCAGAGAAAATCCAAAAATACCTAGTCAAACAACAACTCACCTATGTTTGGAGTGCTGAGTTTGTACTTTGTAGGTGTGAAAGCTAGTGCTGCCTCCCGGCGGCTAAAACTCAGATTCAGTCGCTTGGAAACAACAATGGTGGCATCGCCGCCACCACCGTTGTCAATGCCAACAAAGCCACTACTGTGATTGCTGAGCCCATCAGCTTGTTTGTTAAATATCTCTGTTGCTGCTGTTTCATGTTTCTCCATACTGCGACATACATTGTTTGCTTCAATGGAGCTGGCCAGGGCAGTAGTGGTAGTAGCAGCTTCACAGACATCCCCATCAGATGCTTTCTTGGTTGCCGAGTTTCTAGGTCGTGCATCAACACTAGTTTCTGAATGCAAATTTGTCATTACAAATGTAAGAAGTTCAGTGCAGTGTTCAGGTGCTGGAGCACTGACACCTGTTTGCTCAAAGCCACGGATAAGCGAGTCCATCTCATTCAGACTAGCCTCGATATCCTCACAGAATTCTACAGGTGTTTTCACGCTACGCAGTGTCTGCAGAAAAGCATGAAAATCAGCGTTGTCAAAATTGTCATTCATTGGAGAATCATTTCGCAGCATGTCTTCATTCGGTACCTGCAGATTATCAGCTGCAGATGACTCCCCAGAGAGGGCGCTGTCTGCCTCGGATGTCACAGATTCTGCATAGCCATCCACAGCAGGTGATGTTTTATCAATGCTGTCACACATTTTCAACGTTCTGCCATTATTTGCTACTGACACCTGTTCCCCGTCTTTGCCAATGACATCAGGATCACTTTGACTCTGACTAGTTTGATCACACTTGCTCTGTGTTTCTGTCTCATTCCCACTTGAACCCTCTCCCACGCCCTGTCTGGAAGGGGAAGTTCCATTCAATTGAGAATTATTAACTGTGCTTTTCTGGAAATCAGCACATGAAGAATTTAACTGTAAAGAACCATCAGTAGCGCAACGAGTTGCCTTTGATTTCTCTCCACTGTCATCTGTTGACGAGCCCAGTCTGTCAGCCAGTGATGAGTTTGACATGTCTGTCACAGGGACATCAGTAGCTAAGAGAAAGGTGTCTGGGGAAGGATCCTCCCCATCATAGGGAGTTGACCAGTGACAGGTGTCGATGGCACACTGTTGTACAGCTTGTCGTGCTGATGCCAAATACTGCAGGTAGTCGTTGTCATACAGACATCTGGCCTGGCTACAGTTGCTTCCAATGATGGGCGAGTTGCTTCTGTAATTGTATGAAATGTGTACAAATTAGAACATGACAAAACACCTGACAATACACAATAAACACAATCTGAATAATGTGTGTGTGTGTGTGTGTGTGTGTGTGTGTGTGTGTGTGTGTGTGTGTGTGTGTGTGTGTGTGTGTGTGTGTGTGTGTGTGTGTGTGTGTGTGTGTGTGTGTGTGTGTGTGTGCGTGCGTGCGCGTCAACATCTGCCCTTCAAATGCATGATAAATAATGCTTAAAACATGATTATGCATGACAACTGATTTCTGGTCGTTGGTGTATTAGTATTCCAGTGGCTTTGGCCTAGTTCTCTAAACCATCAAACAAACTGATTTGCTATGATGAGGCTATTTTTGGTCAGATTTTTACATTTGAAGAAAAAAAGTTGACGTTAGTTTGTGCTATTAACTCCAGGACAGGACCTAGTACCCCTTGTGAGCCGTGTGTCATTTTGTGTGAGTATGCGACAGAAGCATGATAACATATAAAGCAGGGTACAGCAAATGTGACATCGTCATGAGCCATGCTAATATTATACACATATACAATGTTAGCGTATAGATATGTTTATGTTAGATGAATGGTTAACTCAATATGATGCACACAACTGGAATGAATAGATTGAAAGCTGACAATTGGTCGGCATAGCACAAGTTATGTATTGCCAACCTCTAACTGAAGATGAATGCACACAGAGGTTGAATTAGCACAATGCATTATAATAAATGGAAGGTAAATCTTTCAGCCACATAATTCTAAGTAACTGTACAGTACATTTTCTTACAAAAACCTTAATTCATTCAGGTTTTTTCAACATTTTGCAAAAATTAGAACAGAAAGAATCATGCACTTGATCATCACAAGACTAGAAATTTATCAAAGCAAAGAACATTGGGAAAGATTAGCTGGTGTTTTGGTAGAAAACTCATAAATGTTAATAATTCCTTGTACTCTCCTGCTAGCAGGTTACCTTTCAATGACCTTTGACATCTCACTGCAATTGACACCAGAGTGCGCCACTGTATCATGAGTGCAGACTTGATTGGGGGACTTGGGTTTTCTCCGGAAATAATACCGTTTAGTTTTCTTAGCTTTGCTAGTAGGTGGCAGCACTGGGAGAAGTGTGTTAGACGTATGAGCACTGAAAGATGAGAAGTCACCAACACCAATGTCCCAGCATGCACGAGAACAGGAAGTGGAATATATTAGGTTAAACATGCAAAGCAAGTATTCCATACCACATGACTGCAAAAGACATACAGACTGGGCAGCAAACACCAAACATTTCTAATCAACGAAGGATAAAGTAACAAAGGAACTTGACATAACGAATAAAAAATCAGTCAAATTTCTTAATCTTCTACAAGCAAGGATTATAATCTGCAATTTACCATACATAATTTACAATACCTATGTTGGCCAAACTTACTGCATTTAAAGGTCTTAATATTTTAATAATGTGATATTGGTGTTTGATTTAAAGATGATCCGATTCAGGAAACACCCAATATTTCCTGAAAAGAACCAACTTTAAATTTTCCATCATATATATATATACATACATACATATATATGCCAGTTTATCCAATGGCTTGTATTAGCTGGGGTGGCTATAGTTGGCCTATTTTTAATGGTGCAGTTTTAATAATAAATTATATCAACTCTTATTCTCAGCTGGTGTGCAAAATGTCAAGTTACAGCAGCATAACATTTGCCAAATAAATTAACATGTGACTCATGAGCAAAAACAATATATACACACATATATATATATATATATATATATATATATATATATATATATTACCCTCATTACTGCTTATATATAAAATATATATGCAGTCATGTCTCATTTATCTATTCTTTGATAATACAATATATTTGTTCAATTATTCTGTGCTTCAACAGACAGCTAATTTCATTAATCCGGCCAAAACCACTGGAAACTAGTGTGTAGACAAATGAGACATGTCTGTATATTATATCTGTATATATATATTTATATACACACACATGTACATTTGCAAATTTGTTAGTTGTTTCCACCTGTGAGAATGTGGGTTAGTTGACAGCACACATTAAAGCAGACACAGAATAACATAAGCACGGATGGAGTGAGATAGAGCAACTGAGACTGTAGCCATGTTGTTGCAGTCACTGTGACTTCCTTACATTTATAAGACATTTCTCATGATCCATCACACACGATTTTTGCATTTTTAATTCATTATTTACCTTAAAAGAATAAATTCCATTTTCCGGCAAAGTCAATAGTGGTAGTGGCATTAAATCACAACCTTCATTAGAAACTCAATGTTCAGTCAAAAGCAGGTTAACCAGAATGAGTTTTGGTCTACACTGCCGTCATATTTGTAATGCCTCAGTATGTTGGAAATGAGCTCTCGGAGCAAGAATGTCAGCTTTAGAACCTTAAACTTTTATAAACGTGTCTCTATTCAACCACACACCGTTGTTGAAACTTACCTGGAACTACCACCACTAGATGGCTCTCTCAGCATAATGGCGCCCTCCGGTGGTGTGTCAGTGAAGCTGCCCATGGAGGTCGTATGGCAACATGCAGGGATCAGGGATAGAAGTTTCTCTGCAGTCTTGCCGTACATGTCCACATCACGGACTAACCAACGCTGACTGACCATAACATGAGTGCAGGGGATGAGATACCTGCAACAACATGACTCTTACATGAGTGTAGGGGATGAGATACCTGCAACAACATGACTTTTACAAGAGTGCAGTGGATGAGATATCTACAACAACATGAGTGCAGGGTCTGATATATTTACAACAATATGACTCCTACATGAGTGCAAGGGATGAGATATATGTAACAACATGATGTGCAAGGGATGATATACCTGGAACGACATGAGTGGAGGGGATGAGATACCTGGAATGACATGAGTGCACCTGGGATGAGACATCTGGAATAACATGAGTGCACCTGGGATGAGATACCTGGAATGACATGAGTGCAGGTGATGAGATACCTGGAATGACATGAGTGCAGGAGATGAGATACCTGGAATGACGAGTGCAGGGGATGAGATACCTGGAATGACATGAGTGTACGGGATGAGATACCTGGAATGACATGACTGCAGGGGATGAGATACCTGGAATGACATGAGTGGAGGGGATGAGATACCTGGAACGACATGACTGCAGGGGATGAGATACCTGAATGTAGGGGATGTAATGTATCCTACCGACTAGGAAAGAAAAGAAAACATTATTGTTTCATGACATGACATGTACATCTATGCAACATAAGGAATTACTGACAACACATTTTTGTGACTGATACACAGCATATGTAGAGAAGGCTTGGGGACAAAATGTTGCTAAATGTGCAGTGGTTTTGATCCAGTCGTGTCTCACCTGAAGACGAGCTGGAACATGACGTCTTCACAGTGCAGGTCTACCAGGGTGTTGAAGAGTGACAGGGATACCATGCACAGCTGTCAACACAGTCAATCTTCTCATTATACCTGTGTCTTACTCACTCACCCGTCACTCATCAGAGTACGTAGAATTCAGCAGAATTATGCCAAAACGAAATTGCCCAACTGTTATTTTACTTGCCACGGGCATGCATAAATTTTGTGCCGTATTTTCCACCTAAAAATAACTAAAAACTAAACATATTGAACAATTCTGCATGTGTAAATCCTGACATCAACAATAAAACTCCACACCAAATATGTAAAATTTATGGTAGTTCATTCAACATGTAATAAAAATAGTGGAAAAATGCCATTGCCCCCACCATGTCCCATACACAGTGCTTACCCATCATTCACTATTGCTGCTTACCCATCATCCACTATTGCTGCTTACTCATCATCCACTATTGCTGCTTACCCATCATCCACTATTGCTGCTTACTCATCATCCACTATTGCTGCTTACCCATCATCCACTGTTGCTGCTTACCCATCATCCACTATTGCTGCTTACCCATCATCCACTATTGCTGCTTACCCATCATCCACTATTGCTGCTTACCCATCATCCACTATTGCTGCTTACTCATCATCCACTATTGCTGCTTACCCATCATCCACAATTGCTGCTTACCCATCATCCACTATTGCTGCTTACCCATCATCCACAATTGCTGCTTACCCATCATCCACTATTGCTGCTTACCCATCATCCACTATTACTGCTTACACATCATTCACTATTGCTACTTACCCATCATCCACTATTGCTGCTTACCCATCATCCACTATTGCTGCTTACCCATCATCCACTATTGCTGCTTACCCATCATCCACTATTGCTGCTTACCCATCATCCACAATTGCTGCTTACCCATCATCCACAATTGCTGCTTACCCATCATCCACTATTGCTGCTTACCCATCATCCACTATTGCTGCTTACCCATCATCCACTATTGCTGCTTACCCATCATCCACAATTGCTGCTTACCCGTGACCCACTATTAAGTCGAGAGATCAGTGCTTACCCGGGATCCACTATTGATGCGAGAGATGAGTGACTCTAAAATGACGATGCCATCGTGCTTGCCAGTGACAAGAAACTGGAGGAATATGCGCATCAGGGCGGGCTCTGTGATCCTTCGAATAAACAACTCCAAGTATGCAGTTGCAGCAATCACCTCATCCATTGAACTCTGCAAATATTTTCAATGGCAAAGTGGCAAATTTCACAAATTCTCTTAATCAGTGTTGCTCAATGCGATTCATATGAATGTTTAATTACTGATTTAATTTAAAGTATAAACGATAGAGATATCAGTACTCAAGAACTCCCCTCCTTCTCTCTGATTGTGAATGTCACGCATGCTAATTCTAAATACACACTACACATTATAACATTATGCAGTCATGCAACAAGGCTGTTCCCTAGCCAACATTCTGAGAACAACAAAATGAGCATTGCTTCATAACTAAATAAGTTTACTGCATCCGGATGTAACATGAATATTTGAAGAAACAAACATTAATACAGACAAACCAAAGCCTGCAAACCACATCAGCCTCATGCTCCAGTTAAATATCTGACTAGTCATGCAGGTAAGAAGAAACACACAGATACCTATCTGAACAATTATCCACAGCCTGGAAAAAAACTCTGGCTTATATTGATGATGTGCAACAGGGAGAACTAGCAGCTATGAAGGACATCTAATCAATCCGCCACCCATGTACACTGGTAGTTTTAAAATGATCTAGGATGGTTAAGTAATTCCATTCTTGTGTCTAGTATCCTTCAACTTCAACATTTTGAAAACTATAACACTTTGGGGTAGTATTGTGGGGAGGGGGACATGAAAAACACCCAAATAAAAACTATTTAAATGTTTCAAATTTCAGGCTTTCAGCTTGTCTGGATCTTTGCAGTGGTTTATCAAGACATTGCTTATACGTGCACTTGTGATTTTATTTATAATAAATTTAATATATCCTTTTAACATCTATACAAGACGACCTACCAGTATGGAGAACACAATTCTATTTATGGCATAATTTACCAAATGTTGTGTCACTGTTATGCCCAATTGTAAAAATAAGTAATCTGTATTCATCAAAAATAACTATCCAACATTTTTTTCTTTTCTTTTAAATATAATTTTAATAGACATATTTCTGTTCATGGGTTGCCTTTACATTTTATCTGCTGCAGTCAGAGAAGGGAACTCAATTGCCACACTCCAGGCGGTGTAAGACACACCTTTTTGTGTGCTCTCTTTAGAACATTGCTGTAAATAGCAGCAATGATTTTTTTCTGAAAAGGACCTTTTCCTTATTTATTTAACAAGTTTTACTCATTTTAACCTTATTTGCTCACTTTATCAGGTTCCCCTTGAAACAAGTTATATACTTTTTATTTAAAAATCCTACATGCCACAGTGAACACAAAAAAGAAAGGTGACAAACAACAACATGTCATGCTTGTGAATATTCATGATACAAACCCGAAAGTGAGACTCGAGTAGTGACATTGGCAGTCTCATTATGTCCTTGAAATACAAAGCGTGGGAGATCATAAGATGGTTTCTTATTTAATTAAAAGTTATTTCTCTACAGAAAATGCAACAAAACATGATTGTAATCTACCATGTATGCCACTGAAATTGTAACATACTAATTGTTTTTTTAAATGGAAGACAAACAGAAAAATATATTAAATCATGATGGTAAGACAAAATGCTAGTGGCAAAGGTAAAACATTGACTAATTGCATGGTAGTGGCAAAGCTCTACCTGTTATAAGCTTTACCTGTTATAACATCTACCTGTTATTATCTAGTAAGAGCTGTAGAAACAGGCCTCATTCTGAAGGCAGTTACTAATAACTCTGTTGACATGCTACTCGAAACTTGCATCAGATATCAACTATGACTGATTCAAATGATTCCATCTTCTTTTCAAAACTGTAATGGCTTTCTGTAAAAGTAGTTATTATTCCATGAAATTCATCCCATGTGATTGATCATAATGAAATATATATCTGCTTGTTAGTTATTTTCATGTGCTAGCACATTCAGAGTTGTGAAAGCAGTAGGTTACATTACGATATGTTCAGAGTTGTGGAAGTAGTACCGTTTAGTCTACATTATGATATATTCAGAGTTGTGGAAGCAGTAGTCTACATTATGATATATTCAGAGTTGTGGAAGCAGTAGTCTACATTATGATATATTCAGAGTTGTGGAAGCAGTAGTCTACATTATGATATATTCAGAGTTGTGGAAGCAGTAGTCTACATTATGATATATTCAGAGTTGTGGAAGCAGTAGTCTACATTATGATATATTCAGAGTTGTGGAAGCAGTAGGCTACATTATGATATATTCGATGGATCTATCAAAAATGCTTTAGCTAAAACTACAATGCCCTCACTATGTCTTAAATATGTAGTAAACTGTTACAGTTTGGCACTTAATGTTCACACGATAAGATATAACTATAACCATAACAAATAATAATAAACTGCATTTGCATGCTGCAATAATACGTCTAATATATATGGACTCTGGCAGTGTGAAAACAGTACGTGCAATCTTAAGATACTGCTTTGGAATAGTAATTGAACATATGTGAAGTAATGTAAATATTTCACTCTGGCATGGTCTACTCAACCTCCCAGACTATTCAGACCAGTGACTCAGGAGTACTCAACTAACTCGTGGCACGACACGTGTTGGCACACAAGTGGCTCATGGCACCACACGTTGGCACACAAGTGGCTCATGGCACCACACGTTGGCACACAAGTGACTCATGGCACCACATATTGGCACACAAGTGACTTGTTTGAAGAATGTTTTAATTTTAGAGGTTGCATTTTCTCCAACTCATCCACTAGTGTTTTTAAATTTATTTCTCTAACTTTATATTCAGATAAACTGCAATTTGTTAGTGCCATTAACCAACCTCATCCCTTCAGTGGTGATGATGACCACCAATCTAAAAATGTCACCTGCAGAGGGTAATTAGCTAAATTTACAATAATCCAATATTATCACTATAAAAGGGATGTTAATAATAAAAAAATTATTTATAATAAACTATTTAATAAATTATTTAAAGACTTTTCTAATTAAAAATACAATATACAGTCAGAACTAAACATAGAAACATGCTAACATCAGAGGTTAGTCAGGGAGCAGATTGTTTGCACTACCTAACATATTGGATAATAGCATCTAGTATGTCTAAGCACTAAGCAATGTAGATAAATTAGCCAGAAAAAAAGAGGAATACAATTATTATGTGAAGAAATTTAATTATCATATTAAAATGAAATCTAATCAACACCAGAAACAGTGACCATACAGTGAAAAACAGATTATTAAGACATTTTGGAAAAGAGAGAAAACACACAAGTCATCAGAAGATGTAATGTCTAATTAATTAATCTCCACATCAGTTGTATGTAAATTACTCGAAACATTAAATGGAGACCACATGGTGGAATTCCTTGTAAAACATAATTTAATAAATACATCTCAACATGGGTTCCTAAAAGCAAGGTCATGTCTAACCAATCTCTTATGTTTTTTGAAGAAATTACAAAGTGGGTAGATGACGGGTCACCAGTGAATGTTGTCTACTTAGATTTTCAGAAAGCTTTCGATAAAGTACCACACCAAAGATTGATACTTAAACTAAAAAAAAGCCCATGGTATAGGTAATTATGTAATCGACTGGACAGAAAAGTGGCTTACACACAGAAGACAGCGAGTAATAGTACACGGTGAGATTTCAAACTGGAAATCGGTTTTGAGTGGGGTACCACACGGATCAGTATTAGGCCCTATACTGATTTTAATATATATAAATGATCTAGAAGATGACATCTAGCAAAGTACTCAAATTTGCAGATGACACAAAAGTATTTAAAAAGGTTACAAATGATACAGATAAACAAAGTTTACAGGATGATTTAGATAAATTAGTTAAATGGTCAGAAAAATGGCAAATGTTATTCAATTTTGGATAGTGTAAATGTATACACATAGGACATGGAAACATGGACGAAGAATATAAAATGGGGGATGCTGTACGAGGTAGAACCACACAAGAAAAGGACTTAGGAGTAACATTTAGTGCTGACATGAAAGTTTCAGAGCAATGTGGGATTGCTGCTTCAAAAGGAAATTAAATTCTAGGGCTAATTAGGAGAACTATCACGTATAAGGAGAAACCCCTAATTGTACCCCTGTACAAAGCAATAGTTAGACCACATTTGGAATATTGTATTCAAGCATGGAGACCGTATCATAAAAAGGACATAGACAAGCTAGAAAGAATACAACAAAGAGCAACCAAAATGATTCCAGTATTTAGAGACCATAGTTACGAAAGTCGCCTATTACAATGTGGTTTGACAACACTAGAGGCCAGGAGACTAAGAGGAGACCAAATAGAAGTATTTAAAATAGTGATTGGTTATGAAGATGTTGATAGGAATATGTTCTTCAAATCTAAAGAAGGCAGTAGAACAAGAGGACACAAAGCAGCATTAGTTAAGGAGCAGTGTAGGTTGGACATGAGAAAGTACTCTTTCTCACAGAGCGTGATAAATGAATGGAACAAACTGCCAAATGATTGTGTTAATGCTAGTAGTGTGAATATGTTTAAAAATAGAATTGACAGATATTTGATAAGGGCGGGCTACACACAGATGAGAAAATTGTTGGACTCTCGATAAGCCAATGGCTTCCTTGTCCACTTGCCATCTGGAACTTGTTGTTTGGGATGGCAATCTTGTTAAATCACACATATTATGTGTAAATATATATATATAGTATAGCAAACACATCACATCTGATAACAGATGTATCAAATAAAACATTGCTAAGGACAAGTTTGAGCAAAATTCTTAACTCTGAAAATACCTAAAGTTATAATTGAATTGTGATGAAGTTACTCCTAATCACACTTGTATTGAGAAGCTTTTATTTCTGATATGTTGTGGAATTAAAAAAATAGTCAATATCCCTAGCATTATTTATTTGACTTAAAGAACTAAAATGGCAGAAAAACTTTCCACAAACCCTAAACCTGCTGCAATGTTTGCAGAAGATGAGTTTGTTACACATCACTACAGTAGTGAATAATGAGCAGAGAAGTTAGTTGACAAAGAAGTAGTAGCACCAGCAGCAGTGAATGGTCAAAACTCGTACCATCTCAGCCTCCGAATCATCAAAGACAGCATCGTCATTGCCATTGTCATTATTTGCATAGAAAATGTCATTCTGAAACGACCAGAATGGGAACAGCTAAACACAGTGAAGCACACACAGCAGCAGCCTGCCATAAAACTTGGTCAAACTGCACTTCTTCTTTAAGTCAAGCCAGGCCCTTGTCAACCCACGATTCTCCACAGTGAATCTGCTATCACATTTATCAAGTGAACGTATCAATATTTCACAAGAATATATGTGCTAAAGATTTTACCCAAGAGATATTACTAAGAAACAAGAAAATTGACTGTATAGCAATGAAGAGAGGCCAGAACCTCTTGTTGCTCCACCCAGCCACCAAGACCAGCATCTACAACCACAGACCCAAAGCCACAGACAGTGAATTTAGAAACAACGCAGATGCACACAATCTCAGTGCCATCAATTACCTTTGATATCACGCTCTGTCAAAGTTTAAGAAACATAATCAAAAATAAATCACTGGCATATATACCACATTACTTCCATACCGTTGTAAGAGTCCAGGTTGAAAGCATACACACTATTGAAGTGGGCCATTATAATTAATTAAATACAGCATATTAAACAGAACACAGAACTAATTCAAAACCATTAACATTGACTGGGGTACATGGTGTACAATTAACCACCAATTAAAACTGACTACTAGATGAAATATTAATTTCAGCAAAGCATAACTATTAAAATACAGAGTCCAAAAATGACAACAGTGAAGAATAGTCATACCTGATGCAATGCTGGCCCCAGAACAGGTTCCAAGAAGCCATTGTAAATGTACATGAGAAGTTGCTCTTTCACAAGTGGATGAGACACCTACAAAAAGAAACCATATGAAAAAAACAGTCAGTCATTTAGGTATATCTTTAAGAAATTAATTTTTCCCGATCATAATTTAAAGGGCGATATCAATTTTAAAAGCAAAATTCTGCTCATGAGCTCATAAAATTTTTACTGAAACTGTATCTTTAATCAGACTGCTGTCATACACAACATTAATGACTTGAGTTAAATGTCTTGTCCCTTGGTGTAGCATGAGGCCATAGAATTCTAAAATATATGCGAATTTTGTATGATAAAGCCCTGATACAGACACCATAACAATGAGTGGCTGGGGTAACTTGCTTGTACAACTGCATTGCAGAACTCGAGTGAGTTGAGAAACATGACAAGGTCTGGCATTGTGTCGATGTCGTCCTGTGTCAGCTGGTACCAATCATCAGACGGGATGTCAAACTTCCGAGGCAGTTCAGAATAACGACCGCTCAGACCTGTTGCAAGAACCTGCAGAAACAATGATTCAAACAATACCTCCACACAGTCCAACAGTCAGATTATGCAGAAGTATATAAATTATATAATTTTCCGATACATATTAAAGACACAAAACATCAGTAGTTCTCAAAGTTGTTAGTTAGCCTGGATCTCTATGATGAAACATTCAATGACTGTGGCCTTCAATTATGTCATTCAGGGCTGGAGTCAACTACACAGATCAATTACATGCTTTTTAATTATAGGAGCAACTATTGTGTTTCAATTACCTTGCAATCAATTTACTTTCATCTGTTTGCTAAATAAGTTGCAATGTGAATTTATAAACAAACTAACACTTATTCAATTAACTGTTTAAATCATTACAAACACTGCATACAAATCAATTAGATGTTACAAGATAGATATTATTAAATTCATAAAATAGTGACCACGAAATCTATGACTGAGCAATTGTGTAACATGTATGCCTAACTGTGATCGATTAAAGCACAATATTTCACTTACTGGGCAGAAGTCTGAGTTTTCTGCAATGTATTGTCCGATATCCTTGTGCTTTGCAGAAAGTGCCATGATTAGGAGAAATGCATCCCGTGCCTGTTGCCCAGTGCTGCCCTCTTTATGCACATAGGGAATCAACAGTGAAAACATCACAAATTTAGTTGATCCATGGTCTGAGCCGGCATTGAAGAGCAATTCCAACACCTGTGTTTCCCGAGACAGACACACGGCCAGGTGGTGGAGCACCTGGATCAACTGTGCCTCGACTGGCTTGTTCGGGTAGTGTTCACAGTCGCAGGAGACCAGCAGCTTCAGCAGTGGTCGAATGATTGGCTTGTGAACCAGCAGCATCTGTTGAGACTGACTGATGATAAGCTCATACATCTTAAGGGCATGCAGTTTGAGGCGGATGGAATAATCCGATATCTGGCTGCTCCACTGGAAGAGTTTCTCAAAGATATCATTAGTGAGTGTGTAATTGAGGACTGGACCATGTCCACCATCTTCAGCATATTCTTCAATGAGCAATAGCATCATCTGGTCAACGTAGTGCATTATGGCTTCAACATCTTCCAGCTCAGTGCGCCGCTGTCCCGGTCGGGTTGAAGCCTTGTTCATGATTGCAACTGCCTGATTCCAGTGGTTCTTGTATACCATCAAGCATGTCGCTGAATCTGTCTGATTCAAGGGCAATTCTGCAGTGCTGCCCCCTGTTGGTGTTCCATGTGATTGCATTTTCGGTGATGATGGCTCTTGCGGTTTCACTTCACGAAACGGGGAAGGTCTTTTAAACCAGCTCATATTTCATTATGTTTGTTGCTGTGACTGATATAGTATTTGTCATATTTATCATGCATCTTCATTTGTCAGTGATGAGAACAACTTGGCCCAAATCCCAGTAGCAATCTGAAAAACAGTAAAATAAAATTGACATTTTCAAAAAGGTGTATGATAATAATGCATCATAAATTTTAATATTCTTGTTAGGCAAGGGGCAATTAACTTGAAAACTTAATTAATTAAATTACAATTAACTCAGAAAGAAATTCTCCAATTAAATTAAATTAACCTGACACATTTCTCAGGTCAATTAAATTAACCTCTCAAATTATTCAAAATAAAATTAACTTTAATTCAATTAACAATTATTGTGTTGGAAAAATGGCAGATTATATTTATATGTGACTGTTTGGTGTATATCTAAGCACTTGATGCAAGTCATCATTGAAATAACATAAATATTCTAACTGTAAAACAGTTATGAATTCATTATATCATATGTAGGTTTGTACATGTTACTCTTGTGATAGTAAAGCATTCATATACATTGACGGAATTACTTAATTTATTACATTTCAGGAACATTACTTTTATTTTGTGCAATCCATTCTGAACAGCATTATTGACTTAAAATAGAAATGTGTCTTGCAACTTTGTTGAATTTAAATTTGGGCGTAGCTTGACATTTTAAAAGTTGCAGATGCATGTTTTTGAAAATTACCTATTTTTTCTGAAAGGATTGTTAAGTTGTAGCTGAGGATTTGCACAATTTTTATGCATCACTACATATGGTTTGCCTTTGATTCAAGTTGGCAATCTAAAAAGCTCCCAATATTGTGCATTAGCTTGGACAATTAGTGAGCAAGAAATTAAACAATTAGCAGTAATATAGTGATGGTAGCATTGTCATGAAATGTCCGGCCAACAAACAAATATAGAATTTAACACAAAAGAAGCCTACATGCGCTAAACAAATCACAGTTACAGAGTACAAATCACAGTTACACAGTAACAATTCACAGTTACAAGGGTATAAAACTAGAGTTTGAAACAACAAGGGTACAAAATGACAGGATGACATAATTACATCATTGCCTTGCCAAATCCATGTGAACATGTAGTATGACTGCCAGGTTTGTCAAGTTATCTAGCTTCTTTGGAAGAATGGAAAGCCTGGCATGCAACAGAAGAAGCAATACATATTGTATCAAAGGGTAACAGGATACCAGATTGTAGTCCACATTTAGTACATATGGCATAGAATGAAGTGTTTTATTGAGCAGTTCATCATGTCTATGGAACAATGTCTGAGCCTGAGGCTTTGGAAGACCTCACAAGATGACACAGTTGGACTTTAATTAGCCATGTCATAACTAGCAAAGCACACTACTGGAACTAGGACAGCCGCAATGCACGATTTAGGGGGCATAATGTCACCAGTGAATAATGTTACTGTGGCATGGTACCTATCTGTGACCACCCATCTCCTTTTCTTGCTAGCCAAACAAAGCCTAGGCCAGGGCTTGGCTTAGTTTGGCTAGCAGGAAATGGGTGGTCACAGGGCTTAGGCAAAGTCAATCACGATAAATTTTTTTCTATCTGGCTGTTGCTGTTGTATAGGCGATGGACTCGCTTGTCAAAAACAAGCATTTTCATGAAACCTTAAAAAAATGCCATAAACATAGCAATAAACAGGTATTTCATGTCTATATGCATTCTTATATTTATATCACTAAAATTACCTGACAATAACCATGTAAAAGTGTGAAATCATTGCCTTTTTGTCAGAACACATGTGCGTCTTGAATTTAACATAAAACCAGATGTTTTGTGAGCATTACTTACAGCAGAATTTCAAAACCAAAGTCAGTTACAATTACATCATTTTGCTGTAATCAATTGCAATTACAAAATTGGACCCGGCCCTGGTATTCTGTGACATACAACCGACACTTGGGCGTCAAGAAACAGAAGAACTGTGCTCCAAATAATTATTTATGAGTATATTTATCGGTCACATAGAAAAGATTTCATAAATAGAAGCCATACTGTGCATGTGATGTTGCCTTTGGATCACATGGTCTAACGTAATTTCGTGTAGAATGAGGCCAGAGTGGGTCAGCAGCACAGACATAAATAAAACACCCATTAGTAATTTATAGGGGGATAATTAATGATGTAACTCTATGGCCAGCAGACGGCAATTCTTAGCGTGACCTTATAGTGATCTACGAGATTCCCGTTTTGAAGTCGCGTTCACAAAACATCCGGTTTTCTGTGAGATGTCAAAAACACATGCGTTCTAACAAAAAGTCATAATTTCACATTTTCATATGGTTATTGTCAGGTAGCTTTAGTGATATACATATTAGAATGCATATGAGACAGACATGAAATATGTGTTTATTGCTGTTTATGGCATTTTTGCAAGGTTTCACGAAAATGCGTATGGTTTTGATGAGCGGTTCCTTCGCCTACATACAACGGCAACAGCCAGATAGAAAAAAATTTATGGCGATTGACTTTGCCTAAGCCTAAGGCTTAAGGGCTAGGGCCTAGGCTAAGCCTTAGCCTTAGGCTTAGCCTGGCTTAGGAAATTATCACAATTTAATAAGTACGCAGTTTTACGTACAATATTTTTCAACTACACTTATTAGTTCAGGCTTAATGATAATGTAACATTGACGCATGTATCGTGAAACAATATATGAGTAAAACTTCGCAGGTAAACTGCCCCTTTGAAGTTGCCATATGATATGCAAGTCACACTCAACAAGTGCCAAGTGGCGATTGAAAACGTCAAAATATTTCCTGTATGCATTTCTTTCGTTTAAGTTACTTAGTGTTTCAACAAAAACGTTTTGAGTTGTGCGAAATGCACGTTTATTAAATATCATGTATGTGTTTAATTTTGAAGGCTGATTATGGGGAAGATAAGAAATTACAAAAATTTTGTAACCCACCTACTCAATTAAACACATCGCTTCCATGTCTTGCTCAGGTCACGTGAACCACTCACATACTCTCCGCACAAATTGTGTATTCCAAGTTATCTGTCATACAGACACAATTTTTACGTTCTTTTGTAAAATTATTAAATTACAGCATTACCGTTGAAACTACAAGATGCAATTAGCATAATTATCCAAAATAAAAGACCATGTAAACTATGTTAACGTTTTGGGTCGTAGTTCAATTTATATATAGTTCTCACGATTCATACGCGTAATTGTATAATTATATTTATGACACTGACATGAATTTAGCGATATATTTTTACAGTCATAGTAACAATGTAACTGTACATTAATATTCTTGTAACAGCATTTTGGAACGTATTTGATGACCGACAGTTTTAGAGGTGGGATTACTTTTAGCGCGCTATAGTGCGCTTCGGAGTTAGTAAGTTCGTTGGCTACAACGCGAACGTAAAAGGATATAATTCTCAGAGGACTTGTTTGAGCAATATAGTTTTTTTCTGTTAATTGTGTTACTGTCTTCAACAACAATGGGAGATCCAGTTATGAACTAATAGTTGCTCTATTGTTCTATTAAAATAGTTGGACGAAGACCCAGTCTGTGGACATCTTGAGAGGAGCACGTTCGCATCGTCGGGCTTGGTTGAGTTCGCCTGTCAAGTTCAAAGCCACAAGGGAAGGAACTGTTTATTAGAGGTTCCAGTAGAGCTGTGTTGTGATGGTGTAGAACATGTACGTTTTCTTTAGCTATCATTTTCGGTATGATAAAAAGATCACATAAAAGCTTGTAAAGTGGATATATATATGATGACGTTATGAATCGCATAACAAGTTCCCAGTGTTGATAGTAACAATGTCAATGTCGATACTTCGTGACACAAGTGCAGACATTACAGAATGGATGAACGAGTGTTAAATGAGCTGTTGGAGTGCTCCGTTTGTCTTGATAGATTGGAATTATCGAGCAAAGTGTTGCCATGTCAGCACACGTTCTGTCGACGATGTCTCGAAGAGATTGTCAGTACGAAACACGAGCTAAGATGCCCAGAGTGTCGCAGCCTTGTGGAAATACCCATAGAAAATCTTCCACCAAATATACTTCTTATTCGGCTGTTGGAAGGCATGAAACATGCAGGCCGGATAGCTGCAAGTATTACGTTATCTGGTCAGGGTAACAATGGAGGGGGCAGGGTCTCTGTAGCGCCGACCAATGCCACAGCCGGAGCAGGATGTCATGTTCGAGCTGCAAGATGTTCTCCAAAGGTAATAGACATACTTTTATTTGGTAGATCATTCAATCTCACCAACAGTGATATTTTTGGACTAATTAAATATTTTTTTTTTACAGGCTGTAAAATAGATTTAAATTTCTGATAGTGCAATCATCCAAGCCCTGATCAAGTTATTTTCCCAACAGTGCCAGCACAGGCATTACAACAGACATGACCACAGTTGAGTTCAATCATAATTGTCAATTACAACTACACAAAATCATACAAGTGCAATTATTATTGCAGCATTTAAAAAATGGATTACATTGCATCACATAAAAATTCAGTTATAATGAAGATGCTTCAACAAAATCAGTTACAATGCTTATGCTTCATAAAGGGCTAATTGCAGTAGTTCATAGGTTCAGCTGTGTTAAGTTACAATTGGGTTAATTGCAGTTACTGATTTTTTAACATATCCGAATTAACCAAAAATCATTGATCTTAACTGCAATTAACAATTCAAAAACCACATGACTTGATATAATAATACCTATTAAACCAATATCTTTGTAGTTGGTCTACCAGTGACTACACAAACCCCTCCCCAACATGTACATTATTTGAATGGGTAGAGGTGAGAAGATTTATCCAAATTGGAACAAAGGGGGTGTGTGGCAATTTGAATAAAGTTTGTTCATCCTTGTTTTTAATAAAGACCACATGAGGCCAATTTACATGCTGATACATGAGTTCAGTTTGTCTTCTTTTGGTGCACAAATGCAGTGTTTGCAATTTGTAATCTGTTTATATTAGAAGTTTGCAATTTGTAATTGTTCTGCTTTTAGACTACTGGTTGTTGAGAGAGTTAGCACATGCCAATATAGGCTCAAAATCTCCTTTGTACTTTTTAGTCAGACTACTGGCACCAGATTATACTTACACTGGTGTAGAGTTGCAGGCAGTCTGACTTGAGTCACCTTACTTCTACAGAGGAAGACTCAGCTGGCAATTCTTGGTAGTTAGCACTTAGCCAAGTGGCATGGTCTCCTGACTGCAGATATGAGGTCAATTCCATTCTGGAATTAGAATTGGAATTGAGTTATTGACCCTCAATTCCGGAATTGGAATAGATTTTAAAAAAGTCAGTTGCAATTGAAATATTTTTTAAAGGCAGATGGAATTGGAATCGATTTTCTTTGGAATTGGAATTGATTTTTTTTATAATTGACTTGATACTGTCACTATTTACCCCTTAAGTTTACTATTAAAATCATATTTGTCTGCTGTTAGTATGGTACCCTGAATCTGGTAACAGCCAGGAAGCTTGTCAACATTACATCATAGACACTGTCTACTCTGTTATTGAAACATAATCAAGCATTTGCATCAAATACTAAGTTACTGTAAGTGTAACAGACAGTAAAACCAAAATCATACCATCCAGGTCTTATCTAATTTTCTTTCTTAGTGAACAAAGTTTATTGGTGATTAGGATGTTGAAGACTCAAAGTTTACAGTAAATTTGATGAAATAGGGGGAAACTTTTCAAAACTCAGATTAACGACCCATCTGTCCAGGGCTGTCCAAAATGTCTGGTTAGCAAAAATCCAGGATGGGTGTCGCAGCATAAAGTACATATCAACTGGCTAAATGCCATTTTTAAAGTTTTTTTATAGCAAACCTGACATGCACGCACACACACACATGTATACACACACACACACACACACACACATTGAATGAACAATAGTTAATTTGTTAATCATATCTGATAAAATATGATTGTACACACAGGATTTCAAGTACAATTAAAACTATTAAAACGAATTGGATTAAAAAATTTCCTTAGCCTGGGATTAAAAAATTTTGAATTTATGTTTGCAAGGTGGAATTGGAATTGACAAAACGGAATTGACCCTGTGTCTGCATTCCATGACTAACTGATGGGTTGACTGATGAATGGGCCTTTGTGGACATCCTTGTATCAAACAGGGATTATGGCCTGAACTAGTAGCCTACAACTGTTTACTTAATTAACTGGGTGTTTCTGACTGGGAAAATATGCTGCCTGTTACCTTTTTTGGGTATTATAGTCATGGTCATGGGAGAATGCCACCATGGGGGGAGTAAATATGGTAAGGGGGTAACTGTCTCAGTGGGTACTTGGTGGTATTGTAGTCATATTAATCAGAAATAACAAATAACATAACAAAGTATTTAAAAAAAATAGTTGAACATTGAAATACTTCAGCAGGAAAGTTTCATTTTTTTAACTACAAATAAATTAATTTTCACAGCATATATTGAGAAAGTACTAAGATGTACTCGTAATGTACTCATAAAATCAGAGTACATTGAGTACGAGTACATGACCCATAAGTTATATCAGTACAGCTCTACTACGAGTACTTCAAAAATGTACTCGAGTATCGAGTACTTCGGCCCTAGGTCTGAAACATATTGGGAGCTTAATTTTATTTGTAAATTGTAATATATACAAATGTTATGCAAGTTGTGAAACAAAGAACAATTAGTGTTGTTAGAAATGCATGTTCATTTTTAGAGGTCACCTTGGCAGCATTATACTTTATATTGTGTAATTAAGTGAATTCTGAATGTCAAATGAACAATGTGCTTGAAGCTTTGTTTTGGTTGGTACTGTTTGTGACAAAATTTTAACTAATCTGTTTGCATGTTTTGTGGAAGATCTCGACATGGATATTTAGTCACGTAAATTTTATTGTGCAAGTTTGTTTTCTGGATAAAAATTTATTTTTAGATGAGTCACACTGCATTCCTCAACTCTGTGTTCAGTGCACCTTGCTGTTTACTGGGCTCATGAATCTTGATTAACATGTGCTCTCGTTTACAGCTTCAACATGCTATATCAGGGATACTGTATTATTAATATTAGTATTCGGGGTGATGTAAGTTAGATGCTTTCATGTAATGGGATTTCATCTGCAATCCATATAAAGATCAATGGCTTCAACCAAACTATAGGAATCAGGGGTTGATGTTAAAATGTTGGTGTGTGTATTATACGTGGTAACTAAACAATATATACGTGGTAACTAAACAATTCTGTCAGATTTGAGTAAAAATCAGGGTGTATGTTATATTTGGAAGTGTTTTATACACATAAATTTATAGTAAACATTAATTAGCATCATTGGTATTAAACAAACTTAATAGTTATCCTGGTGTAAAGTTGCTTTTTCAGACAACAACATTGCTAATAATTACAGTAAATACTTGGAAATTAAGTTCAATTTAGCCAATAGTTCAGCAAATAAAGATCATGTGTTGTACTTGTGCTATGACTGTGAAACCAAAGGCATTGTTTTGGGCCTTTGCACCTATAAGAGCACCTAAAAACTAACCACTTGTAACTATAATGAAGAATATCATGCAAGTGGTTATCTGGGAATCTGTTCTAAAAGTGCAACATTCTGGTCTAATGTAATTTTTCTTGGAGGCTGATGTATTCATCAGTGTTTGCAATTTTGACCAATCAGCAATGAACAGGTATTTAAAGTTGGAGTTCTGGGAAACCTAGTCAGCTCTTGACGTAGGATTCTGAACAAATATGGCGCTGCCCATGCAAAAAAGATTTTCGGTGTTCAATGAGGTACATTTAGTTAACCACTTGCGTCATATTCTTGATTATAACTACAAATGGTTAGTTTTCAAGTACTCTTATAGGTGCAAAGGTCCCAAAAATGCCTTTGGTTTCACTTTAAGGACTTAAATGTCCGAATAACAAAAGAAGCTATTCTAATATGCACATGTGATGCATGCATGCGTGTACACGCACTTCTACTAGTACTGGTCTCTGGAACTAATTCTGCATAATAGTAGCATATATATGCACCCCCTATATTACTATTATAAACTGCTCTAAGAAAACTGTTACATGTAATACTAACCAGAAGACCACTTTCTGGTACAGATGGTTTGGAAGTAGTCATGATAACCTGTGAAATGTTTAGAGGAATCAGACTGTGCCGCTTGAGATGGCTGGTTCTGTTTAAATAGTTATATCAGTGCCAACTTCTGCTCTGACCACCAGTTGTCAATAGTTGTCCACAAAATCTTCCCTGTAATCACCACTATGAGAACATAGCAGCGCGTCTCACCTGGCCTTCCAATTTCTTAGGTACACTTATTACAGTGTTTGTGTTACCTGTGTCATTTCCAGCTCACCTTTCCTTTGCTCACCTAGAGTGAGTATACTTAGCCAATCCTGATTAGACACCACAATACTAATGGTATTTGTTCTGTCTGAGGTTTCAAAGAGCCCTGCTTCCAAGTGGGAAGTCATCCATCCGGGTGTATGTTATTAGCTAGTGGGTTGGCAAGTTGCTATGGGTGTCGTGTTTCGTTATTAATTAACATGACTTCCAGGTGACAGTATGTAGCTGATACTGTAGGCCCTACTACCTATGGCAATGCTTATTTTAGTTTAAGTACAATTCAAAAGAACTGTAATAGAAGATGTCATGTTTATCTTGATTTTTCATTTGGCAGGCCAGGCGGAGGTATTTATTACAATGCAAGACTTATAATAAATATAAAAATAAAAGTATTATATTTATATTTATCACAGTGCAAGACTTATCATAAATATAAAAATAAAAGTATTATATTTATATTTATCACAGTGCAAGACTTATCATAAATATAAAAATAAAAGTATTATATCATGATGTTAAATGATAAGGTCCAGTGCTGTAGACAATTGCTAAATGGTGTGTCTTGTCATTGGGATTGCATTGTTCAATGGTCACTGTGTCTTGTAGATATTAAAATGTCTTGTTTTATCCTTAAATTATTTGCTTGAAAACATGTCTTGCATCATCAAGCCATTGATAGTTATTTTAGATTTTTATTTGTAATGTTTAATGTACCCACATCTTAACACATCTTAAGCAAACAAAGGCTAACACTAGTAAGGCAGACATTGACATAAATGATAAATGGTTTTGTGTAGGCATGGAAGTGTTGGCATTGTGGCGTATGGTTGAGCCCAGCATTTCACAAGTCCGGCTAACTGAAACTCTTGGGAAACTGAACGTTTTCAGTCATATTAAATTATGGATGACTGTCATGACATGAATCTCATTAAGAAAAAAGCGTGTTGCAGAAAAGAACAAGACAGTTGCATACTATTTATGAAACTGCTGATCTTGATGAAAAGGAAAAACTCCACTGGATAAATGGTAGCCATATATATGCTTTAGGATGTTGTAAAAAGCAAGACATTGGTGTATTGCTGTCATATGTGCAGAGAACTGTCACACAGCCAGGCACACTAGATTCCCAGAGGTTGTATCAACTCTGATGGGGTGACCTGGTGCAGTCCATTAGCCTAGTGATTCATGCCATCCAGGCTGCTGTCATGACAAGGCAGTGGTGAAGTTGTTGTAACACTTAGCTCATACTCATTATAGCTCTGTGTGAGTGAGGATCAATATTTTTTTTACTAACCCAGTTCTATTTTGAACCTGCCCAGGTGAGATTCAACTGGCCCCACAAAATGTATAACTTATAAGTATACATTCAAAGTTTTTATGCATAAAACTCAAACATTGCTTTAAATTACAATAATAATTTAGTCAAATTTATATAAACCATACAAAATATTGTAATTTGTGTCTTATAGCTAGCAGACCAATGAGGTACTGTACTTGTGCTGAGAAACAGTACAATTATCTCTACATGGGAAAGTATTTCTGTTTTTTCTTACACATTCATCAGGAGTTGGACATCGACTAATGAGTGGGAATGTAATGAAATATTTAACGTATTGAGTTATCCTACCCAGGACAATGACATATGCCTCTGTTGTCCTTGGGATTGGACAAACAGAAAATGCACCCACGTCCATGCATCGGTGCGTAGTAGGGTGATATTACGAACAGTGTCAATCTTAAGTGAACAGAACTAATATAGAAAGTTTGTTAGCTTGATCTAGAAAGGTCATAACAATTTTGGACACCTTCATGTGCATTAATGAACAAGTAGAGTAGTGACTGGGCCTCCAGGATGTTCCAAACAGTTAAGGTGTGGAAGGAAAATGAATTTCTGTATTCCTCTGTGTTGGTTCTTATGTGCTTGTAAGGGTGATTTGAGCATGTGCGTCTTTGTTGGCACGTACTAAAATTTTTTTGGTCGGAATAGCAGTTTGTCCACGGATGACTTTATACATTAATCTTAAGTTCCTCCTCCTCTCCTTGAGGTCTGACTAGTTCTTAGATCATGTGTGTGACACTACTCTGGTAGTTGTAGTCACCTTTAACAAAACGGGCAGTTCTTCGTTCAATTGTTTTGAGTGCTTTAATGTCAGTTTTATTGTCTCTTTAAATGTGGGTCCCAAACTGTGCAACCCTATTCTAGAACAGGTCGAACGAGAGTGACATTTGCTCTTTCTTTCAGTATCTGGGGACATGATTTTAAATTCCTCTCTAGAACAACAAGGTAGCATTGGCTTTATTGCTTGTTTGGAAGACATGTGCTGACCAGGATAGTTTGTCAGTGACGGTCAATCCAAGGTACTTCCCTTTACCAGCCTGTTCTAGTATATGGCTGGCAAGTGAATAGGATATAGTTAATGTATTTAAACCTAGCAATGTAAACAATGTTTATAATCTGCTCATAGTTCCAGTACTGCTGTCAGGTAGAATCAATATGTGGTCTGTTGATTAGCTACTGTAATGTGTCATAACCTTGATACAGTAGACTTCTTGACTTGTTCTGCTGTTACACGACCCACGTTACAAAAAATACAATATCCGACCTGTTGCAAACCAGCATATTTCCAACAGTAAAATAAAACAATTGGCCCACAAATTTTGCATTTCGTGTTACTGTGGATCTTGAAAGTTTTGTGTTGAATTTTTTGCATTTCAAAGTATATTAATTGTGTGTGTTTGTGCATGCATGTGTGTATCATAATTAGTGGCCATGTATGCAAATAGTTAAGATTTTGATATACTGGATTCAGGCAAGTAGGGTTATGAAGTTTACTGTGCACATTATACAACTAACGGGTCCATGCTGTTGCAGCTAAAATAACAACAGGTGTACTGTACATGGAGGTAACAGAAACACAGAACAAAGACATGTAGTGAGTCTGTAAGTAGAACCAACTGGGGTGGTAATGACCTTGGTCCTACTTTGTAGTTCATTGTAAATATGCAATAACAAACTGGTGAGGGACCAGCTAGCTTTCTTATTTAAGGGTTGTCTACTCTGCTAATAACAAACTGGTGAGGGACCAGCTAGCTTTCTTATTTAAGGGTTGTCTCCTCTGCTAATAACAAACTGGTGAGGGACCAGCTAGCTTTCTTATTTAAGGGTTGTCTCTCAATGTATTTGAGGACAGCTAGCTTTCATTTGTTTCTCTCTGCTAATGACAAACTGGTGAGGGACCAGCTAGCTTTCTTATTTAAGGGTTGTCTACTCTGCTAATAACAAACTGGTGAGGGACCAGCTAGCTTTCTTATTTAAGGGTTGTCTCCTCTGCTAATGACAAACTGGTGAGGGACCAGCTAGCTTTCTTATTTAAGGGTTGTCTACTCTGCTAATGACAAACTGGTGAGGGACCAGCTAGCTTTCTTATTTAAGGGTTGTCTACTCTGCTAATGACAAACTGGTGAGGGACCAGCTAGCTTTCTTATTTAAGGGTTGTCTACTCTGCTAATGACAAACTGGTGAGGGACCAGCTAGCTTTCTTATTTAAGGGTTGTCTACTCTGCTAATGACAAACTGGTGAGGGACCAGCTAGCTTTCTTATTTAAGGGTTGTCTACTCTGCTAATGACAAACTGGTGAGGGACCAGCTAGATTTCTTATTTAAGGGTTGTCTCCTCTGCTAATAACAAACTGGTGAGGGACCAGCTAGCTTTCTTATTTAAGGGTTGTCTCCTCTGCTAATGACAAACTGGTGAGGGACCAGCTAGCTTTCTTATTTAAGGGTTGTCTCCTCTGCTAATGACAAACTGGTGAGGGACCAGCTAGCTTTCTTATTTAAGGGTTGTCTACTCTGCTAATGACAAATGGTGAGGGACCAGCTAGCTTTCTTATTTAAGGGTTGTCTCCTCTGCTAATGACAAACAGGTGAGGGACCAGCTAGATTTCTTATTTAAGGGTTGTCTCCTCTGCTAATGACAAACTGGTGAGGGACCAGCTAGATTTCTTATTTAAGGGTTGTCTCCTCTGCTAATGACAAACTTTTTCTGTGAGGAAATAACAACTACAAAGTAATCAACAATTTTGGTACTCTGGCGATTTAATTTTTTGGTAAAAAAGTTCCACCATAACTCTGAATTACCCATAATATAGGTGATGCAATTATGGCACTGTCCACTTGATGCCATCAATCATAATTATACGTATTAATTAACTTGATGGTAATTAATATTGTTTCAGTATCATTATTTATTATTTCTTGGATAACTAACTAGCAAGCTGATTGTATTTGACTTTCTGGCCAGTGTACATCAATGTCAAGGACAGTAGAAAGTATTATTGCCTACCCTGATGTTGTTTCTTGCCCAATTCCGTCACTTACTGTTATCACTTGAAGTAGTTCACATATTTAAAAAAAGAGGATTTTGTTTACTGAAAGAACCATGGGTAGTTATATACATGTATAGTGGCGATGTTACACTGAGATCTACCCATGAAACCACCACATTTCTGAGAAAGATTACCTATTTTATTTATTGATTGTTGCCACTCAGTTTTGTTGCATGCTGCTTTTGCCAAGTTGCATTATACAGTACATTAAGTATAATTCAAATGTCAGAACAGGCTCTAAGTTTAAATAGCAACTTTATGAAGCAGCTGACAAATAATGTTGTATCTGTAACTTTTTTATCTGTCACATTAATATCATTAATGTTTTCAAATGTTATTTGAACACTTCTTTGCATTTATGGGTAAACCCGGGACCATTGTGTTTGATGTAAGAGAATGTTCGATAAAATAAAGTGTTATTCTACAATCACTGGTGTAGCCAACCATTGCAGCCTTCTCCACCTGCCTGGCTGGCTCCCTCTCCTGGCCAACTGTGTAATGTAGGTCATAATTGGTTGAATGAGACTGATCACTGTTGATTAGGGTTTGATGCTGTGTGATTGCCAACACCGTGGCAACAGAGCTGTGCAACAAGTACACCCGCCAGAACGAGTTCACTCTTTGCTAGTGCAGTACTCTAAACTATTTCGTTTTACCAATGTCATATCCCACCAACTTCAGTAGTTTTTAGTGGCACAACATTTCATATCTGTGACACTTTGGAACAGATACATCAAAGAGTGAGAGTAAACCTAATGTATTAATTACAATGTAATTTATAGGATGAACATTTAACATCCCTTTAAGACAAAACCACTCACATAGATGGCTATGTTGCATACTGGTACTACAACTATTTTCTGGGCGTTGACACCTATATTGATTTATATCAACTGCTAAAGCAGTTTATGAATGTTTTAAACTTTGATAATGTTTCGTAGCCATTACATACTTTAGTGCATCTTGTGATGTACAGCTGTAGATAGTTCTTCTTGGAAATACAGCTAACATCTGGCATTGCCAAAAGCAAGCAAATGAATGTGAACAATCCTAACTAAATGGAATATAATGACATCGAGGCAGGCAGTCCAGTTTTGATATAGCTGAACTATTTTTGGACTATTTTCAATCTGTCTTTACATTGGTAGATAATCTTGATTATCCCAATATATATCCCCCTTTCAATCAGAAAAAATGTTGCACATCAGTGTGTCTTATGATAAATGTCATCAGGGTACTAAGACCCACCAACTGCAAATAATACTATATCAGGTGTAATCCTCAGGGAGTGTGCCACATAATTAGCAGGTCCACTAACTGTACTTTTTAATATGTCATTAAACTGTGGAACTTTTCCAACTTGTTTTAAACGCGCAAATATTAATCCTGTGTATAAGCAGGGAGATAAATGAAATGTCTGTAACTACAGACCTATCTCTCTTTTACCTCTGTTTAGTAAAGTTTTTGAGAAAGTGGTGTATGACTCATTGTATAACGATGTGCGTAACACAATTTCGGGCACCAACACAGATTTCTGAGGTGTAGAAGCACAGTATCTAACCTAGCTTGTTACTTGGACTCCATTTCTGAGTCTATTGACAACAAGAAACAAGTTGATTCTGTTTGCTTGGACTTCAATAAAGCCTTAGATTCAGTGTGCCACCCACTGTTAATTCACAAGCTTAAATCATACGGGTATTCTGGGCAATGTATACAACAGTTGCAGTCCTACCTTCTCAACCGAAAACACCGTGTGGTACTCGAAGGCAAAGCATCTGACTGGAAGTCGGTGTTGTCCAGTGTACCACAAGGTTCACAAATTGGCCCACTTCTGTTTATCTTGTATATTAATGATCTCACTAATCATGTTGATTTATGTGAAATATCACTCTACGCTGATGGTTCCAAACTGTTTAGAGAAATTTGGTGCAGAAGGATCTGGACAGTGTGTGCCTCTGGTGTGAGATCTGGCACCTCAAATTTAATGCAGATAAATGCTGCATAATGACTTTCACTAACAAAAAGAAATACTTATCTTTTGACTACACCATCTTAAGCCAGTCTCTACCCAGGGTCACTGCTGTCAAAGATCTCAGAGTCATATTGAGTAGTAATTTGAATTTTAAAGATCATATTAGTCGTAATGTCTCTTAAACTTTTATGATGTGTGGTTTTATTAAGCTCATTTGCACAACATTTACCGATGTTCAAGCTTTGCGATCCTTGTATATATCTAGTCAGAAGCCAGTTGGAGTATTGCAGTGTTGTTTGGAATCCATGGCAACGTACTTTTATCGACAAAATCGAACGAGTAAAAAATGCATTAAGTATCTATGTTGCAAATCCAAAATACAGTACTCCACTGACAATTATCCTGTGCTTTGCCAGCATTTTAGCCTACTGTCCCTTCAACATCGTAGGCAAGTTGCAGATCTGATCTTTCTACATAAGTGGGTGTATTCTTATCTAGATTCATCCTATCTAGTAGGAAATATCCAATATTATTGTCCTACAAGATCTCTGTGAAATTACACTCCTTTTAGAATTTCCAATAGCAGAATCAGCATTAGGAAATACTCAGTTTTAAACAGATGTATGACTACTTTCAACACACCGTATTTAACTTGAACCCACATGTGATATATTTATAGGAGCCAAATACCTTCCGATTTGTTATTCCAAAAAATGTCTGTTTATAATGCTAATGTCTTAGCTTGCTATGTTAGTAATGTCGGTATTGTGTGGTTTTATACCCTTATTATAACTGGATGTGTTGGAACTGAATACAATACAATACAATTGGCAAATTCCTGACAGCAAAAAAATGAAGAGTTTTCAATCCTGGTAGAAATAGATGATGGTTTTAGACATAACACTGTTATGTACCACAGCATGAGCGCCACATGTGGCTAACCAGTTGATGAAGTATTCAATGTCAACATAGCAGCCATAACAGCTCTAATTCAGCGTTTTAAGCACATCTTAGTGTGATTGCCTGTAACATGGCCCTGTGCAGCCAGTCTTATACCAGGGATCATGCTTCAGTTAGACTTCCTGGTGTGTTACAGATGAACGTAGGGCACAGTAATTTTAGATGTGTGTAATTTAAAAAAAATCATCATATGACATAACTGCATTTGAGCAGACACATTGGCAAGTTTGCTGGTAGAAAATGTTAGAAGTGTAACCGTGGATTTTTAGATGATTTAAATAGGCGGAAGGATTTTTGGAAATTTTTTCGCTACAAGGCACGTGTGTGTAGTAATTTATGCAGAAATTAGTAAATATTGACGGGCATGGCACGTTCAGCCGTTTTAAAAGAGTTAAAAATATGTGATTTTGACAAAACTCGACCAGCATGTCATCGAGATGATGACAACGACAGGAAAGAAGTTTCAGAATTTTTATGGTTCCGTTTACTTGCAAAACGTTAACATGGTCACCAATGGGAAACATAACAGTAGGCTGAACCCACCAAGTCATGTTTCTGGGAAAGTTCCAGGGTGTGCCTCTGACTTTAGACCTGGCTGGCTGGAGCTAGTCTGCAGTATGGGAGGGGGGAGTAGAATTTGACCTAGTTCCCAAAGTTCCGGTTTTGCTGATTTTTCTGAAAACTGCTGATTTGGTAACTGATGTAGCTGCTTAAAGTGGCAGACAGTGATTGAGAGTGCCTACTATAACTGTAAACATTGCCACTACTACAACTCCATGAAATTGGTTCTTATTTCAGTAAACCTTTTTACTGTTGAACAGTCTTACTGTAAGTGATCATGTGAAATCACAAGCTTGGGCAAATATAGATGGGGTTTGGATAACATCAGTATTGGCAATGTTAGGTTGGATTATTATTATTTGGTTTTATAAATTAAAATTTTTATTTTGACTTCATAATATTTGTATTTTGTTGCTTGTAGAGGTTGTTCTGTGTATCATTCTCTTTATTCTGCCTTGCTGCCTTGTACAGTATGGCAACATTCAGAAGCAAATAATTGTTGATATAGCTAGCCTAATATTGAAATAGGAGCTAATTTGAACAGCTTCCGTCTGAGCTCTCTTGTATTTGACATGTAACTGTATCAGTGTATGCCTGCTATTGACTGCTCACACAGGAAGTTATTCTAATCCTACATCTGCTACTCAGAACAGTTGAAAAAGGAATGTATTTAACCATCTGTATGAATAAACTACATGTGTTGTAATTCCAGTATGCCCACCAATTGACATTCAGAGATTAATACTAGGCTACAGTTGGGTGTTGGGTTAATATGTACAATACATGTGACATAATAAACCAGGATTACAGCACATTGACAATATGCGTGAGTGTGTGTGGGTGTGGTGTGTTTGGTGTGTTTGTGGTGTGTTTGTGTGTGTGTATATATATGTATGTATATATGTACGTATATATATATATATATATATATATATATATATATATATATATATATATATATATATATATATATATATAATACTTCTATTGCGCTAAAATCCTTGGGAGACCCAAGCTCGGCAGTGCACAAAAACAAAAGTTTCATAACTGATAAGTAGTTCCAGTTGTAAACAGTTGTGTTGGTATGCTGGGGAGCTATGGAGGATAAACACATTTAAACAGGTGGGTTTTTAATGATTTGCACGGCGTAATGTTCACAGTTTGGGTGTTGGGTTGATGTGAGGGTATAATGTTCACATTTTGGGTGTTGGGTTGGTGTGAGGGTATAATGTTCACAGTTTGGGTGTTGGGTTGATGTAGGGGTGTAATTTTCATAGTTTGGGTGTTGGGTTGATGTAGGGTTGTAATGTTCACAGTTTGGGTGTTGGGTTATGTAATGGTGTAATGTTCACAGTTTGACTATTGGGTTGATGTAATTAGAATTCCTCCATGATTTGTACAGTAATTATGTTTATGCTTTCTTGTTGCTTTGTTGAAGCTGTTGGTCAACTACTGACCTGGTACATTTTAATATTGTGATAGGGCGCAGTAGCTTAGTGATATAATGTTGAACTGTCAGTCTAGATGACCAGGGTTTGAGTCCAAGTGTTGCCATTTTGAAACTTGGTCAATTTTGTTCACCTTACTTTGCCTGTGTCTTTTGGATGAGACACTAAACGCCTTGGTCCTGTCGACCTGGTCTATGCAGGGGATATAAAGATCCCACACATGGAGTAAATGTGTAAGTTTAACCTGTATGGACTCACTAACTCTAGAGAAAAACCTGAGTTTATAAACCTTGCAGAGAAGCAAAACGTGTTCTGTTTTTGAAGATAAGCTGAACATACGTACAAGCAGACAGTAGCTGCTTGCTGACAATGATTGCTTGGTTGGCTGCCTGGTATGGCAGGAGATTAGGCTGCCATATCTACATTGGTTGTAACAGTAACAACCACTTGTGTGTGACCCGAGGTTGCCACCACTTTACACTGTGAACAGGTGGCATTCACAGTGGCTCTTAGATTTAATATCACAAACTTGTCACTTTGTTAATATATATGCCAGTACTAAACAAAAATAAAAATGGCATGGCATAGTAATAACACATTCCACAAGATATAAAAGGGCACTAGGCTTGTCAATGACAGAGGGTGACTTGGTGCTCTACTGGGCAGGGTGTGAAGGTCCACAGGACAAAGGCTGACCCTCCAAGGGTCAAGAAGACATGGATAGCTGCAGACCAATAGATCAATGATTATTGCATTGTCTGCATCTGAAATATCAACTTGTGAATATTCTTCATTTGTCAATGTGCTGTGAGTAATCATGGTTAATTATGTCACATGTATTGTTAAGTCACAGTCCAGTTGGTTGATCTGGTTGACTGAATGCATGTCCCTCTTTTTCTTTTTTTTCTGGTAGTCAACCCTCTCTTCAAGGCTTATAGACTCGGTGTGTGTGCACACATGTAGAAGTCAACCCTCTCTTCAAGGCTAGACTCGGTGTGTGTGCACACGTGTACAAGTCAACCCTCTCTTCAAGGCTTATAGACTCGGTGTGTGTGCACACGTGTACAAGTCAACCCTCTCTTCAAGACTAGACTCGGT
The DNA here is from genome assembly GCA_033239005.1 of Lamellibrachia satsuma. Classification (NCBI taxonomy): domain Eukaryota; kingdom Metazoa; phylum Annelida; class Polychaeta; order Sabellida; family Siboglinidae; genus Lamellibrachia; species Lamellibrachia satsuma. Next base: position 251,124 of record BSQZ01000079.1, on the reverse strand, counting down.
GTGTGTGCACACGTGTACAAGTCAACCCTCTCTTCAAGGCTTATAGACTCGGTGTGTGTGCACACGTGTACAAGTCAACCCTCTCTTCCAGGCTTACAGACTCGGTGTGTGTGCACACGTGCTAAAGTGCTGTAAGAGAAAGTAATAAAATGTTTGGAAGAAAGAGAAAAGATGATAGTGCACGTGTAGAACTGCAATTTGCTTTTTTTGTGACCTCGTTTATGTGGTTATTCCAGGATAGTGTTTTATTTATGACCACACCAAGATATTTCGCGGTGTCCTCCTTTACAAGTATGTGGCCATGAAGAGTGTATTGTTTGTATTATGTGGAGTACACTACATTTCTGGTGATGGAACTCCATTTGCCATGTTTCTTCCCACTTGGCCAATTTGTCTAGATCTTGTTGAAGGACTGTCCTGTCAGTACCATTGGATATTGTCATGTAGATAATAGTGTCATCAGCAAAGAGTCAGACAGTTGATTTGAGGTTATTAGGTAAGTCATTTATATAGGTAAGAAAGAGGATGGGGTAATCACTGAACCTTGTGGGACTCCACTGATAACCAGAGCCCAGTCAGAATACATACCTTCACATGCTAATCATTGCATTCTATCCTTGAAGTATAATTATAACAGGTTAATTATAACAGGCTAATTGCACTGTCTCAGTTTATGCAAACTATGCCAAGTAAGGCTCTCCCTACCCACTTAAACTAATTTATTAATCACATAGGTTACAGGTTGTCTTTTTGGTGTGCCATTTTTAACTAGTTAATCAGTTGTTGTTTTGGAGACTGGGGATATATGTAGATATATATATATATATATATATATATATATATATATATATATATATATATGTATATATATATGTATATATATAAAATATACGTATACCATTACAGTTAAGGTGCCCTCCTTGTTTTGTTTGATATTCATGGAGTCAGCAATAAATACTAATAAGTAATACTGATTTGGAAGGTTCATATCTATTTGCATGTGGTTAGACTTGTAAATAGTTTAGCTTGACCAGATCATTCAGAATCTGCCTTATTTTTTTATAGATATACACTGAGTATTACTCAAGCTCGGAAAGTCTACAATAATGGTTGTTTTACAATAACAGTTGTGTTACCATAATGATTGTTTTACAATAATGGTTCTTTTACAATAACGACTATTTCACAAGCTCTGAAAGTCTACAATAATGGTTGTTTTTACAATAACAGTTGTTTTATAATAACGGTTGTTTTACAATAATGGTTGTTTTACAATAATGGTTATTTTACAATAATGGTTGTTTTTCAATAATGGTTGTTTTACAATAATGGTTATTTTACAATAATGGTTATTTTACAATAACATTTGTTTTACGATAACAGTTGTTTTATAATAATGGTTGTTTTATGAGGAATCAGCCAGGATGTGTTTATTCAGTCAGTTGTTTTGCAATAACAGTTTTGTTACCATAATGATTGTTTTACAATAATGGTTGTTTTACAGTAACGACTATTTCACAAGCTTTGACAGTCTACAATAATTGTTGTTTTACAATAACAGTTGTTCTACAATAATGGTTGTTTTACGATAACGGTTGTTTTACAATAAAGGTTGTTTTACGATAACATTTGTTTTACGATAACGGTTGTTTTATGATAACGGTTTTATGTTAATGATTGTTTTATAATAATGGTTGTTTGATGAGGAATCAGCCAGGATGTGTTTATTCAGTCATGGGGAGATGTGTCAGACCACAGGGGGATTGCAATGTCTGGAGGTGCTGGGTGCTACAAAATGTAATTGGTTTTTGCTCCCTCATTTTCTGGCCTGTGTGATGGATGTGTGGGTTGTGACAGGTGGCAGTAGCGTATGCTCGCATGGGAGATAAAGAGGCATTGTGCCAGAATGCTGATGGGATCTGATCATCTGTAAAGTGGCACTGTTTCCCTGGGAAGTGAATCTGGGTAGGCATGTCACACAGCTACTTTAAAACTCTGTCAAACAATGTTTTTTCAGCTAAGAGTTTCTGACATTTGTTTATTGGTGGGGAAGATGTATTGGAGACAACAGTGTAATAGTCAAAGCATGGTAGAATTGTCATTATACGAAAGTGTAATCCATAGGATTTCAAAGAGAATTGTTGGCCTGGGAACCTGCTGGTGAGAAGGGGAGAGTTGGAAGTATTGGTGTAGTTTGGTTGTGTATAAAGGCAGACACACAACCCTTGATTACATTCAGCAGCAATGCACAGCTGTCAACTTAGAACAGGTCATTCTGTAGATTTATAGACAGGCTACTCCTTAACTCACTCCTGTATGGGGTGATAAACCAATCAGCCCAGGCTGTAGCTGTGATTAAAGCTGTTGCTTGAGGGGGTTTCTGTTGACAAACACTGGTAACACAGAGTTCATAGCTACATTTTGTTTTACATTGATTTTATATTTAAATATTTAATAATTTCAATTATCTCATTTAAATAAATAAGTACATAAAGCATAATATAAGAATTATTTTGTATTATTTATCTAAAACTAATTGGTGTAAGAAAAGCCTTGCCCAAAAAAGGTTCAATGATGTAATGTATGATTGTCAACGGCTTAATGTGACTTAACTGGTATTAGTTTTCAATACCACAACATTGTTTGTCTAGGACAGCTGATTAGTCAATGGAGAAGGGAGGTATTCTTCATACCAATTGGTGGGACTGGGGAGCGACAGTTGTCATTGACAGCACTATGTCGTGTCATGACAGTGCAACTGGGTACTACGGTCATTTTGATGTACACACCAATATTAACTAGTTCTTTTCCATTTGGCCATATCATATTTTCTAAAGCCTGTCTTACATTGGATGGCATACCATGTTCTCATACATAGATATACAGTAAAGTAGGTGAGGTTTTTGTGTGACTGCAATAACAGGCTAGTATTGTGGACAACTGCTGATTGTTGGGTTTGAATAGATGGGTCCAGGGTTGTGGCATTGCTTCTGTCCCTCACAACGAAGCCTTCTCAAGTGGTGCTTCGTGCTCAGTTCCTGTGATGGTGTTTACACTACATAAGTTAGGAGCAGGCTGCTTTGTCTATCACCAATGCAGCTGTTTGTGTGCTTTATATCCTTCAGTGTTCGCAGTAGAGGAATTGCACAGTAGAGTCATTGGAATTTGCCCTTTTCGGGTTTAATAGCATGTAACAGTTGAGTACTCCAATGTTGGTTAACTCATATCTATTTGGGGAATACCTATAGTTCAATGTGGTGATTATTGTATTAAAAAAGTGAAGCATTTATATACAGGTGTTGAAATATGATACTTGTCTATGAGAACATGCAAGATAACATAATATTCACGGTTTTATTTGCCCTATGGGTGTTCACCTTTGTTGCCCAAATGTTATATACAACTACAAGGGTTTAGATGTTTAACTGCCACCCAAGGTGACATAGACTGTGGCCCTAATGGTTGGGGAGTGCCCCTGGGTTGCCTGTTATCTTGATGTGCTACCCAATAAACCTGTATATCTGATAAGAGGCCAGTAATGTCAACCTGTTGTCACCTGAGAGAAGCCAAGCTGTATCTTGTGCTGCTAAGGTCACACAGCTGTGTCATGTTGAGACTTTATTAGATGCAAACATTTACCACCCAGCGTGATTGCAAGAAAGAGAGAGAGAATAACTTAATTTAGTTTTATCAACATAACATGACATTATCTAGATAAACACTTTGTTTGCTTGCAGGTTGCAGTGATAAGTGTGCTAACAGTGTATTTAAAAGATTATTAAAAAATAGTTGGTTATTATACAGTGTTGAGCTCAATGTAGTGTTCAATCAGCAATAACTACATGTATATAAACATGACATTTTAACTACAAGCTTTGGTTTCTTTCAATAGTAAACTTGTGTATGCACATGATAATTTAATTATACACCAGTTGGTAATCACTTGCAACAGTATAATTAAATAACAATAAATCACTTTAGTCTGAAAGATACTTCTGACTTTTAATAGAGCTTTAGAACCACATTGAACTCAATCAACCCTATAATAACCAACAACCCCCGGCTCCATTCAAGTCTCTTGTGATATACCAGTGAAGCCAAGTACTGGCTGCTCCATTCAAGTCTCTTGTGATATGCCAGTGAAGCCAAGTACTGGCTGCTCCATTCAAGTCTCTTGTGATATGCCAGTGAAGCCAAGTGCTGGCTGCTCCATTCAAGTCTCTTGTGATATGCCAGTGAAGCCAAGTACTGGTGCTCCATTCAAGTCTCTTGTGATATGCCAGTGAAGCCAAGTGCTGGCTGCTCCATTCAAGTCTCTTGTGATATGCCAGTGAAGCCAAGTGCTGGCTGCTCCATTCAAATCTCTTGTGATATGCCAGTGAAGCCAAGTGCTGGCTGCTCCATTCAATCTCTTGTGATATGCCAGTGAAGCCAAGTGCTGGCTGCTCCATTCAAATCTCTTGTGATATGCCAGTGAAGCCAAGTACTGGCTGCTCCACTCAAGTCTCTTGTGATATGCCAGTGAAGCCAAGTGCTGGCTGCTCCATTCAAGTCTCTTGTGATATGCCAGTGAAGCCAAGTGCTGGCTGCTCCTTTCAAGTCTCTTGTGATATACCAGTGAAGCCAAGTACTGGCTGCTCCTTTCAAGTCTCTTGTGATATTCCAGTGAAGCCAAGTTCTGGCTGCTCCTTTCAGGTCTCTTGTGATGTGCCAGTGAAGCCAAGTGCTGGCTGCTCCTTTCAAGTCTCTTGTGATGTGCCAGTGAAGCCAAGTGCTGGCTGCTCCTTTCAAGTCTCTTGTGATGTGACAGTGAAGCCAAGTACTGGTGCTCCATTCAAGTCTCTTGCGATGTGACAGTGAAGCCAAGTGCTGGTGCTCCATTCAAGTCTCTTGTGATGTGACAGTGAAGCCAAGTACTGGCTGCTCCTTTCAAGTCTCTTGCGATATGCCAATGAAGCCAAGTGCTGGCTGCTCCTTTCAAGTCTCTTGTGATGTACCAGTGAAGCCAAGTGCTGGCTGCTCCTTTCAAGTCTCTTGTGATGTGACAGTGAAGCCAAGTGCTGGTGCTCCATTCAAGTCTCTTGCGATGTGACAGTGAAGCCAAGTGCTGGTGCTCCATTCAAGTCTCTTGCGATGTGCCAGTGAAGCCAAATGCTGGCTGCTCCTTTCAAGTCTATTGCGATATGTCTATTGTGATGTTGTGCCAGTGAAGCCAAGTGCTGGTGCTCCAACGAGTCCCTTGTGATGTTGTGCCAGTGAAGCCATGTGCTGGTGCTCCAATGAGTCTCTTGTGATGTTGTGCCAGTGAAGCCAAGTGCTGGTGCTCCAATAAGTATCTTGTGATGTTGTGCCAGTGAAGCCAAGTGCTGGTGCTCCAATGAGTTTCTTGAGATGTGCCAGTGAAGCCAAGTGGTGGCGCTCCAATGAGTCTCTTGTGCATTTGTGCTCCAATGAGTATCTTGTGATGTTGTGCCAGTGAAGCCAAGTGCTGGTGCTCCAATGAGTTTCTTGAGATGTGCCAGTGAAGCCAAGTGGTGGCGCTCCAATGAGTCTCTTGTGCTTTTGTGCTCCAATGAGTATCTTGTGATGTTGTGCCAGTGAAGCCAAGTGCTGGTGCTCCAATGAGTTTCTTGAGATGTTGTGCCAGTGAAGCCAAGTGCTGGTGCTCCAATGAGTCTCTTGTGATGTTGTGCCAGTGAAGCCAAGTGCTGGTGCTCCAATGAGTCTCTTGTGATGTTGTGCCACTGAAGCCAAGTGCTGGTGCTCCAATTAGTCTCTTGTGATGTTGTGCCAGTGAAGCCAAGTGCTGGTGCTCCAATGAGTCTCTTGTGATGTTGTGCCAGTGAAGCCAAGTGCTGGTGCTCCAATGAGTCTCTTGTGATGTTGTGCCAGTGAAGCCAAGTGCTGGTGCTCCAATGAGTCTCTTGTGATGTTGTGCCAGTGAAGCCAAGTGCTGGTGCTCCAATGAGTATCTTGTGATGTTGTGCCAGTGAAGCCAAGTGCTGGTGCTCCAGTGAGTCTCTTGTGATGTTGTGCCATTGAAGCCAAGTGCTGGTGCTCCAATGAGTCTCTTGTGATGTTGTGCCAGTGAAGCCAAGTGCTGGTGCTCCAATGAGTCTCTTGTGATGTTGTGCCAGTGAAGCCAAGTGCTGGTGCTCCAGTGAGTCTCTTGTGATGTTGTGCCATTGAAGCCAAGTGCTGGTGCTCCAATGAGTCTCTTGTGATGTTGTGCCAGTAATGCCAGTGTTGGTGCTCCAAACAGTGCATTGTGCTGTTGTCTCATTCACCAGATGTCTAAGGTTCCTGTAGGTGACTGGTTTGATGAACCTCTTTGCTGGCTGGACTTGTGCAATTATTTTCTCCCCTGATTGTTTGAAGTACCATATGACTGATTATGATGAGATTCTCTTGGGGGCACTTCTGTCAAATAAATTACTTGGATCTACTAATTAGTAAGCAGGCTCTGCACAAGGGGCCATCTCAGCAGTGAGACATATGGAGTTGAGGTAGGTTCTCTAGATATACCATGAACACTCATCTGTGTGGAGAACATGTGGAGCTGTTGATCTCATAGTCACATTGCAGTAAAACAATACATACGTTGGTTCGGGAATTAAAGCTGCTTCTTGTCAATCAATCACAAAATGTAAAATATACCTACTTCAAGGAACCGTGTAGCATATGCTGCTCCAGTGTTCGTGGTAGTGTGGTAGATGTCAGTGGGTGTTCTTTGACAGTGAAAAAAACATCTAACTTCTACATTTTGGAAATTCATATTCTGGTCTTAGATTTTTCTCAGCTAAATCTAAGGTATTTCGTCTTCGTATATTGACAATTTTGAGCTTATTAAAAGAGTCAAACAGTGTACATGGGCTCTGCTTGTTATATTTAGGCATTTTTAAATGCAATACACTCTCAAATGTTGAAATAAAAAATAAAGCATGTACAATTATGAAATGATACCAGCTAACGGGAATTGAAAATAATCTGGAGATGAGCAGCAGAACATGTATCAGTTGACACATGCAGTGAAAAAGTTGATTAAACATTAAACACGACAATATGTGCAATCAGTAATTGTTTTACTTCGTGTTTCAACCAATCTCAAAGCATCTACCCACAAATGCATATATCATGTGCCAATAGATGTTGTGATTTTTACTGATATGCGGGTTACCAATTCAATATTTTCATGCACCGGTACATTTGCATTTTTCCTTTTGGCATAGTGATAAAATAACTTTTATGATGCTTCTCTAGAGACCAACAGGATGAAATTATTCTTCCTTGTCATTGGAGTTGCCTTCTCAACTGCATTTAACACTACTGATTCTTGTACAAAGTGTATTTGTGAATCTCAATTGCAATTAACAAGCGACTGAAGGTGAAGCCAGGGATGAAATGTGATTCACGCAAGTGCAAAATAAACATCACCTCGCAACATGTATATTCATTGTACCTAAAGTTTAGTGAACATGGTCATACAAATTAGCATAGTGTTTGGACAAATATGAGATGTACAGTGAGGTGATGTTGTACAGCGAGGCGACATTGTATAAAAAGGCGACGTTGTACAATGAGGTGACGTTGTATAGCGAGGTGACATCATACAGTGAGGCGACGTTTTACAGTGAGGCAACGTTGTACAGCTATCAGTTCATTTTGCTCATTCAAATAATGACTGCTCTGTCAATCCAGCTAAGAGTTCGCTCTTTCATTTGATCAGGCTGATGATTTAGACGGTTATTCAAAAACCTTGTAATATGCCTAATAAGACATTTCTTATACAATATGAACGTATTTATAGTGGATATATAACACCAGGATTGTGCCGACGACATTCGCATCAATCTGCCAAAATTTACGCCAACTAGCTCTGACTACCAAATTTACACTGACCCGACAGTCAAGTCAGCATTAGTTGTATGTCCCCAGCATAAGTCTCAAGATGCACAGAAGCACATACACACACTAACACACAACTTGATGTAAGATGATCTTGGACACTGTGCTGCTGGGTTTAATAAGACTGGCACTAGAGAGGTTAACCAAGTCCAGCTGACCCAGGGGTTGTTAAGAGGAAACTGCTGCAGGGTAATGGGGGTTGACAGCTGAGTTCCTTCATGGGCATATTTCGGTGTGGCCTGGGTCTTTGATCTGCCCAACATTCTGATTAGACAGCAGCTTGTGTTTGCTCCATAATCTCGTTAAACAACTTTGTAAGTAGTGCACTGAACCAACTAGACTGTGTGTCTTCTCTATCCACATACTGCGTAGACTGAACAACAAAACATGCTCCTCAAGTACTTCTTCTAGTTTGTTCTTATCATCAACCTCTTTAGTGATGCCTGTAACAACTGATTACTAGTACCCAGGAGCTGGTATGCATTGAATTGTTTGGATTTAGTTGGCTTTAATTGAAGACGTAGAAAAACAGCATACATCATGGTATTATGGATCCAGTGTTACATTGTAGTCAGCACTGAAATCGTGACTTCGTAGCAGTGCGTATGCTATTGCTGTGTCAGATGCTGCTGCAAGATCTGTCAGGGGGACCTCAGTTCATACAGAAGGTGACAGTTTGGTATGTTGGTCTGGATCTTGGTGCAGTTGCAGGTTCCAGGGTCATTGTTATAACCCGTAAAAACCCTGTTTATGAGAGACCTGCCCATCCCTGTTTGTGTGGTTAATTGCAGTGTCTGGTGTGGATGCATCATGGCAGTAATGCTCCCTCTTGGGATAGATTATTATTTTACGTTCGGGTTAATGTCATATGAATAAAGTGTCAGTGATTTAGACATGGATTTTTTTCCACCCTGAAAAAATAGTTATGATCAGGGAAAAGGGCACATTTGTGAACTATGACACTGTTTCTAGTCGCTGGCTGGCAGTTTAAGTACATGTCATTAATGGCAGGATCCATCATAATTATATGTATATATAAGTTTTGGCAACAAATGAAAATGACGGGAGCATGTTCCATGTTGAATTTTTTAAAAACAATATTATAGGATCAGATGAAAATGCTACAGCGGGTGGCGATGAGACAGATCAAAGGGAAACGTTTTTATAAAAAAATTGTCATTTTGTTCCCAGTGTGACTTGCTTTTAGTAGTGGTTTCAATGAGGGAAAAGTCTTGCATCCTGGCAGTGGCCAGCCCTGTGTCATCACTCAACCAACATACAGAGTCTACAGCCACATTCTGGCAGCTGTTGATGACTCCTTTGTGTCCTCTCTGGTCACTTGAGGGGTAAGACCACTGTTGACCTTCCTGTTTATTGTTTCACACGAATGTAGGGCATGTTAAATTGCGATATGTGAATTTAAACAATTCATATGATGCGACATAAGTGCAGTTGAGCAGGCGTATACACAGGTTTGTTTATAGAAGTGAAATAGTGCATTTTTTGAGAGTTTAACAGGTAGACGGATTTATGGGAATTTTTCTGCTATGTGGGCATGAATACTTGACTATTTTTGTCAAAATTTATGGGCATCGCATGTCGGGGTGTTTAAAAAGAGCTCTCCATATGTGATTTTGAAAAAAATTTGTCAGCATTTCAATGAGATGATGGCAGTTGCTGTGAAAAATAAAATAAATGTTCACTGGTCACGTTTTCTTATAGTCAGACAAAAAGTTAACATGGCCACCAATGCAATTCTCTACAGTGGTTTTGAGCTCTGTAGGACGGCCACAGATCAGTCTCCCATCAAACCAGTGCACTCCTCACTGCTGAAGTGGACACACGCACGCACGTATACATGCATGCCCGCTCGCGCACGCACACACACATCTCATCAGTTCGCTGTATTGTCTCCCCTGACAGGTAGGCTGGAGGCAGGGCGACATTTCATAAGGTCTTCTTTAAGCAAGCAATTACATTTGTATAAAAAGTAACATGGGTCTGTTTATGTTGTAAAAAGCATTCGCAGGTTCGGAATGCACTGTGAATTAAACAGAAGTGTTTTGCAGAATTTTATTTTTATGATCAATCCTGGTTTTAAAATGCTTCTTCACCAATCTATTTGCAGGTTTGTAAAATAAAATGCATGACTAACATTGTTTATTCAAGTTGTGTTGTTTAATGATTTTGCATGTCCAACTTTTAGTAGATATACTTACAATGATGTGTCTGTGCCAGTGTATAAGCTTGATACTGGACAAGTTAGTGACTGATCATTCATCATTGTACCTATTCATGCTATTAACCTGATGCACCCTGAACACCGAAATTTCGGTGTTGGGATGTAGTGTTCATATTGATCGCTATGTGGCGCCACGCTCGTTCGCTTTGGTTATGCTGTTGGTGCCCGGATGAAAACAACACTACTGCATTTATATTCTTTGAATTTTTCTTTTCTTTTCCATCTGTTATTATACTACAATACATGGTGTGCTCTGGTATATATGTCAATAGATTACATGTACCTATGAAACATTCATTATTATGCATTTTGTGAACAGTTTTGTGTGCTTTATATGTATATATGCGATCAACCAAAATCATAGTACTTGCATGCTAATTGTAATATTTCACAGGTAAATGCAGATATTATTATAATTTCCCTTGCTGCTCATAGAGGACATGTAGGCCTACCTTGCAGTACCAAACTTGCCTCATTTTGTGCTTTATTGTGTCCATGAGTTACGAAATAAAACTAGATTTTGTATTTAATTTTTCACTTTGCGATTGTTTACATATGCTAATTATATGCTAATTAGCCACAGTTAATCAAAACATTGATAGTGTTATTACCATTGGTATGATAAATATTCTGTGATTCAGAATATGTATATATTGTAAGGGTTTTGGTGAAGACTTTACGTCTTACAGTGCATTTCATAATCCCATGTGTTGAAACAAAATCAACTCCCCCAGAAATTCAGGGCTTATCAGGTTAACCTGTGAATCATGACATGTATTGAAGTCTGTCGGGTGGACAGTGACTATGTCAGAATGTTTCCTCAACCTTTTGTTTTGGAATGAGAATGGAATATAGTACAGGTAGCAGGATGCCTTTGTTGCTTATAACATCAATGGTTCTTTTTGCATTACTTCCACTGCTGACACTACAGCTGTTTCCCATTCGGTTATAAATTGTTTCCACCAGTCTTGTAATCTAATGTAGTGCGTCTAAAGGCAACTAAGGTGTTCCATTTGCCTCACACCTCAAATATAAATCCAGTGGCATGTTTCTAGGTGATCACACTTAGCTAGAGGTGGGTGGCATATCCACCCATGTTATTGTTTAACAGGGTGACATTCCCTAGGTTTAATTTAACATACATACTGTCTCAGTTGTATAAGATTACCTGTGTGAGATTATGTGTGTGTGTGTGTGTGTGTGTGTGTGTGTGTGTGTGTGTGTGTGTGTGTGTGTGTGTGTGTGTGTGTGTGTGTGTGTGTGTGTGTGTGTGTGTGTGTGTGTGTGTGTGTGTGTGTGTGTGTGTGTGTGTGTGTGTGTGTGTGTGTGTGTGTGTGTGTGTGTGTGTGTGTGTGTGTGTGTGTGTGTGTGTGTGTGTGTGTGTGTGTGTGTGTGTGTGTGTGTGTGTGTGTGTGTGTGTGTGTGTGTGTGTGTGTGTGTGTGTGTGTGTGTGTGTGTGTGTGTGTGTGTGTGTGTGTGTGTGTGTGTGTGTGTGTGTGTGTGTGTGTGTGTGTGTGTGTGTGTGTGTGTGTGTGTGTGTGTGTGTGTGTGTGTGTGTGTGTGTGTGTGTGTGTGTGTGTGTGTGTGTGTGTGTGTGTGTGTGTGTGTGTGTGTGTGTGTGTGTGTGTGTGTGTGTGTGTGTGTGTGTGTGTGTGTGTGTGTGTGTGTGTGTGTGTGTGTGTGTGTGTGTGTGTGTGTGTGTGTGTGTGTGTGTGTGTGTGTGTGTGTGTGTGTGTGTGTGTGTGTGTGTGTGTGTGTGTGTGTGTGTGTGTGTGTGTGTGTGTGTGTGTGTGTGTGTGTGTGTGTGTGTGTGTGTGTGTGTGTGTGTGTGTGTGTGTGTGTGTGTGTGTGTGTGTGTGTGTGTGTGTGTGTGTGTGTGTGTGTGTGTGTGTGTGTGTGTGTGTGTGTGTGTGTGTGTGTGTGTGTGTGTGTGTGTGTGTGTGTGTGTGTGTGTGTGTGTGTGTGTGTGTGTGTGTGTGTGTGTGTGTGTGTGTGTGTGTGTGTGTGTGTGTGTGTGTGTGTGTGTGTGTGTGTGTGTGTGTGTGTGTGTGTGTGTGTGTGTGTGTGTGTGTGTGTGTGTGTGTGTGTGTGTGTGTGTGTGTGTGTGTGTGTGTGTGTGTGTGTGTGTGTGTGTGTGTGTGTGTGTGTGTGTGTGTGTGTGTGTGTGTGTGTGTGTGTGTGTGTGTGTGTGTGTGTGTGTGTGTGTGTGTGTGTGTGTGTGTGTGTGTGTGTGTGTGTGTGTGTGTGTGTGTGTGTGTGTGTGTGTGTGTGTGTGTGTGTGTGTGTGTGTGTGTGTGTGTGTGTGTGTGTGTGTGTGTGTGTGTGTGTGTGTGTGTGTGTGTGTGTGTGTGTGTGTGTGTGTGTGTGTGTGTGTGTGTGTGTGTGTGTGTGTGTGTGTGTGTGTGTGTGTGTGTGTGTGTGTGTGTGTGTGTGTGTGTGTGTGTGTGTGTGTGTGTGTGTGTGTGTGTGTGTGTGTGTGTGTGTGTGTGTGTGTGTGTGTGTGTGTGTGTGTGTGTGTGTGTGTGTGTGTGTGTGTGTGTGTGTGTGTGTGTGTGTGTGTGTGTGTGTGTGTGTGTGTGTGTGTGTGTGTGTGTGTGTGTGTGTGTGTGTGTGTGTGTGTGTGTGTGTGTGTGTGTGTGTGTGTGTGTGTGTGTGTGTGTGTGTGTGTGTGTGTGTGTGTGTGTGTGTGTGTGTGTGTGTGTGTGTGTGTGTGTGTGTGTGTGTGTGTGTGTGTGTGTGTGTGTGTGTGTGTGTGTGTGTGTGTGTGTGTGTGTGTGTGTGTGTGTGTGTGTGTGTGTGTGTGTGTGTGTGTGTGTGTGTGTGTGTGTGTGTGTGTGTGTGTGTGTGTGTGTGTGTGTGTGTGGATAGTTAATGATATTAAGCATCAATTAGGGTTTGTTTTCTAACTTTAACAAACTTATATGGACTTAAGTTTTTATATTCTACTCCATTGTTTATAACAAACTAATCAGGGTGTGCAATCTTCATCTAAGTAGTGCTGTGTTTGATCGGAGGTTGCAGTTGAGATTAGTGATTGTGTTCTGTTCTGTGCACTATGTAGCATATATACCTGGTATGTTTATGCTGCTGACAGAGCAGCCTTCAACAGCTGTGTAGAATGTGGAGGTCTGTGCATTATTTATTATGCTAAGGCATTGAAGTAAATGCAGGATTACCTATTTAGCCTCAGAGTCACAAGCTTATTTCACAGCATAAAGCTTCCTTCATCTATCTCTGGATGACAATGTATGTCTCCAGTAAGAATGGAAACTACCATATAAACTGCATTCCTTTTTTGTTACCACATATTATTATTACTAAAATTTGTAAAATGCCATATATCTGGGACCAGCCCAGCCTGTTCATAGGTGCATACTTTCTTTAAAAATATACATGCAATCATGGTAATAAAAAAGTTGATGTTGTGGTTAAAACATATATAAATCAGTAATAATTATAATATATAAATAAATACTAATGACTAAAATACAATGTCATGTTCATAAAAAGTGTCCTGATTCACAGAATTAGTGGAAGTAAGTCTGCTTAAATAGATGAGTTTTCTGGAGGTTCTTAAACTTAGTATATATATATGCATGTCTGATATTATATACAAATCAGCTGAATGGAACGTAATATGTCCAGTGTCCTATCTATTCCAGGTGTTGAACTAGAGCATAGCCAGTTAATAATTATGTTTCCTGGAGACTTTACTGATGTGTGTTTACATGGGCTGCTTGAGCTGCATCTCCGCTACTATCTTCTGTTCATTCAGTTGAATATTAGGTACAGACTTTAATGTCTGTGTTACCTAAACGTTGTTGGATATTTGTTGTACTACTGCACTAGTAACTTACATGATGTTGTATAAGTATTGTCTGTGTTTCAGACTGTATCAACATCACAGCCATGTGCCAAGGCCATCTACAACTACGACGCCAAAGAACCAGGGTAAGTGGATCAGATACATCATCAACGGAAGCATATCAGTTATGATAGATTCTATGTTTGTACATCAGTATGATATTTCATCAGCAACATTTTATCTGATAGTGACTCTTGTAAAAGTAAAAAAACATTTAACTACTCTAAATAATTTGTCAAGATGTTTAAACACACTTTGAAGTTAAATAACAATTTTCTTCTAAACACAGCTATTGAGATTATCACTAAAACTTTGAGTAAGTAATCTCAACATTTGTGTTTAGAAGAAAATCATTACTCATATATATCTACCAACTTGATGACAGTTTTCACGAACATTTTGAAGTTATCTGTGAAACTCATTAAAACTGAGATTGATAAACTGGTGTGTAACATCATAAGTATCATAACACAATAAAAAAATATGAAACTAAAAAGAAGTATTGGAGCAGCAGCATTGGCTAATCTTTATGATCATATGTAGAGACAAAATAATGGTTGAATTACTTGTCACCTCAGCTGAATATTTATACACACTAAGTAACCAAACTCAACTTAATCAGCTGTGATATCAAATTTCTTAAAAGTCAACTTCATGAAAACAAAAATAACTTGTTCACAGTTTATTTATACAAAAAGGCGATATTGACACATTATGTAAATGAAACTGTTTGAACAAGACACAATGCCTTGGGCTATGTTTGACTGAATGGTATAAGGTGTTCTGCTAATCAATGCCTGCTGCTTACAAGATACAAGTGGGATGACATATCATTATTTGACTTCCAAGTCCATGTCATTCAAATAAAGTACCAGTAATTTTGAGACGGTCCCCACTTTTGAGGATTTTTGCACCCTGAATTTGTTTTATGAACAGGGAAAAAGGACACAATTGCAGACTATAAGTCTTCTGCTGCACACAGGTTTAAATTTGTAGTTGCTTGTTGGTAACACTTGTCAGTATATGAAGGACAAGATCTGGTTTACTTGGACAACACTTGTCAGTGTAGGAAGGACAGGATCTCGTTTGTTTCGACAACAACTGACAGGGAGCATCTCCATGTTGATTTTCTAGAAAACAAAATTGTAGGATTTTATGAAAACGCTACGTCAAGATTTTATGAAAACGCTACTGCGAGACAAACATGAAAGTGTACAGTTTTTACTAGAACTGAATCATAACTTTGTGCCTGGCTGACTGGCATTGCTTTCAGTGAGGAGAACAATACTAATCATCTGTATCCAAGTGTTTGGTTGAGATGAGCTGTTAATAATGAGGTGTGTGTCCTGCTTCTCCCTCATGAACTGGTGTACACAGCACAGTTAATGACATCAGGGCCCAGTAGGATTCTCCTCCAGCTATCTATAATTGCCTCACTAACTGGCATCTGTGGAAGCCACTGATAAGATCCTGGAGATTTGTGGGGATTTGTGAGGATTTCTGTCACTGTGTACCATCTAGGACAGACAGGATTCCAAGTTAATAGAAGCACATTATTGACCAAGCAGTTTGTAATATTATCAAAGTAGATTTTGCTATGATCATGATCAGAATTAATTAAGCTGATTAGGTAGCAAGCTGTAATTTTAATAAAAAACTGAAATTACATAAATGTAGTAATTGTAATGATATCGTGTTTTAACTGTATTTATTGTAATAGTCTTAATAATTATTTGTAATCACAGTTTTGTAATTAAATTCTGGTAAATATTTTTAGTTGTATGTAGATGTCATATAGCCTTATGCACCGTCAAGTCCTGTCATGTGCTCAGATGATGGCTCATTTCTACATTGGTTTGGCTTCAACACAGGGTTTTCTAAAAAAAAATTTAATGGCAAACACATTTTATTATGATAAAATATGTCTTAAGTAGCATGTTTTACATCCATAGTAATTAGCGTTGTAACAATTCATTAATTAATACATCAAGACATCACAAAAATGGCAAAGCCACAAAAATACTTTGAGCATATGATATGATAATCGTTACGATTCCCTATCGTTATATCAGTCCTGGCCATATCAACAATTTAGTAATTTTGGCCACTAACAAAATTTTATTTGAGAACTGCTCTGTGTCGTGTCCACTGCGTCTTGATGGGAAGCCCTCCCACATTGTGTGCTCATAAAGACATGCAATGGAAACCAGGTCAAGACGCCCCAAATGTTCGGTTCTCGAATAACACTTGCTCAGGTGCGTTGGCAGTGAGTCCCATTGGTGTGTGGCCTGCTTTATAGTGGGCCTGTAGTTTTATTACGGGTGCAAGTACTTTTGGTCAGTACTCTGAAGATGTAGTGCTGGATATGTTTTAATGACTGTGCCCTGCAAATAGTGCCACAGCTAATATAGATGCCTCATCAGTCAACTGTGAATCTGGTGTGCTGTTTATTGGGCAATCCATCTTGTCAGGTGTAGTCTGGACCACTAGTCAGCACTGGCAATCCTTGTTAGTAGCATGCCTGGACCAATATGTAATGTTGTATTGGGAATTGTTTGGTGGCACAATAGTTCACATCATGCATCTTTTGTATGATTGTTCAAAGTTATGTAACACAAGGGCAAGGCATTGCTAGATGTTACTATTACTGCCAGTATTACTTTGCAACTTCGAGAGGGGGAGAATGAAGCTATCAAGAATTTGACTGGAAGCACCATGTATCAAGGCATAGATGGATATTTCTGTTGAATTTTGTAAATATCGTTGTTGTTGTGACAGAACTACTACCATTCTATTATCCCATCCCATCTGGAGGTTGGGCATTTTGCTAGTGTCTGTAATTCCTGGTGTCAATGGGCTGCAGATAACTGGCCTCACACATTTGTACAATTATTCTACTCTACATACTTGACCAATCTGGTGTGCATTTTGTTGACAACCTGTGACCATCTTTCTGATTGACTACTATATGGTAAATCTTTTGGAATCTACCATACACATGCTCCTGTCTAGTAACCACAGAGGTAGTGGATGAAATACACAAGACGCAGTACAATATAAACTAAATTAGTAGACATTTGTTCCAGTTTATATTTACTAAGCTTACAAGTATCTCCAAAGGAACTGTTACCATAGTCACAAACAGATCAGCCACAAACAGTTGGTTGCCATAAATGAAAACAGAAGGTCAGAAACAGAAGACAAGAGAAATATTGTTATTGCTGAAATGTTCTACTTCTTCATTTCAGAGACCTGTCGTTCTGCAAGGGGGATGTTGTATTGCTGCGGAAACAAGTGGATGAGAACTGGTATCATGGTGAACTTAATGGACATCAGGGATTTTTCCCTGCAACCTACGTCCAGGTATTTTCAATGACCCTTCATGATAAATGCTATAAATTGTTTGCATGTAACATTTATGAACGTTTTAATCTTAGTATAAGTAATCATTTGTAACATTGCAGTAATTTCTTATGAGCTAACATATGGTTTTCCAAATTGATCAGGCATTATGTTGTAGAAGGCAAATTTGTATTGAGAAGGCCACTTCCAGGAAGTATTAACAGGTGTACATGCCATATATATTATCAGGTGGCGTGTTATTTTCGTGTCGTCCGTCTGTATGTTATGTCTGTCTGCCACTATTGATGTGCCTATGATTACATAGTTAGAATATAAGGTAAACCTGTCCACCTAGCACTACCATCAGTGCTTTCCAAGGCAGTAGATGTCAATTGTTGTCAGCACTCAACATCTGCTCTTAAGCTTATTCCTGGCTTGTGTTCAACAAATTAATTGAAGCACTTGAGCCAGACTCAACAAAACTTAACAATGACAGCTGATATGTGCTCCATCTACTGGAGACCCTGGCCTGGTGTTAACAGTTTTACTCTGTGTGTTTGACATGTTTTCTTGCCCACACCACAGCTGTTAATTGTAGTACATGTTTCATGGAAGTAGAGGTGCATGGTTTCTAACATGATGGTGGCCTACGTAGTTGACATCTCACATCAGCTGCAGAATCTGCAGTCTATTGTGTAGGCGAAGATAGTTTTAGATAGTATTTGAGTGCTTTTGTAGTGAATGTGTGTCGCCATCATAAGTCTTGTTGTCGTGTCCTTTACATGAGGTGTTGCCATTTTCTGGCGCATGCCTTTGCCTGGACCATGACAAGGAACATTCTGTATAAAAATTCAGTAAGAGCATGATAAACATCATAAAATAGTTGTTGTTTTTTACATAGAGCAACATTTTATTAAATCCATTCTAACAGCTTTAAAAATGGTGTTGCATGGTGTGCAACAAGCACACAGGAAAGGCCACTTTTTGTGAAATATTGTGGCAGTATATGTATGTCATACTTGTGCTCTTACAGAACCCATTCGATAGGTATGTGTTTTAGTTGTTTCCAGCACCCGGCAATGTACTGTTAACTGACTGGTTTGCATATGTTGTGGTTACTACAATTGTACGGTGTTTCCTAGCCGGCTTTTTTCATAATATTATCGCCAAGCCGACCTTTTATATGCTGGCACTGAGGGTTGTCACTGCCAGGGTGGTCACTGCCAGGGTGGTCACTGCCAGGGTGCATGTCGTCCTCAATGGTTCTTTTACATCCCCAATTAAATAAGATGGGACCAGCATTAACGTGATCATCCAAGTCACGAGAGATACACAGTTTCCAATGTTGAGAGCCAGGTTTTTACACCAAACATACCCATGCCCGGTCCGGGTCTTAAACTTAGAACTCTGTCATGTAAAGCGGATGTGTTAACCACTACGCTAACGTGCGCCATGTATGTAAATGTAATAGCAACTATCTGCTCTGGTTGCAGGTCGTCACCCCTCTACCCCAGGAGATACCCAAGTGCAGGGCATTGTACGACTTTGTTGTCACCGACAGCAATGAGAAAGATTGTCTGGCCTTCCACAGGGTAAATACAACAATATTGCAAGTGAGGTTGACTTGATGTGTTAATGTGCCTCTGGACTCTGGTTCCTAAGGGTATAGGTGCCTTATAAATGTTACTTATTGTATTGTAATCATTGTGTTACGAATGGTCTGTGGTCTGGAAGCATCATAAGATAGATTGTAATCATTGTGTTACGAATGGTCTGTGGTCTGGAAGCATCATAAGATAGATTGTAATCATTGTGTTACGAATGGTCTGTTGTCTGGAAGCACCATAAGATATATTGTAATCATTGTGTTACGAATGGTCTGTTGTCTGGAAGCACCATAAGATATATTGTAATCATTGTGTTACGAATGGTCTGTTGTCAGGAAGCACCATAAGATATATTGTAATCATTGTGTTACAAATGGCCTGTTGTCTGGAAGCACCATAAGATACATATATCGTAAAGGCAATCAAAGTGATTTCTCAGACAAGTCAGGTTGTTGGTGAGTTCTGCCATCAGTACAACTTTAACCGTTGTTACATGCTGTGGTGACTGGCTGACTTATTGCTCAAAAGTAACGATGCTGATGTCAGCAGAACTCATTGCTGATGTCAGCATAACTAACAACGAACACAGTCGCAGCCACTGGGGAACACTGTGTGGACACGTTATCTGTAGAATGAACTTAGAACCAAAGAGTATAAGTGACTGCATCCAGCACAAGGTCAGGGGTCATACTTCTAAAACCAACTGTTGATACTACAATTGATGCTGGTTTGAGCCTGATATTTTCTGATTGTCAGTCTAAAACTGCCATCAGGTATGTATGTTAAATCTTAACAATAAAGATAAGTTTAAGAAATGCAATTATGTTTTTGGATAGTAATTCATATTTTCAGTTACATTACAGCTACATATATAATTGCAATTAATTGCAAATTACACATTTTACAGATTATATTCTAGTCATGACTGTAGCCCCCACTCGCTCCCTTATTAGCAGCTCCACTTGTAATTACTTTGTTCACTGTTATATTTATCACCCGTGGGTGGTTAGGTTGAGATAATCATTTGGGGGTGGGTACTAGTATTGGCAGTAACAGGGATTCGCAATGCGGGTGCCCTGCGGAAATTTAAAACAAAATAACGTGAACTGACCAGGAATGTAGTTCAGTGTACAAGAACATATTATTTCTTGTGATTTGACGGCTTGGAGAAATTGATCATTATTATATGATCTTATACATGGACAAAATTAAGTGATATAAAAAAGACAAACAGGACATTTCTGCCCATTTTGTATAATTTGTAGCATTTTTATTGTCGGACATGTAAGTGATATGCAAGCATGAGGGCGGTTAACCCCAATTTTTTTGGGAATTGTGGTGTGCGTGGTAATGCAGATATGGGCAGTACTGCGGTCAAATAAGGTAGATACTTGTTAGTAATTACCTTGTTGATGTGTAATTACCTTGTTGATGTACTGGCTCATGTTTATGGTTTCTCATTCCCTAGGATGATGAGCTGACTGTCATTCGGAGGGTCGACAACAACTGGGCGGAGGGCAAGCTAGTAGACAGGATTGGAATATTCCCCATCTCATTTGTTGAGGTTCGTTTAGAGTGATTTAACTGTGCTAAAAAATGGGGTGAAGTAAACAACTGGTATAATATGGCAGTGGTGATGAAATTACTTTTTGTTTTAATTTGATTCCATTGACATATATGCATGAGGGGAAGTACTTGGGGCATGTTGTTGGTCCTCGTGTACATGTGTACTTGCTAAAGGGGAAGTACTTGGGACATGTGGTTGGTCTTTGTGGACATGTGTATATGCTAAAGGGGAAGTACTTGGGACATGTGGTTGGTCCTCGTGTACATGTGTATATGCTAAAGGGGAAGTACTTGGGACATGTGGTTGGTCCTCATGCACATGCATATATGCTAAAGGGGAAGTACTTGGGACATGTGGTTGGTCCTCGTGCACATGCATATATGCTAAAGGGGAAGTACTTGGGACATGTGGTTGGTCTTGGTGTACATGTGTATATGCTGAAGGAAAGTACATGGGACATGTGGTTGGTCCTGGTGTACATGCATATATGCTAAAGGCGAAGTACTTGGGACATGTGGTTGGTCCTGGTGAACATGTGTATATGCTGAAGGGGAAGTACTTGGGACATGGTTAGATGGTTAGACCTATTTACACTTTATATTGGAACCAGTTATTGGTTGTGCATGATATTGTTGATGTCATAAAGTTGATGTGACATATTCTGTTACAGATGAATGATGCAGCAAAGTGGCTGGTCAATGCCCACTTCCACCAGTCTAGTCAATCTAGGTGAGTGGTCAGTTGTTAGGACCAGTCCAGTCAGGTGGGCAGTTTGCAGTGGTCTCACTCACAAAGGCTAGGATCCCTTTCCGACAATTGTCTAGATAAGACTCACAATATCAAGTTCTACCACTACCAGTTACCAGTTGAACTTGGTGGACAGATGCGGAGTTTGTAGCACATAATTCATTTTGCGCACCAATCTTGGCAGTTTACCATAGTCAGGATCCAGTTTACTAATGGCATGGATTGCAATACGTGTAAGTTAATTAAAATTAAGCCTAGTTTTTGGTTTTCATAAATCTTAAATAAAAATTGCTCAGGCATGGAAAGAACCGTATTATGTGCACTTAGTTACTGGTATAAAACTACCCAGTGTTGTTGTGTTGTGATTGTTTGCTACATAAAGTTGGTTGTTTGGATTTACAGAGCAGCACCTGCCACATGTTCTGCCATAGCCCCACCTCGTCTGGTCATCCCTATCGCCACTACTGCCCCAACCTTTACTCCATCTGGTGCTGTGAAGACTGTGGCGCCACCTGCCAACCCGAATGTGTTGCTGGCACAGCAGGGATCTCAACAGAAACGCCATTCAATGACAGCATTACCATCGTCGCCGCACCGTACGATGGCCCCTGAGCAACACCGCCACTCCATGGAGATACCCAGTGGCCACGAGGTCACCATGGCGGCCAGTGCAAGATCTGATAGCGCAGTTGTGACACTGGCACCACGGACAATCTCAAAGGTATGTCATTTATACACTGAATGCCTGCATACATAAGTCCAGGTGAGTAGGTGATGTGCCAGTTTGTAGAGTCATGTCTCATTAATCTGTTCTTCGATAATCCGTTTTTTAGTAATCCACATGCTTTTGTGTGGGAACAATCTTGAGAAACAGCAAATTGCATTAATCCGTGTTTTTATGTTTCCGCACACCATTTTGGGGAACGAACTGGCAGGGCAACACTGCAATATGATGTACATACACATGTGTAGATGTAAACGTATAGGTGTTTATCGCTGTTGAAGATTCAAAACAATGGAAGTCCGTTTTAATCTGCACCATGAGGTTGGTTGGATGTGTCTATTAAACTAACTTCTAACACGTGAAGATGGACTTTCATTGCTTTGACTCCTCGACATATATTGAAGAATCAAAACAACGAAAGTCCTTTTTCGCATGCCTGCATCTTATGTCATTGAATTTAATATCCCTACTTAATCTGACTGCCTGGTCTTAATGATATCATAAACTGGTGTGGAGCCTGAGCTAGTTTCTGTACATATCAGTCATAACTGAAAAACATGTATGAGTGAGAAAATGGCAATCCATTTATTTAATACAGTAATCATAGGCATGGAATGCCGAAGAGCCCCTACATAGGAGTAACAATCACAATTGGTTACAAGTGCCATAGTAGGGGCGTAATTACCAAGTTGATTAGCCATACACATACATGTACAAACAGAAAGGCTGGGGTACTCGATCCCCCACCTCCCACGGTACGAGGGAGACCACCCCACCCCAATCAAAACAACGAAAGTCCTTTTTTGTGTGTTTGAAGTTAGTCTAATAGATTCACATCCAACCCACTGCATGGTGCAAATCACAATGAACTTCTCTTCAACAGCGATATGGAAGTGTCTGTGTAAAGTAAATAAATTTGGCAAATGTGTGTACAGTGGACTCCGCTTAACATAATCACGGATAACAGAATCAGCCGTTAAGTAGAGTCAAGTACTTAACTAGAGGACATGAGGTAAAATTAGTAAAGGATCAATGTAGATTGGACATCAGGAAGCACTCGTTCTCACAGAGGACAATAAATGAATGGAACAAATTGTCTACAGATTGTGTAACTGCTAGCAGCGTGAATATGTTTAAAAACAAGGTTGACACATATATCAGGAGGGCGGGTTATAAGTAGGTGAACATTGTTGGACTCTCGATAAGCCAATGGCTTCCTTGTCCACTTGCCATCTGGGCCTTTGGCTTGGATGGCAAATCTTGTTAAATCTTGTTAAAGTAGAGTCAAATATGTTGGTTGGGATGGAATCATCCCTGTTCCCGCTGTATTAAGATGTGCTGCTTAGGTGATTCAGCCGCTTAATAGAATCAAATTGTTCTCGTGCAAAGTGATTCTGTTGGACAGAGTCCACTGTATATAACTGTAAATATGTATGTACAAATGTGTATGCACCAGTTTTGGTGAACATTTTGGACACGCCCATACTACATTTAGGTATCACTGTTCCATTCACTTGTTCTCAGTAAGATATGTTTGTTTTAACAACTGATCCTATTGCCAATGGCAGGTTACAAGTGCTGACAGCCAGACTAGGACGACGGCTGGCACGGTCAGTTACACTGCAACACCACCTACATTGTGAGTACAACACTAGTCGGGCAATTATCATCAAATAATTATATCATAACTTCCTCATTTGGTGTCACATCACGCTTGTTCACATTTTGTAATATTGTTGACACACCACAAGCTGTAATTCAATTTGCTTTAGGCCACATTTATACACAACACCACAAAACACAACAAGACAATGGACGTATTGTGAGATGTGTTGTAATCAAGGGGTTTCCCTTTGAATGATGACACTTCTGGAAGGAGTCACATCATTCGATGATTCCCATTTTTTAGCCCATTCATAACTGCTGAGTACCTGTGTGTGGTATATACACGTCAAACTAACCAAAATGGGCTGAATTAGGATGAAAGCACATTGATACGCATTGACCATAACTATATTTGGTGTGGTGTGTCGATGGCATAACTGGAGATAAACCTAAGTCGCAAGTTAAGTTGTTAGTTATGTTTTTATTTGCTTGTTTTCAGTGTACATATGTGACTTAGTTACAGAGTGAACATGGCTTTGTCATTTCATCTTCTAGCTACTCACCTAGTGCTTTGTGTTCTCTTTGCCTTTCTCTACAGTTATGTGGCCCTGTACAACTACAAACCACAGAAGACAGATGAAGTTGAACTTCGCAAGGGTGATTATTACACAGTGACAGAGAAGTGTCAAGATGGCTGGTTCAAAGGGACGTGCTTGCGCTCCGGCTCTGTCGGTGTATTCCCTGGCAACTACGTGCAGGCAGTCAAGTAAGTGCAGTGGTCATTTTAAGTATGTTAAGCAGTCAAATAAATCAGATGGACAAGTTAATGAAGTATTTTCAGTGGTGTGATGGAGGAGATATGGAGGCAAAAAGACGAAGTTCAGCCCGCTGCCATGGAGACCTCTCTCAAGATCTCTGTAGTTCTTCTGTGGAATTGTACGTGATGACAGATTCACAATGGAATTGTGAACAATGTGTTAATGCCCAGACAACCCATTCATTCCAACAGATAGTGTAGTACCTTACAGGACCAACCAATGTGTTAATGCCCAGACAACCCTACCATTCCAAACTTACAGGACCAACCAGTGTGATACTTACATGCCCAGACCACTCGCCCATTCCAACATTATCTCAACCTCTCTGAGAAGTATTCAGCCACACAAGTCTATAGTTACAAGCTATGGCAATGGGGGCTCAATGAAATTTGTTACTGTTTATAATTTTGCAGGATAAACAGTGCTTCGAAGTCTGCTGTCTCCATGGCAACAGTGACGACTGCAGGTGGTGCCAGTTTTGAATCGTCAAGTTCAGCAAACACAGGCGTTGTGACATCAGTGAGTCGCACCACCCCCAGCTGCACACCCCATGTGGGGAGGGCACCGGCCGTGCCCCCACATGCCACGGTGGGGCGCACACACAGCTTCCCAAAGACATCACCCCGAGTAAGCGCTGGTGGCGTCTCAGGGACAACGTCAGGCCAGTGTGTCACCAAAATGCCAAATGTAACAGTGACACACACTCGGACCATCACGAATGTAACGCAGGCGGTGACACGCAGTCTGATGAGTGCGTGTCAACAGTCTCGTCCGCTCACACATGGTGGTGACGTCACTGGTGTCACCACAGTGTCACATGCCAGCACGCAAGTGCAGCAGATCACAAAGCATGGTGACACGTCAGGAAATGGTGACAAGAACCGTGGTCGTGGATCACCACACGTCTCGAGTCGGTCAGCAGAGAAAGCCACAAAACATAGCACTTCATCATCGACATCTGCCAATCATCATCACCATCACCACCAAGGTCAAGGTCATTCAGGTTCGGCTGCAGCAGCATCATCGGCACATCATTCCATGTCGGCCAGTGTTGTTGTGACACCTCCCAACGTCGTTGTCGGGGCAACCAGTCCGTCCAATCATGTCGTCACCCCGACAACCAGCAAAGATAAGGTTCGCATCAAGAATTATTCACCAACTGATTTATACAATACATTTTTTATTTCCCTCAGTTTTATTAAATAATTTTTACCAAATAATTTTCACTACTGTAAAGCAGTGCTGTGCATTGAAATGCCCTATTTAAATTGAACAGTAAATAAATAATAAAAAAATGTGATGAACTCCTACATGCCTCTTACTGTGATTGCAGTGACTGACTGTGGACTTTGTAGCATCTGTCCTATCACGAAACAATACTATGCAATTATTGTGGGGTGTGGTGGCTGTGTGGTAGAGCGTCAGACTATCGGTTGAGGGAACTGGGGTTCGAAACCACCAAACTTGGGCAATTTCATTCAACCCATATTGTCTTTCGAAAAATACGCTAAGAGCCCTAGGTCCCTTCTTTCTGTTGTATATGCGAGAGGAAGTCAAAGATCCCATGCCGGGAAATGGAAACATTCTGTCTTGGACTCATTAACTCTAGAGAAGGACACTGAAATAAACCATCAGTCCTATTACTGTATAGTTGGACCTGTTTGAACTGAAATAAATCAAAATAAGTATTGTAATATTATAAATAAATATTTAACCGTCTCCTGCGCCCATTCCTGATATTGAGAGGACTCTGAGACAGCTAACAAAATGTGTTGATGTATCAGCTACTGAATGGAAGTATAACTAGGGAGTAATGAACAACTATGAATCTACTGCTGTGTTGTGTGCAAGAAACATTGCTTGCAATAACAGTAGTCAAACGTGACAGCAATTATTTTGTTATCAAATAATAACAGCTGTATGTTTAAATAAATTTACGTTCTTAAAAACACTGGTACATTAAAATATGTTCAAAATATTTCTTCTGGCCATGAAATTATTATATCTCATCAGTTTGCAGATGCAGTCTTGTGAGAATCGTGCCATGTATGTAGACGTATAGTGTAGTTAACCTGCATGATCTTGTGAGAATCGTGCCCTGTATGTAGACGTGTAGTGTAGTTAACCTGCATGATCTTGTGAGAATCGTGCCATGTATGTAAACATATAGTGTAGTTAACCTGCATGATCGACTGTTCAGAAGGAGAGGAGGGACAAAGACGTGGGGCGTCTTGGCATCATGAAGAGACTAACAAAGAACAAGAAGTCTAAGTCACCCCCTCCAGACCTCGCCACAGATGACCCTGTTGGCCACCCTCCTGTGCCCCACCGGAGGTCAGTCTAATTCACCCTCTCTTGACCTACATTGCAGGGTGTGCAGAGTCTTAAATTGGATCTTACATTTTTAATTTAAAAGTTCTTTTAAAAGGATTTTTAACCAAAGGTCTTAAAAAGGTTCTAAAAAGGAATTTTTAATGAAAGGTCTTAAATTTAGTTTCACCAAAGTAGGCTTAATATTAAGCCCTAGGCTATAATTCGACACAGGTGGAATAACTGCATATTGCTGAGTGATGTACCTCTTTAATCAAACGATTGTTTGGTCACCAAATAAATGAAGATGCCTATGTGATATTTGAGCAACATTTCTTTGTTATTTTATATCAAATTGGTCATAGAAAAGGTCCTAAATTAGGAATGATCCAGCATGTTACAATAAATTTATAAGCGCTGTTAATCACGTTTTATATATGGATTACACACAGATGTGTCAATCCAAGCCTGTCGTATGTTGCATTATTTTGCATTGTCCTGCTGTGTATTGTAGGTCTGGTTCCTTGCCTGTGGAGACACAGGGTGCCACTGCAGGCATCTCAGCCTTGCAGAACAAAAAATCAGTCTCGTTGGACACATCGCACCAACAAACATCATCATCAAGACCAGGAAAGCCCAAGCCACTAGTCAGAGAGAGGTGGGCCAAATTGTAATATAGTCAAATTAAATACTAGGTTAACTAACCTTAGTTGTCCCTATAAACGACCATCCCTGTCAGCACCTTAGCAGTGAAAACTCACATAATAAAAGTTCTCAATTCGTAACAAATGAAGAACTCTGCATAGTTACTGAATGGCTAAACTAAATAAAAACATGATTTTCCCGTGCCCAATAAAAGTATGCAATCTCGTACTATTATTATTATATGTATATAGTTTGAAAAAAATGTTTTTTTAACTCAAACTTTTCCTTTGTTTGATCAGTTAAAGACAATATAAGTTGTAAAGATAACGTTATGGCATTTAACATATTAAATATATTCAGTAACAGTTGCTTCATGTAGTCCTTCTGCCCCCTACAGGTACCGATGTATTGCCCCCTACCCCCCACAGAGTGACATAGAGCTGGAGTTGAAAGTTGGAGACATTGTTTATATTCACAAGAAGCGGGAAGATGGCTGGTACAAAGGAACACAGCAGCGTACAGGGAAAACGGGACTTTTTCCAGGAAGCTTTGTGAAGAACTTCTGATCTGTGTACCGGTACTGGTTGTGATGGTCCTGCTTCAATAAACAGTTGATTTCTCTCACCCTTGTAAAAACATTTCAAAGCAGCTCAACAAGATTTCTTGCCAGTGACAACACGGACATTTCTGTCTGATGGGAATGCTGGAAAGTGCTGGAAATTACAGCAGCTTAACATCACCTAAGTGTTGTGAACCAAGTAGGCATGTCCGTTGCAGTGTGGTGAAGCACAAGTTGACTGGGTAGCAGACGATTCAAGTGGTGCATCAGCCCATGACTGTGTTAAAGAGAATGCACAATGATACAAAAGTAGTGCATCAAGTTACAAATCTGTTAAAGAGAATGCACAATGATACAAAAGTGGTGCATCAGTCTACGACTGTGTTAAAAAGGAATGCACAATGATTTATTGCTCTTGTTGCCAGACAGAGATCTCTATTTATGTCGTGCAACTGGCATGTTTTGTTTCATTTGTATTTTCTAAAATATTAAGTTAGATATGAAAGATCATGATAGAGATGTTATTTGTACTGATAAATTAATTGTTGCAATGTCCATAAAAACGGTCATTCAGTTAAATAATGAAAATCTTTGTACATTCATTCCCTTTATGTAACGTTCCCCTGTCATTTACAAGTGACATCAGTTGCTGGCTCAACTTGTCTACTCTGTGTTGTCAAATAACAACTGACAATGTTCTTAGAGCGAGTGTTTCTAGAACCCCCACATGCATAGTATGTTGGTGGAAGACGTAGAATAAGGGGTGTGTTGATCATCCAAACCCTAATGTCCACTCTAACCACAGGAAAACCTTCAAGATTTATTTCAACATACTTCATTCTACACACCAACATTGCACTTATTAAACCTGCAAAGACATAATGTGCAATAATTCGCTCAAGCAAATAGTTATGTCTGGAACATGACAGTGGACTCCCAAAGACAGGAAGAATGGACTCAATATCAGATATATGTCATGTTTAATCAGAGGTAGCTGTCTTTGTCACGTTTAGTCAAAGGTAGCTGTCTTTGTCACATTTAATAATTGCTGGTAAATGCAATTGTTTATTTTCTGTACAACTTATTGCAGCACGATCCATTCTGATCTCTGTCGTCTTATATCAGTCTGCACCATAATTTTTGTAGCAAATTGATGTACAAAATGATAGGAACAGACAAGAGTTTATTCTTGATACTAGGTAGTGACATTATTTCCTTTGTGGATTTAATGTTGTTACTATTTAAGATAAGTCTGTGTGTAGAAACTTGTAAACTTAGTATATTTGTTTAAGAACATCCCGTTGTTGATGTGAAATCAACCACTAAACATAATTTATGAAATATGGGCAACAGTGAGAGGATGGTTATCTTGGTAAAATGGTTGTCGATTGGCATTGCTACTGTGCAACACAGCACGTGTTACCTCAAAACTAATTAGCTATATCATCACTGTGTGTTGTATATGTCATCTGTTGACATCTGCGTGGTTAGGGAAAGTAGGATGTTGAGAGAGCATGTATGTTTGCAGTGACAGACACAATGCATACATATTTGCCAGTCTTATGTCCTACTGTTGTATTGTCACTTGTCACATGTTTCTATGTGTGTTGTACAGTCTGTTTGTTGGTGTAGTGTGACCAGTTTGACAACAGCATATGTGGAACTCTGGAATCAGCTAATAGCTACATTTGTGAAACAGAGCAATAGCGTCTTCTTGCAATACGCAAAATATCTTTGAAGTTTTGTGAAAATGCAATGAAAGATGGTGTGAGCCGTTCTGACTGAAATGTTACATGAGCCATGTGGTGAAGGTGCAGCCTCCAGTATCCAGCAGTGTCTGTCTCACATGTTACTTGGCTGCCATGTTTAGTAGTGTCACATCCGGCAGAATTCAAAGCTTCAAAAAACAAACTTGCGACAGTGTTTCAACAAAAGAGTGATGATTGGATTCTGAAAAGTTGTTATATTCTTGTAGAAAAAGCCTGATCTCGTCATAGGAGGCCCATTTCCTCCTACCTAATATTGCTCCACTACCTACCTTGTTCTTGAAATTAAATATTTTACTTTTCCACGTGTTCCCTCTGTGCTGGGTGTTACCATCCAGGTGTTGCTGGTGGGCCTTTCTTACATGTTGATACATTTTATAAATTTTTTTCCTGTTATTGCACATCAATTTATTGTATGTTTTCAGATTTTAGCAAACAGCTATTAACAAACCATACCAGTCATTGTAGGTTGGTTCAATGACCTCACATTTTTGTTCTGCTAAAAGTAATGCTAATTATGAAAATGTTTCACTTGATTTTTTTGCTTTAAAAATACATTAATTAATTTTGTTGATTTCAAATTGTATGTAGAAAAAAATGTATTAATATTTTGAAGATGCATCTATTTTGCCATAATGTTCATTGAGACATAATACTGCACAAGTAATGCATATCTTCTATGTGTACATCATGGGAGTTCTTTTTAAACTTGAGATGCATGTGTGGGTCTGTGGGAATCCTGAGTTTGGATTATTTGGACAGTGAAGACTTTGGGCAAGTGAGACAATGTCTGGTTGACAGGCTAGGGCCTGTGTATTTGAAACACCTGCATCGGTCCAACAATCAATATATTTCTCTTTGCAAAGTTCATAAGACTGATTTATTTTCCTAACTGAAATGAACCTGTATAAAGTAGATAGTGGCTACACAAGTGAGTCTTATGAACTGGGTGTTTTGAGTAAACAGGCCCAGATGTCATTTGATGATGGACAACTCCCAATAGTGTCCATCCCTACCATTTCCAAATGTTCGCTATCTACTACACAGTCTATACCAAACAATGTTAGTAACCATTGGTGTGTATATGTAATAGAATGTATTGCATGTGTCATAGCACAAACTAGCCACTCCACACACAGTGTGCATAATATCATTAGAGATGTTTCATCGTAAAATTAACCACAGTGTAATGTTGTAAAGAGTATTGTTGTAAAGAATACACAAGGTGTAATCACTATAGCATAGTTATGAGTGTTGTTGTCATTGTAGAAAGAAGCAAGCATTTCTTAATGTGTCATTTGAATGCATTTTGTAAATAGGACACATTTTGTCGTAATTTCATCATTCATAACTGTTGGGTCTAGTTTTATTTGCCATCAGAATTGTTAGGATTTATTGAATGAATTTCAATCTCTGTGTTGTCATTGATGGAGATGAGTATTGGTGAATTTCACTACAATGGATTCATGATGTTTCATTCAAAATGAATGTTATAGTATTGAAAGCATTTTTTAAACTTTTACATATTCAATTAGTATCAAGTCTTGTAAAGTTAGAGCGAATGAAATTGACAAATGAAAATTAGTTGATTTTATCAATTCAGAACCCTGGTGAATGTCAATAAGAAAGAATTGTTCTCATTCTCATCGTATTGTTGAAGACAGCTTTAAAAACAGTATATCATGTGTAGTTGTCTAGTGGTCTATAGTCTGTTGCGCATAACGATTATGAGGATGTGATGCAGTCACCTCCAAGGGACAGTAATATGACAGCTACTTTGCAACAGGCTATAGGAAACTAACATGTCAAACATCCACAGTTCATAACAAATAAAGAAATATGTGGTCACTTGTCTTGTCAATCTTTTGGAAGTACGTTTATCCTTGATTTGTATTTTTATACATGTAAAACTAGCCACTCCACACACAGTGAATTATAACTGGTTTACCACACTACTTTTGAATGCATCTTGTAAGATGATTTGTGCAAACTCTCTCCTGACCATTACAAATGCAGATTTAACATTGACACATCTCAGGTTGTAAACACTTGAAATTGCAGATTTCTAACACAAAACACAACAGAGGCTCAAAATAATAAGACAAATATGTTAGTGGTTGTATCAACACAATCACTGATGTAAGGAAACTTGATCATGTGTCTTGTTGTCTACACTGCTCTCCAGTTTACTGATGTTCTTGTGTCTGGTTGTCTATGCTGCTCTCCAGTTTACTGATGTTCTTGTGTCTGGTTGTCTATGCTGCTCTCCAGTTCACTGATGTTCTTGTGTCTGGTTGTCTATGCTGCTCTCCAGTTCACTGATGTTCTTGTGTCTGGTTGTCTATGCTGCTCTCCAGTTCACTGATGTTCTTGTGTCTGGTTGTCTATGCTGCTCTCCAGTTCACTGATGTTCTTGTGTCTGGTTGTCTATGCTGCTCTCCAGTTCACTGATGTTCTTGTGTCTGGTTGTCTATGCTGCTCTCCAGTTCACTGATGTTCTTGTGTCTGGTTGTCTATGCTGCTCTCCAGTTAACTGATGTTCTTGTGTCTGGTTGTCTATGCTGCTCTCCAGTTCACTGATGTTCTTGTGTCTGGTTGTCTAAGCTGCTCTCCAGTTCACTGATGTTCTTGTGTCTGGTTGTCTATGCTGCTCTCCAGTTCACTGATGTTCTTGTGTCTGGTTGTCTATGCTGCTCTCCAGTTCACTGATGTTCTTGTGTCTGGTTGTCTATGCTGCTCTCCAGTTTACTGATGTTCTTGTGTCTGGTTGTCTATGCTGCTCTCCAGTTCACTGATGTTCTTGTGTCTGGTTGTCTATGCTGCTCTCCAGTTTACAGATGTTCTTGTGTCTGGTTGTCTACGCTGCTCTCCAGTTTACTGATGTTCTTGTGTCTGGTTGTCTACGCTGCTCTCCAGTTTACTGATGTTCTTGTGTCTGGTTGTCTACGCTGCTCTCCAGTTCACTGATGTTCTTGTGTCTGGTTGTCTACGCTGCTCTCCAGTTCACTGATGTTCTTGTGTCTGGTTGTCTACGCTGCTCTCCAGTTCACTGATGTTCTTGTGTCTGGTTGTCTACGCTGCTCTCCAGTTCACTGATGTTCTTGTGTCTGGTTGTCTACGCTGCTCTCCAGTTCACTGATGTTCTTGTGTCTGGTTGTCTACGCTGCTCTCCAGTTCACTGATGTTCTTGTGTCTGGTTGTCTACGCTGCTCTCCAGTTCACTGATGTTCTTGTGTCTGGTTGTCTACGCTGCTCTCCAGTTCACTGATGTTCTTGTGTCTGGTTGTCTACGCTGCTCTCCAGTTCACTGATGTTCTTGTGTCTGGTTGTCTACGCTGCTCTCCAGTTTACTGATGTTCTTGTGTCTGGTTGTCTACGCTGCTCTCCAGTTCACTGATGTTCTTGTGTCTGGTTGTCTATGCTGCTCTCCAGTTTACTGATGTTCTTGTGTCTGGTTGTCTATGCTGCTCTCCAGTTTACAGATGTTCTTGTGTCTGGTTGTCTATGCTGCTCTCCAGTTTACTGATGTTCTTGTGTCTGGTTGTCTATGCTGCTCTCCAGTTTACTGATGTTCTTGTGTCTGGTTGTCTATGCTGCTCTCCAGTTTACTGATGTTCTTGTGTCTGGTTGTCTATGCTGCTCTCCAGTTTACTGATGTTCTTGTGTCTGGTTGTCTATGCTGCTCTCCAGTTTACTGATGTTCTTGTGTCTGGTTGTCTATGCTGCTCTCCAGTTTACAGATGTTCTTGTGTCTGGTTGTCTATGCTGCTCTCCAGTTTACTGATGTTCTTGTGTCTGGTTGTCTATGCTGCTCTCCAGTTCACTGATGTTCTTGTGTCTGGTTGTCTATGCTGCTCTCCAGTTCACTGATGTTCTTGTGTCTGGTTGTCTATGCTGCTCTCCAGTTCACTGATGTTCTTGTGTCTGGTTGTCTATGCTGCTCTCCAGTTCACTGATGTTCTTGTGTCTGGTTGTCTATGCTGCTCTCCAGTTTACTGATGTTCTTGTGTCTGGTTGTCTATGCTGCTCTCCAGTTTACTGATGTTCTTGTGTCTGGTTGTCTATGCTGCTCTCCAGTTTACAGATGTTCTTGTGTCTGGTTGCCTATGCTGCTCTCCAGTTTACTTATGTTCTTGTGTCTGGTTGCCTATGCTACTCTCCAGTTTACTGATGTTCTTGTGTCTGGTTGTCTATGCTACTCTCCAGTTTACTGATGTTCTTGTGTCTGGTTGTCTATGCTACTCTCCAGTTTACAGATGTTCTTGTGTCTGGTTGTCTATGCTCCTCTCCAGTTTACTGATGTTCTTGTGTCTGGTTGTCTATGCTACTGTCCAGTTTACAGATGTTCTTGTGTCTGGTTGTCTACGCTGCTCTCCAGTTTACTTGTGTCTGGTTGTCTATGCTGCTCTCCAGTTTACTGATGTTAAATACATTTTATAGCATAGCACAACAAGAGAAAACAAATTTAGAAATATAACCATTAAATATACCGGTATATGATATGTGAATCAATAAACACTGTTAGGCATGTTGTGGCTGGCAGTGACCACAAGTCCACAACTAATATTTGCTGAGAGGGTGGATTAGCACCTGCCAATGTCCAGGGCTCAACATCCCCTTTGTACTTTAACTACACTACAAATTGGCACCAGACAATACTGGTGCAGGCTGTCTGACTTAAGTCAACTTCTTAAGACTCAGCTAGCAGTACTTAGCATTGTCACTTGTGAGAGCAACAAAGGCATTTTATGGCTAACTGATGAATGACCCTTTCATTGTGAGCTTACTGGAAGTCCTGGCTTAATTAAACAAACACATGGACTGGGCTGTACAACTATGGATATGAAGTAGGGGTTTCTGGCTGGAAAAAGAATCAAAAGATGCTGCCTTTTGAAGCGAAGCATTTGTGGCTTCAGTGCATTCAATGTGCAGAAAAGTGATCCACGGTGTGGATTAGAGAAAACTCAAGTAAACCATGTAAAAACTAAATCACCTACTAAATATAACAATAATAATTATTACAGATCAAGGGCTGTTACATTGCAATTAATATAATGGTTATTGCAACAGAATTGACAATAAGTGTTTTTAATGATGCTATATTAGAAAACATAGGACTTTGGCATTGTAACAACATAAATTTTTGTTTTAATT
Organism: Lamellibrachia satsuma; assembly: GCA_033239005.1. Taxonomy (NCBI): domain Eukaryota; kingdom Metazoa; phylum Annelida; class Polychaeta; order Sabellida; family Siboglinidae; genus Lamellibrachia; species Lamellibrachia satsuma. The sequence continues at coordinate 216,268 of BSQZ01000079.1, read as the reverse complement.
TGATATATATATGCAGGTAATACAGTTTGCTATCATACTTTCATTCACGAAACCTAAAAAGTGGCTGCCCGAGATGCAAATTTGTGGGCATACCCAAACAATTTTTTTAAAGTCATTTTTGTCCACACATCGTTAATTTTGTCTTCTTAACTCCCCATTTTTGCACAGTGTGTCTGTTGGTGGACTTTCATCCAACTACTGTCGATGGTATCTCCATATCTATGCTATTTTCATAAAACGACTAACACTAGCCCCTGTGTACAACTAGCCCCGGTCTCCCCTACAAATAATCTAGAATTATGTATTCAGATGTTTTTTTTGCATTTGACAACAATATTTACATAATTTTCTTACTTTCTTACTAGGCAGTAAAATCAGCTTTACGATTTGATATTGTGTTTTAATCTATTGATTAAATAAACCTACAAATAATCTAGAATTATGTATTCAGATGTTTTTTTTGCATTTGACAACAATATTTACATAATTTTCTTACTTTCTTACTAGGCAGTAAAATCAGCTTTACGATTTGATATTGTGTTTTAATCTATTGATTAAATAAACCTACAAATAATCTAGAATTATGTATTCAGATGTTTTTTTGCATTTGACAACAATATTTACATAATTTTCTTACTTTCTTACTAGGCAGTAAAATCAGCTTTACGATTTGATATTGTGTTTTAATCTATTGATTAAATAAACCTACAAATAATCTAGAATTATGTATTCAGATGTTTTTTTTGCATTTGACAACAATATTTACATAATTTTCTTACTAGGCAGTAAAATCAGCTTTACGATTTGATATTGTGTTTTAATCTATTGATTAAATAAACACACAAAATATGTCAATTTGAAATATTTCTTTCAACATGAAGCCATTTAAATAGGGAATCCAAATATGGTGCATTACACAGGCATTGTACCTGCCTTTCATAAAACTTTTCACTATGTACCAACTTTGGAGATCAGTATCTCATAAACTAATCAAGATAGACATTTCAAACTTTTCATATACCTAGCTATGTAGGTGTGTTATTGGTCCAAATATGATTCATTTGTGTTGTAACATGTTTTATTGTTGAAATATGGGTCTAAATTCACTAATTGGCTCAATTTCGCACATAAAAACGCACAAATTTAATATTGTGGGAGACCTAATATACAAAAGTGGCACTATGTACATATGGCACTATCTACTTATGACAGAGAATAAGCATGCCAAATTGCAGTTCTGGCACAAATAGTTTTTGACTTATTGGTATTTTAAGTAGAACAAGATATCTTCATGATTTCCGAAAATTTTCAAAAATGACAGAATGTACAAAATTTAAAAAATGGTCATAACTCAGAAACTATTCAAACTACAGCCTTATGGTTTGACTTGTGTTGTTATATTGACCTGTGGATTAATTGGTAAAATGTTGGTTGAATTAAAAAATATGAGTGCAATAAGATTTTCATATTTTGGTTGATTTGAGATGGAATGCCCCATATACAAACAGTAAGGAAAGACATCAAACAGGCTTTCAACAACTTGATGTATAATTGTACAACACTGTCAGTGTGATGTAATGATTTAACAACACTTTGGATATTTCACAATTACTGTTGAATAACAAATATATGATACTGCATTTTGACAACACAACAATCACATAACCCAGATAAACATATTCCATAACACAGTGTTGCACTACTAATTAAGTAATTCACCAGATAACATAGGAATGCTGTAAAACACACTAGTATACATACATTGACTGCACAATGCCAGCTTTAATATGTGAGCACACATATTGTGCTACTGTCAGGAAGACTAGTGACCTGTGTGTTAGTCAAGATGACATGTTCAGTTGTTGGCATACTTTTGGGGCCTGAAAGAAACGCTTGCTGATCTTGATGGCAAGTTGTGCACACCTGGAGAAACTTTTAGTTTCTTTTCTGAAAAGGAGCTGTACTCTTACTAAAATATAATTACTAGTGACATCATAATTTTCAATTATTTTACAAGACTCAAAAACTCAGACGTTGATGTGTGGATACATTCACACAGTCCGTGATACTTTCTTGTCAGACCATCACAAGACTGTTCTTCTGCCTCCCAATGCATGTGGAATGATTCTGCACAAGTACAACTTGTACATTTCAATACACAGGCTGTACAACAATGTAAGAAACAGTACTAACCATGCCGGAAAGTTGTAATTTTTTTGCACAGAATTAGGGTTTAATATGGCAGATGATCAGTTTAATTGAGGTTTATGCGTCCTATAAATATCTATGTTTCTGTGGCTTCTTCTTCAGTAGCGTCTTGTTTCTTCCGCAATAAATTTGTGATGAAAAACTCTCCTGAAAAACAAAATCAAAAATGAATACATTCCCACAATACTTACAGCAGGTGGACGGATGTACTAGAGCTCATCTTGCACCATTAATATGCTATACAACTGTTATTAGATGCTGTAAGATTAGCAGGAGCAGGTGAATATAATTCCGCAGTATGGCCATGAAATGTAGTTCTTCATGGTTTAATTCCGGTTGTCCCAGTCGGGATTTTGTTTACCCCATGGAAGACACATTTCCTTTCATACCTCCACTTATGTTATTGTCGCTCTATTCCAGTAATGATGAAATGAAATGACCTGTAACTCTAACAAAATGCTTATTCCTGTGATGCTACCTATCAGACTACAATGTCATCTGACGTGGTAGACTCTCAACACATCCATAACAAAACACTGGCAGGAAGGCTTTGCCTATTCGATTAGATCTTAAAGGTCAAATTAGTAATAATCATAGTGACAAAGCATTAAATATATGATGATGACCACTGGGCTGACCGGCTTTGTAGGATGATCGAACTAGTGGACCACTTGCTGTGTACAGGAATCCCATCTTGTTGCCCAGTTCTTCCCAGTGGCGGAACTTCTCTGGACTGACATACTCCTTCACAAACAGGTGACGCTTAGTCGGCTGCATGTACTGACCCACGGTCAAACAGTCTACCCCGATGTCTCGCAGGTCTGAAACACAGCCTCATAGTCAAACATACACATCGCATACAGACGGGGACCACATGCCCAATAACTGGGACCACATGCCCATGCACTGGGACCATATACCCATGCACTGGGACCACATATCCATGCACTGGGACCACATGCCCAATAACTGGGACCACATGCCCACACACTTGGACCACATACCCATGCACTGGGACCATATGCCCAAACACTGGGACCACATACCCACACACTGGGACCACATACCGACACACTGGGACCACATACCTGTGCACTGGGACTATATACCCACACACCGGGACCACATACCCACACACTGGGACCACATACCCATGCACTGGGACCACATACCCACACACTGGGACCACATACCCACACACTGGGACCACATACCCGTGCACTGGGACCATATGCCCATGCACTGTTAACCATATATTCTGCAAGTGTAATCATAATCGAAATGTTCTGATGCACTGTAATCTATATCATACTCAAGATTTAGCAATTTGACCTAACCATGGGAATGCTTTAGACACACAAGAGACAGTCAAGTGTCACAGAGTCTTACTACGAATTCATTATCCCACCATAGGTTGTGACCCCTGACTGACCTTGCATGACCTTGATGACCTCTTCGTCCCTTTCACCAAGACCAACCATCAGCGATGTCTTTGTAAGTACATCAGGACGGAACTTCTTTGCATGTTCCAAAACACTCATGGACTGTTTGTAGTTGGCTCGAGGATCGCGCACCGACCTGCTCGAGAGAAAGCCTCACTTGATGACGCCATCATAAATCCTTCTTCTGCAGTCTATAATAGGTCATTGGAGTCAGTTCCTAGATCAATTCCTCATTTCAATTCCAGATTTTGAGAAAAAGGAATTGGGATTAGAATAGTATGGAAAAAACAATTTGGACGGAAAATAGCACATTAAATACATATCTTTGTAGAGCCTCCATTGTCTCTATGTTGGGTACATACCTCTGTAGAGCCTCCATTGTCTCTATGCTGTGTACGTACCTCTGTAGAGCCTCCACTGTCTCTATGCTGTGTACATACCTCTGTAGAGCCTCCACTTTCTCTATGCTGTGTACGTACCTCTGTAGAGCCTCCATTGCCTCTATGTTGTGTACGTACCTCTGTAGACCCTCCACTGTCTCTATGCTGTGTATGTACCTCTGTAGAGCCTCCACTGTCTCTGTGCTGTGTACGGACCTCTGTAGACCCTCCACTGTCTCTATGCTGTGTATGTACCTCTGTAGAGCCTCCACTGTCTGTCTGTTGTGTACATATCTCTATAGACCCTCCACTGTCTTTCTGTTCTGTACATACCTCTGTAGACCCTCCACTGTCTCTGTGCTGTGTACGTACCTCTGTAGACCCTCCACTGTCTCTATGCTGTGTACGTACCTCTGTAGACCCTCCACTGTCTCTATGCAGTGTACGTACCTCTGTAGAGCCTCCACTGTCTCTCTGTTGTGTACGTACCTCTGTAGAGCCTCCACTGTCTCTATGCTGTGTACGTACCTCTGTAGAGCCTCCACTGTCTCTATGCTGTGTACGTACCTCTGTAGACCCTCCACTGTCTCTATGCTGTGTACGTACCTCTGTAGAGCCTCCACTGTCTCTATGCTGTGTACGTACCTCTGTAGAGCCTCCACTGTCTCTATGCTGTGTACGTACCTCTGTAGAGCCTCCACTGTCTCTGTGTTGTGTACGTACCTCTGTAGAGCCTCCACTGTCTCTATGCTGTGTACGTACCTCTGTAGAGCCTCCACTGTCTCTGTGTTGTGTACGTACCTCTGTAGAGCCTCCACTGTCTCTATGCTGTGTACGTACCTCTGTAGAGCCTCCACTGTCTCTGTGTTGCGTACGTACCTCTGTAGACCCTCCACTGCCTCTATGCTGTGTACGTACCTCTGTAGAGCCTCCACTGTCTCTGTGTTGCGTATGTACCTCTGTAGAGCCTCCACTGCCTGTGTGCTGTGTACGTACCTCTGTGGAGCCTCCACTGTCTCTATATTGTGTACGTACCTCTGTAGAGCCTCCACTGTCTCTGTGCTGTGTACGTACCTCTGTAGAGCCTCCACTGTCTCTGTGTTGTGTACGTACCTCTGTAGAGCCTCCACTGTCTCTCTGTTGTGTACGTACCTCTGTAGAGCCTCCACTGTCTCTGTGCTGTGTACGTACCTCTGTAGAGCCTCCACTGTCTCTATGTTGTGTACGTACCTCTGTAGAGCCTCCACTGTGTCTATGTTGTGTACGTACCTCTGTAGAGCCTCCACTGTCTCTGTGCTGTGTACGTACCTCTGTAGAGCTTCCACTGTCTCTATGTTGTGTACGTACCTCTGTAGAGCCTCCACTGTCTCTGTGCTGTGTACGTACCTCTGTAGAGCTTCCACTGTCTCTATGTTGTGTACGCACCTCTGTAGAGCCTCCACTGTCTCTGTGCTGTGTACGTACCTCTGTAGAGCCTCCACTGTGTCTATGTTGTGTACGTACCTCTGTAGAGCCTCCACTGTCTATATGTTGTGTACATACCTCTGTAGAGCTTCCACTGTCTCTATGTTGTGTACGCAGCTCTGTAGAGCTTCCACTGTCTCTATGTTGTGTACGTACTTCTGTAGAGCCTCCACTGTCTCTATGTTGTGTACATACCTCTGTAGAGCCTCCACTGTCTCTATGTTGTGTACGTACCTCTGTAGAGCCTCCACTGTCTCTGTGCTGTGTACGTACCTCTGTGTTGTGTACGTACCTCTGTAGAGCCTCCACTGTGTCTATGTTGTATACGTACCTCTGTAGAGCTTCCACTGTCTCTATGTTGTGTACGTACCTCTGTAGAGCCTCCACTGTCTCTGTGCTGTGTACGTACCTCTGTAGAGCTTCCACTGTCTCTATGTTGTGTACGCACCTCTGTAAAGCTTCCTCTGTCTCTATGTTGTGTATGCACCTCTGTAGAGCCTCCACTGTCTCTATGTTGTGTACGTACCTCTGTAGAGCCTCCACTGTCTCTGTGCTGTGTACGTACCTCTGTGTTGTGTACGTACCTCTGTAGAGCCTCCACTGTGTCTATGTTGTATACGTACCTCTGTAGAGCCTCCACTGTCTCTATGTTGTGTACGTACCTCTGTAGAGCCTCCACTGTCTCTGTGCTGTGTATGTACCTCTGTAGAGCTTCCACTGTGTCTATGTTGTGTACGCACCTCTGTAGAGCCTCCACTGTGTCTGTGCTGTGTACGTACCTCTGTAAAGCTTCCTCTGTCTCTATGTTGTGTATGCACCTCTGTAGAGCCTCCACTGTCTCTGTGCTGTGTACGTACCTCTGTAGAGCTTCCACTGTCTCTATGTTGTGTACGCACCTCTGTAGAGCCTCCACTGTCTCTGTGCTGTGTACGTACCTCTGTAAAGCTTCCTCTGTCTCTATGTTGTGTATGCACCTCTGTAGAGCCTCCACTGTCTCTGTGCTGTGTACGTACCTCTGTAGAGCTTCCACTGTCTCTATGTTGTGTACGCACCTCTGTAGAGCCTCCACTGTCTCTGTGCTGTGTACGTACCTCTGTAGAGCCTCCACTGTGTCTATGTTGTGTACGTACCTCTGTAGAGCTTCCACTGTCTCTATGTTGTGTACGTACCACTGTAGAGCTTCCACTGTCTCTATGTTGTGTACGTACCTCTGTAGAGCCTCCACTGTCTCTGTGCTGTGTACGTACCTCTGTAGAGCCTCCACTGTCTCTATGTTGTGTACGTACCTCTGTAGAGCCTCCACTGTGTCTATGTTGTGTACGTACCTCTGTAGAGCTTCCACTGTCTCTATGTTGTGTACGTACCACTGTAGAGCTTCCACTGTCTCTATGTTGTGTACGTACCTCTGTAGAGCCTCCACTGTCTCTGTGCTGTGTACGTACCTCTGTAGAGCTTCCACTGTTTCTATGTTGTGTACGCACCTCTGTAGAGCCTCCACCGTCTCTGTGCTGTGTACGTACCTCTGTAGAGCCTCCACTGTGTCTATGTTGTGTACATACCTCTGTAGAGCCTCCACTGTCTATATGTTGTGTACGTGCCTCTGTAGAGCTTCCACTGTCTCTATGTTGTGTACGCAGCTCTGTAGAGCTTCCACTGTCTCTATGTTGTGTACGTTCTTCTCTAGAGCCTCCACTGTCTCTATGTTGCGTACATACCTCTGTAGAGCCTCCACTGTCTCTATGTTGTGTACGTACCTCTGTAGAGCCTCCACTGTCTCTGTGCTGTGTACGTACCTCTGTGTTGTGTACGTACCTCTGTAGAGCCTCCACTGTGTCTATGTTGTATACGTACCTCTGTAGAGCCTCCACTGTCTCTATGTTGTGTACGTACCTCTGTAGAGCCTCCACTGTCTCTGTGCTGTGTATGTACCTCTGTAGAGCTTCCACTGTGTCTATGTTGTGTACGCACCTCTGTAGAGCCTCCACTGTGTCTGTGCTGTGTACGTACCTCTGTAAAGCTTCCTCTGTCTCTATGTTGTGTATGCACCTCTGTAGAGCCTCCACTGTCTCTGTGCTGTGTACGTACCTCTGTAGAGCTTCCACTGTCTCTATGTTGTGTACGCACCTCTGTAGAGCCTCCACTGTCTCTGTGCTGTGTACGTACCTCTGTAAAGCTTCCTCTGTCTCTATGTTGTGTATGCACCTCTGTAGAGCCTCCACTGTCTCTGTGCTGTGTACGTACCTCTGTAGAGCTTCCACTGTCTCTATGTTGTGTACGCACCTCTGTAGAGCCTCCACTGTCTCTGTGCTGTGTACGTACCTCTGTAGAGCCTCCACTGTGTCTATGTTGTGTACGTACCTCTATAGAGCCTCCACTGTCTCTATGTTGTGTACGTACCTCTGTAGAGCCTCCACTGTCTCTATGTTGTGTACGTACCTCTGTAGAGACTCCACTGTCTCTATGTTGTGTACGTACTTCTGTAGAGCCTCCACTGTCTCTATGTTGCGTACATACCTCTGTAGAGCCTCCACTGTCTCTATGTTGTGTACGTACCTCTGTAGAGCCTCCACTGTCTCTATGTTGTGTGCGAACACATTCAGGCCAGAGGAGACGATTGTCTCAACACACTGCAGGTTGCCACGGAAATCTGGAGTGAGGCACTCAACCAACATCTCGGGCTTCCTACATGCAACACATAAGTTATGATTTACTGAATGAATTTCAAACTCTGTGGTGCCATGGGTGGAGGTCAGTATGAATGAATTTAATTGCATCAAAGTATTCATGTTTAGTTTAAACTAATTTTGTAGTATTGAAAGCATTCTGGAAGCTGATACTAGTTCAATTAGTGTCAAACATCTTGTAAAGTTAGCATGCACTAAATTGATGATAAAAAAGTAATTATGAACATTTTTGGATTTTGCAAAAATAGAACCCTTGTGAATGTGCCCATAAGAGAGAATTAAGACACTTATATTGCATCCTTTTCTGCTGCTATTATTGCAGACTGTTTCAGTCAGACACTCTGGCTTCCAGTACACAATGCATTAGTGAATACAGGACACTTGTACACAATAATTATGAATAATTCATATAATGTTAAGTGTTTAATTATGTCTGCCCAGTAAGGTAAATGTTCATATTACCAAATATTTTCTGAAGAAAACAAGGCATATGTTTTATGAGCTAAGCCGTATAGGAGCCGTGGAGGGTCTTCTTGAGAATGATGCTAACAGCAACTGATGGACCTGTCATTAGAAAGTGATAGGTGTAGCAGCTACAATAGATGTGATGTGCTGTCTTGAATTTTGAGTGATAGAAGTAGTGTAGACTGAGTGTGATTGAGGCAGTAGTTGTTGCAGTGTTCTCAGAGGAATGTTATGTGGCAGGCTTACATCTTCTTGATTTCTCTGACAGTCTCAGTGAAGTGTGACGCACCTCCATCAGGAATATCTAGAGGGAACAACATGCAAGCAACACATCAATCAGACACGTGGGTGTCAACATAAATGAAGACAAACTACGCCAACTTGAGTTTGCAAATGACACTGTCATCATTTCAGAAGATGTAACTGAACTGGAAAAAGTGATAAATGAACTGAATCATATAAGCAGAAATGTAGGACTACAGATAACCATGCATTGAACCAGGCAATGTTCAACCAGTTTGTTTACCAAGCCATAAGATATAACAAAATGCTTACACCTGCACACCAGTAATCAGTGTCTGTGACCCTAAAGTCAACGGGAGCACCATGTATCAGATTTAAAAACTACCTTCCTGTATTCACCATGCAAACTGATGCAGAAAGGTCATTCTATGCAACCAAATATGTGTCATTGGAAAAGATTATATGTGATTTGACTGATTAAAGTGTGTAGTTCACAGTGTACAGGACTGGTGCATACTCAAAGAGTTGTCCTTCCAACAAGATATATATGACTGGACCGTGACGTGGCATCCTTGTGACCCAGGGTAGCTTTACTATTTACCCCTGGGAGAACGGCTATTAGAAACATGGATTTGCACTTCATCTCACTTGCCGTCTTAACCAATGATATTATGAGGATCCAGAACTTTGCTCTACATGCAGCCACTTAATGTTTGCAATCACACTTTCTTACACAACGTCACATCAGCTGTGTCACATCAGCTGTGTCACATCAGCTGTGTCACATTAGCACATTCACTGATTCCTGGAATCAGACTCAACATTAATGAATCATTTAGGGGGAAATGCTTGGTATTACTTGTTAGATCAGCCAAGATCCTACTATGTTGTCAAAAAGTTGATTGCCTGTGTGTGGGCCATCAAAGACAGCCAGTGGGACAAACTTTCTAATAGCTGCTTTCTCAGGGGTAGATAGAGCTACTAATGGGCTGCAAGGATGGGACGTGGTCATTAGAGTGCTAACAGATGCATGTTGTAGTATTGTCCAGACTGACCATCCCTGTCGACAGAGGTCAGTACAACATAGTCCAGTCCCCACTCACACACGGCTATGGCCGTGTTGATCGGTTCATGAGGGTCTGGTGGTGGCGGCGTGCGTGACGTCTTCACGGAACAGAAGCGACATGCACGTGTGCACGTGTCTCCCAGCACCTGGGATCAACAAGCACATCACATTACAGCATTTATGTATGGGTCACATGTAACGATTGTGCAAGTCCAATGGGTACTGCCTCACACAATGATGGCATTGTTGACTGTGTATTGAGGTATCTAGATCTATCATTCAGACAACACTGACAGAGCACAGATTACAACGATTATGATTGAAACAACAATGTGATAGCACAACACGAGCTGCTCTGACAGGGCAAGCTGGCCAATCCTCTAGGCCATTGGTTGTGTGACTGTGTACCAACCTATTGTTGTCATGGATACTGGTGTGTCTTCTAGTGCAGAGGCAGGGAACAAACCAATGCTACAAGGACTGGTCAGAATTTAGCACTGCTTCCACTGTCCTTTATAATACATTGGTAAATCAATAAACCAATGAAGCATCTTTTCAGCCAGTTTTAATTTAAAAATTAAAATGACAGGCAACTATCGTTACTATCAAAGCTGTTTTAGTTGAGAGCCTTGCATGGAAACCACCTTTAGACAACAATAACTGCAAATTTAACTGTTAACTACACTTTAATATCCTGACTTGCTGAGAGTAAACAAAACACATGCCTTCTTTCTATTGATGATGATAAATTAATATGAATGACAACATGATATATTTTAGTAAATACATCATGTTATCATTCATATTAATTTTACCATCATCAATGATGTATTTTAGTAAAATACATCATGCTATCATTCATATTCATTACTTTGTACTAATACCCAGAAATACCATGTTAATTACCCCGATTTTCGTGCATGTTTATGTGTTAACATTGGGTGATTATCTCAAAATGTAATTAGATATCAGTCCTGCCTCATCCATCATTGTCTTTGAGCTGGCTACTTGTAACAATGTCACCAGCAGGCATGGGGTAATTTCAATTGTTAATTTGTAATTGAATTGACTCAATTAAGTTAATTTAATTAAGTTAATTAACTTTTCCAGAGAGGATAATTTAATTTAATTAATTAATGTTATCAAAAGGGGTAATTTAATTTAATTGACAAATTAACTCTCAATTAAGTGTTCATTTAACAGTTGACTTATTGGATAGTTAGTTCACAATCATGTTATCCAGGTATTTCCAGAAGGCCTGCCGTTACTATTCCAGCCAAGAGTCTGACAGAGATCAGGTTTAGGCATGTATGAATGGGAGAGAGAACATCACACTGCATATAGACACTGCACTAACTGGGATGGGCTGGTCATTCAGGCACCTGTGAATTGGATGGAAGGCCTAGACAATAGAATGTCCTCTGGTAGGGTGATAAGTTGATGGCTAATCTTGGTTTCTGCAAATCTCTGTTTAAAGTAAACAATTGGGGCTGGCACTTGCAGACAAGGAGATCAATGGGGCCATTACTCTAATCTAGAAGTGGCAGGCAATACTATTCAACTTATGTTTTTTGATTTCTCAAGTGCTTTTAATACCATTCAGCCTCATATTCTTGCTTGAAAGCTTTTAGACATGAACGTGCCATGTGTCAGTCTCCTACCGTCCACACGAACACACTCACAGTTCTGACACCTTCCCTGTACACACTACACTTCTGACTACAAAAGTACTGATAATGTCTATCCACTGGTCAAATATGCAGACAACAGTGTTATTGTTGGCATGGTTAACAACAATGATGATTCTGGCTAACTTTGAGAAATCAATGACTTTGTACAATGGTGTGATGACCATTTTTGCAGTTAAATGTCACGAAGACTAAAGAATTATGTATTGATTTTAGGCGAAAGCAAACACCTCCTAAACCTGTTTGTATTAAGGGAGATGATGTGGTGAGGGATGATACTTACAAATACCTCCTAAACCTGTTTGTATTTAAGGGAGATGATGTGGTGAGGGATGATACTTACAAATACCTGGGTATTGTGATTGATTCAAAGCTTAAATGGAATGAGAACACTGAGAGCTTGATGAACAAAGTAAATTCAAGGATGTACTGTCTCAGGAAGCTCAAGAAGTTTGGAGTCAGTGTGGATTTTCTTCTGATGTTTTATAATGCAGTTGTTTTCAGTACTATCTCTCTTGGGGCAGCCTGTTGGAGTGAGAATGTTTCAAAACATGATCAATGGAAGGTTGGAGAAAGTCATACTTTAGCCAGTCATATTGTTGGTAGACAGTTAGACAACTTCCCGTTTTTGTATCAAACGAAAGTATTACATAAAGCTAGTCAAATACTCCAAGACCCCTCACGTCCCCTTCATGTTGAATTTGATTCACAGCTCAGTCACAGAAGCAGCAGATTTTTACTCTGTAACATCAAGACAAACCACTACAAGTATTCTTTTTTACCGTCTGCCATTTAAATTCTTAATGCTAAATTAGACAGAAATCTGTGATTAAATAACCTGTGATTTATACTGTATATATACATGATGTGCCAACTCTAGACCTAATATTCAAGGTTTTGTTTCTATTGTGTTGTAAGTGTCGATCAGCACTGCAATTTCCTGGTTGGATGAATAAAGTATACTTGTATTATATTGTATTGTATTAGACCTATGAATCTAAAAAAAATTGTATACATATAACCGTTAATGGGGAGATGTAGAGAAAGGTAATATAGCTTCGGTTCGGGATCTTTTTAAAGTGCCAACTTAAATCAAAAAGTATACCAGTTCCAGTGATGCATACCAAATAGTGTACAGATATTTATCATTATTATGTTAGTGTGTAAAGGGGAAACCTAATGATTTAGTATAAAACACAATAACAACTTAGTGCATAGAAATGATGTATGTAGTTGCCCAATTTTGTTAATTTGCTGGTTGAGCAATAGGAGAAAATCACAAACACTGCAAATCTTCAGCCACAACTTTTCAAATCTTTCAGAAAAAATAATACATTTTTATCAAATACCCCATGAAGAAAAGTCTTGTAAATTATCATTCTATGAGCAAATCTCTTTCCAACAAAGTTACAAAACACATTTCTGTTAAGTCTTGTGATTTTAGAACTGTTTTAAATGTGTAAAAATTTCTACCAAAACATGATTCAATTGCTAATTGAATTTAATTGAAAAATGTGTGAGGTTAATTGAATTTAGTTTAATCGAAGAATTTCTGAGTAAATTGTAATTTAATTAATTAACTTTTCAAGTTAAATGCCCCATGCCCGACCATCATACAATATGTAAAATAATGCCATATTTCGGCTGGTTTTAAACTTCTAAAGGTACATAGTCAGGTTGGTAACATCATGTTATTTTAGAATAAACTGTATCTGTTGTATGTCTCTGCTAGCATCCTCTTTGTCCAGAAATGTTTTAATGAACCACAATGTTTTTATTTTACCATTAATAAAATGTTTAATTTTTTTAGTTAATCAAAAAAGAAAAACACTATTTGCTTAACATATTATCTTTTTGAAAAGATAGGTGTCAAGAAAAAGCCTTAGCTTACAAGAATTGGTTCGGGTACAAATTTCTTTAAAAAAATGTTGTATGCAGTGTCACCATGGGGACACAAGCATCAGATTATCTGACACTAAAATATATTACCATGCACAATTTATACCAAAAAAAAACAAATATAGAAAATAATTGCACATCCCAGCCAGTGTGGATTTCGAGCTAACATATCAACGTCTCGTTCTTTATTAGAATTAATAGAAGATATTACAACAGCCATAGATAAAAATGCCACATTATAGGGATGTTTATTGACCTCAAGAAAGCATTTAATACAGTCAATCATGATGTGTTGCTAACAAACTAGAGATTTATGGTATTCGTGATACTGCAAATGAATGGATAAGAAGTTACTGAAATAACAGAAAACAATATGTTAGCATTGATTTCAGTGTGTCCGATGTATTAAATGTATCTTATGGTGTTCCTCAAGGGTCAGTGTTAGGACCACAACTTTTCATTATGTATATCAATGATATGCGTAATGCATCAGACATGCTGAAGTTCATATCGTTTGCTGATGACACCAACGTTTTCTGTGCTGATAGTGATCTAACCAGACTTGTTAAACCTATTAACGCAGAACTGGACAAACTAAATGTATGGTTTGCAGTTAATAAGTTGTCACTAAATGTAAATAAAATGAACTATATAATATTTGGAAACTGCAGATATGATAAAGATATAACCATAAGTATTAAAAAAGGTACATTCTTAAATAACTCGGTATTCAGTCCTTGGGACAGTTCAAGGTGCTTTACACTTCACCCTACATTAACAATTCAAATATCACCAGAGTGAATGTTACACAGATTTAACAAGATTTGCCATCCAAGGCAAAGGCCCAGATGGCAAGTGGACAAGGAAGCCATTGGCTTATCAAGAGTCCAAAAATTTGTAATTTATTTTTAACCCGCCCTCCTGAGATATCTTGTTTTTAAACATATTCACGCTGCTAGCAGTTACACAATCTGTAGATAGTTTGTTCCATTCATTGATTGTCCTCTGTGAGAATCCAATCTACAGTGATCCTTTACTAATGTTACCTTATGTCTTCTAGTGTTATTATATTCCTTGAGTGAGAACGAAATATTTCTTTCAATATTTTCACACCCATTCAATATCTTAAAACTTTCAATTAAATTTTGATCTCCTCTTAACCCCTTTGTACCTAGGGTTGTTAAACCACATTCTCTCGGTTGTTCTTCATAACTAAGGTTTCTCAGTTCTGGAATAATTCTAGTTGTTCTCCTCTGTATTCTTTCAAGCATATCTATATCCTTCTTACGATATGGTCTCCAGGCTTGTATACAGTACTCTAAATGAAGCCTAACTATTGCTTTATACAGAGGTATAATTTGCTTTTTTCCTTGTATGTTATATTTCTCCTTAATCAACCCAAGAATTTTATTACCCTTTGAAGCTGCAATATCACACTGATCTGAAACTTTCATATCAGCACTTATTGTAACTCCTAAGTCCTTTTCTTTTACAGTACCTAGAAAGGTATCTACCATTTTATATTTTATATCCAAGTTCAAAGGTCCTGTATGTAGGCATTTAAAAAAAAAAAATTTAATAACATCTGCCATTTCTCAGACCATTTAATTAATTTGTCTTGATCGTTTTGTAAAGTTGTTTATCAACATCATTGTTAACCCTTCTAAACACTTTTGTGTCATCTGCAAATTTCAGTACGTTGCTTGTCATATTATCGTCCCCAAGTCATTGATATATATTAAGAATAATAAAGATCCTAACACTGATCCTTGTGGTACCCCACTCAAAACTGATTTCCAGTTTGAAGCCTCCCCATCTACTACAACAAGCTGTCTTCTGTCAGTCCAGTTGATTATGCCTTCCTCGATACCATGGGTTTTAACTTAAGTAGTAATCTTTGATGTGGCACTTTGTCAAAAGCTTTCTGAAAATCTAAAAATCTAAGGATATAATATCTACTGGTGATCCCTCATTTATCCGCTTAGTGATTTCTTCCAAAAAAACAACATATTTGTTAAGCATGACCTCGCTTTAAGGAATCCATATTGAGATGGATTGACTAATTTATGCTTAACAAGGAAGTCCACCATTTGGTGTTTAATTAGCCTTTCTAATAATTTACAAATGACTGATGTTAAACTCACTGGTCTGTAATTCTCTGACTTATTTTTCGAACCCTTTTAAAATAATGGTATGATGTTTGTTTTGTTCCATTCAAAAGGAACCACTCCCTCTTTTAATGACAAATTGAACACTCTTGCAAGTGAAATACTAATTTGTTCTATTGTTTCCTTTAGTAGTCTTAGACGAATTCCATCCACTCCAGGTGATTTATAGTCCTTCACTGCTTTTATTTTCTTAGCTACCATTTTTGGAGCTACAATTAACTGCCCTAAATAGTCAGATTTAGCCTCCTGAAATTTAGCATCTGGAACTGGTAATGAACTAATATCATCTATGGTAAACACTGAACTGAAGTATCCATTTAGGTCTTCCGCCATTAAAAACCCTTGTAATATTATATTTCCAGCACTGTCTTCATGTGGTCCAACCTTGTCTGGTACATTTTGTTTTTATGTCACATGCTAATTTTTGCTCATAGCTTCTTTTAGATTGTCTAATTTCATTCGAAGTTACATTAAGTACCTCTTTGTAATTTGTGTAGTCTTCATCCTTTCTGGTATGTCTATAAACCCTCCAAATAGTTTGCTTGTACAATATTTTCTAACAGCTTCTTTTGACAAGTGTTTCTTTCTAAGCCGTTTTCCTTGTTTTTTTAAGGGAACAAATTTATCAATGATACTCTCAATTACATATTTTAGAATGTTCTAATATTCAATTGCGGTCTTATTCCTCAGCATGTTATTTCAATCTACCTTTACCTTTGCTAAGTATTTTCTCATGTCTTTATATTTACCTTTGTGGAAGTTTCTCCTGTATTTTGTTTTATTTGTAGTTTCTGATTTTACTTTTATGTCAAAATTTATTTGATTATGATCACTGCTACCCAATGGCTCATGTATTTTGATATTGTCCACTAATTCATTTTGTGAAGACAAAACTAAATCTAATACATTCTCTCCCCGGTTGGTTCTAGCGCGTGTTGAGTAAGGAAGCTCTCCTGAATTAAAGATAGAAACTGTTGGTCCTCACCCCCTGTACTCTCTAGAGATTTCCATTGTATTTGTCCATGGTTAAAATCTCCCATTATGATACATTCCCTTTACTCATTTCCTTTACAGCATTTTGTATTTTTCTGTTATCCTCTTCATTAATGTTTGGACTTTGGTAAACTAATCCAATAGTTAATGTTGAATTTCCTGTAACAATATTGCACCAAACAGCTTCATCACAATTTGCTTCCCTTTCTAATTTTATTTCATAAGCCTAAATAGATTCTTTAATATATAAAATGACTCCCCCTCGTCTTCTTCCTATCCCATCTCTCCTAAACATTACAAAGTTCTTAGGTATAAAAACTGATGGGAAGTTGAACTTGAAAAAGCATATCGACTCTATAAAACAAAACTCTCAGAAAGTACAGCCATTATGTTCAAAGCTAAGAGCAAACTTGATAACAGTGGAATGTACTGTTCATTATTCTTTTCATATATTGTATGTACTGTACAGAAGTGTGGGGAAATGGATATGCAACTAATATTAGTTGTCTGTTTATGTTACAAAAAAGATTGTTCGTCTTATATGTGGGGCAAACCGTTTAGATCACACCTTTATTTTACAGTATGTAAGAGCAGATATAGTAAACTAAAGATTGCTCTATTCATGTTTAAAGCATGAAATAATGAATTACCTAAAAATCTCCAAATAATGAAACTGTGGAATTCAGTGGACCACATTCTTACTAACTGAGGCAACATTACATTGCTCAAAATACGCTACACTGCTAAATTACCGGGTACTAGATAATTACAAGATTAATAATGATAATGTACATTAATGTAATAACGAGGTTGAGTGGCAGATTATTAACGATTAGACTTTAACTATATGTAATAAATATTTTAATGAGGAAAGTTTACTTGACCACCAACATACCACGTTTGCATATTACAAAAGTTATGTACTGTGATAATGAGAGAGGTGGTAAATATTATAAGATTTGTTCTTCAATTTACTCCTTTTGCAATAGCAACTAATAACAAGAAATATTATATTGTATTATTATAATATTGTATTATTATAATATTGTATTATTATAATATTGTATTACTATATTGTATTACTATAGTGTATTATTATAATATTGTATTATTATTATATGTTGTTATTACTGGAAATAAATTTAATCTTATCTTATCTTATGACTCACTACATCTATAAGATGTCTTATTTTGTTTGTTCAGTTACTTGGTCCATGTCTGACAAGACAATACACTAGTTCCTTGCTGGCAAACTGGACCAGTTTATGACGACATAATGAATACAGATAGGGCTGAATGATTTAAAAGATATAAACCCCATGGTGTCATCAAGCTGATCTAGTGGTGTACCTACCATGATGGTGGCAGTGGCGGTCTCGTGTTTCCCACCGCCCCAACACTCTCCAATATTTGGGCATCTTGCCTCCTCACAAACCTAGCAAAAGCAAACACGACATAATCGTTATTTTGCAATAATCTTACTATAATTTGCTGGAAATTTTTTGTACGTTTAGAAACTTTTGATAATATCTTGGGAATTTTGATAACATGAGAAAACCTGTTAATTTACTACAAACATATTTTATCTCCATTTACAAACACTATTATACACATTGTATAGTGGCCATGTAAATAAGCAGCTTTATATTTGTCTCCTCTGAATGTACTTAACTAATCACCAAAACATTTGACAGGCACAGTTTGGTTTTACATTCATTAGTATCAAAAACAATTCAAATTTAGTCTTTTGAAAGGAAAAGAAAACCCTCAAACAGAAAAATAAGCCAAACATATGACACAGCGACAGTCAAGTTGGGACCTGGCATTAGTGTATCAAGTGTATAGACATGCAACTGCATGTCACCCATGCACTGGGTGACATGCAGTTGTACCACAATGGCACACTTGTCCTTTATGAGTGCACTTGTCAGGCTGAACACATTCACATAAACATGGGTTTTACTGGTTTTCAAACACTCATGAAAAATGTCAACTTAATGTCATGTGTGGCAACATAAGTTTAACGTTGTCTGCACAAACACAATTTATGGGGGTTTCAGCAGTGAAAACACAGGTTATGCAACACAGACTTTTTAGTAGGCTTGTAACCTTTCAGTAGGAGTAATTACGACTGCATGTGGTATGGAGACATTGTCTGGTTATGGGAGCATTGCTTCCAACTTAAAAGTTAGTTTTTTAACGTAGACAGACACTATGATGAGTGTCATCTATAGTCCAGGTACCCTGCTAGTAATAAACATGTATCACCCCAGTTATATGTTATTTTAATACAAACAACACCATTCCAAGATCACATTCCAAATTACTTTAGCTATCTAAATGATCACAGCAATTAATGTTGATTTAGCCCAGATGCTGAAAAACTTAAAAGTTTAGCTTTGACGTATTGACAGCTTACCGTGTGAAGTTTATGACTACGGAGACTTCCCTTGATCTTAGCAACATTCTGCCCTACAGGGATCTCCGTCTTCAGCCATGGAGGTAGACGCAACCTGAAAGCCAACACCTCATATTATTCAAGTCTCCTCACATCATTCAAGTCTCACTTGATGCATCCAACAGCACATTAAAAATATTTTGTTTATCCATACACACTGTCACACTTTAGTAGTGTTAGCCTCCTAATGAATTAAATTTAATGTTAATGTATTATGTTTCCAATATATATATATATATATATATATATATATATATATATATAATACAATACAATAAGGACACTTCCATTATACTAAAATACGCCTAAAAAGGGAAGTAATTATTTTGAATCTCAGTAACATGATATAATCCAGTATAACAGTAGAATGATACCGCTGATGTAAGATTACTTTCATCAGGATTAGTGATGCAACTGTGTACTGACTGGTACAATATAATTATTACAACTTACTTTTTTATACCTGTAAAACATAAAGTAAACTATTACCTTTCACCAGATTTTTTTACTAGATTTCCCACATAGTCATTGCCAGCGATAAAATCACCTAGACCCGGCCCACTGGCGAGATCTCTCTTGTGACCTTTGGCCTTCTGTGCATATTGTCTCTTCACGACTGTCTGTGCCACTGGACTACATTGGAGAGTCTACAAAATATATAATAATTTCATGTAGAATATTATCACCAGAAGGCAGTGTATACATGAAGTCATCAACTAGTGTTGGGAATTGGTCAAATTGTCATGATTGATCATTGGTTTATCTAAATGATCAATCAATGATCAATCATAGACGTTAATCAATATATTTAATAAATGTTACTGATTCTATTTTTATTTTTGTAATATAATATATTATGTCAATGAAAGAGCTGACTTTGTTGACGTCATTATCAACAGAATGTCATGAGCGACGATAAGTATGTAAGGTCGAGATTGTGCACAGTACGATAAAGAAAGAAGTAGCAATTTGAATACAATCCG
Source organism: Lamellibrachia satsuma (assembly GCA_033239005.1). Taxonomy (NCBI): domain Eukaryota; kingdom Metazoa; phylum Annelida; class Polychaeta; order Sabellida; family Siboglinidae; genus Lamellibrachia; species Lamellibrachia satsuma. The sequence continues at coordinate 196,127 of BSQZ01000079.1, read as the reverse complement.
CTGGTGTACAGGCAACCAGTGTAGATGGTACAGAACAGGTGCTATATGATTTCATCTCTTTGTCCCAGTAATGAGATGTGCTGCAGAATTATGGACCATCTGCAACTTCCACAACTGCGTCTCAGACAGACCATATAACATAACATCGTCGTAATCCAGACGTGACATGACTAAGGTGTTTACACTGGTTTTGCACACATTGGTGGTCAGACATCTCGTAATCAGCGCGATGCTACGGAGGTGACAATATGCCACCTGGCAAACACAACACACTTGATTCATCATCGACGTAGCGTTATTGAGTAGAACACTGGTATCATGGATACACAGCTTCAACGTTACGGCGCAGCCACATACATCAATGACTTGATCAACAGAAGGTTGAACACGTTTTCAACTGTTCACTGTGGGTATGATGACTGCTTCAGTTTTGTTCTCGCTAAGTAGAAGATTATGACGACATCCATGCCTTCACATCGAGATGAGATGGGTTGGCTGACCATGGGGAAATTCCACATACAACTGAGCGTCGTCAGCATACATATGGTATCGAAGCTGATGGTGTTTGAAAATACAATTGAGCTCAAGACAGTAGATAGTTGATGGTATCAAAGGCAGCACTACGATCACATAACACTAGTATCACGCTCTTCTTATTATCCACAGAAAGCAGTATGCGTACTAAGGCTGTTTCACAGCTGTGCATATCCATTGGCATTGCCATTGGACAATACACACTCTACCTGGTCCTAGTCCTACTCCTAGCCCTACCCTAGTGAAGCATACAACGTGACATCACGAAATGTGTGAGGCTTAATTAACTGTCTTGAGACTTCAGACTTTACACCTGTCAGATGAGATGTAGTAACAGCTTCTGTTCTGTCTTCTACTCTGGTTCGACTTCGCCTACCATTAACGACTAAATATGTTGTAAAGAATTTCTAATGACAATGCATAAGATACAACGTTTGTCCAATGTTAAAAACAGAAAGATATAACACGTACATGGCTCTTCACATGCACCTGTCTCAAAATATGTTCCGTTGTTACCAGGCGAAAATACACCATCTTTCCAACGAATAAACGACACTGACCTTTAATGGGGACCACCTGGAAGGCGGGCAAATAAAGGCCGGATAAAGCGGATAAAACTGAATGCGTTGTTGTTATTGTTGTTGCTGTGCGTACGTGAGTGTGTACATTACGATTTCTGTTATCAGTATTTTAACATACATAAAATAAAGGCTAAATCAAACTTTTGAAGAATGTTACTGCTCTTTTAATTGCACAGCACTATCAGACATGAAAACAAACAATGCTATATTTCCTTCCAAATATTATCAACAAAAGGTATACGTATAGACGTCTATCACGTATGTGCTCACGGTGACATTATTTTTATAATGAACATATACATATATATATATATATATATATATATATATATATATATATATATATATATATATATATATATATATATATATATATATATATATATATCATGTAGTAATTTTGTAGTAATTTTGGATTTGAGGGAGAGGGAGAGGGAGAGGGAGAGGGAGAGGGAGAGGGAGAGGGAGAGGGAGAGGGAGAGGGAGAGGGAGAGGGAGAGGGAGAGGGAGAGGGAGAGGGAGAGGGAGAGGGAGAATAGGATTTGTTATTATTGTGCATCAAGGATTATTATTGGTGGTCATCGTCATAGACACTTCGCGACAACAGTTGTACTGAGTCTTGGCAGACTGTGGGCAGGGTCTTCAGTAAGACTGAATAAACTTGTTCAAGAAACATTGGTGTGTTATCCTTTTGGGATCCTGCTAATACCAGGGCCAGGGGAACCTACATGAGTTGTAATCGTCTTGTGACATATATATATATATATATATATATATATATATATATTCATTATACATTGTAGTGTTTTAAAGTGTACCATAGTGTACCCTTTTCTGCTAATTCTTTTATTTAACAAGGTTTAACAAGGTTGCCATCCCAAACAACAAATTCCTGATGGCAAGTGGACAAGGAAGCCATTGACTTATCAAAAGTCCAATAATTTTTTCATCTATGTGTAACCCGCCCTTATCAAATATCTGTCAATTCTATTTTTAAACATATTCACACTACTAGCATTAACACAATCATTTGGCAGTTTGTTCCATTCATTTATCACCCTCTGTGAGAAAGAATACTTTCTCATGTCCAACCTACACTGCTCCTTAACTAATGCTGCTTTATGTCCTCTGGTTCTACTGCCTTCTTTAAGTTTGAAGAACATATTCCTGTCAACATCCTCATAACCATTCACTATTTTAAACACTTCTATTTGGTCTCCTCTTAGTCTCCTGGTCTCTAGTGTTGTCAAACCACATGTAATAAGCAACTTTTGTAACTAACTCCTGAAATGATAGCAAAGAAAATTAAGAAGATGAAAGATTGGACATGAGAAAGTACTCATTCTCACAGAGGGTGATAAATGAATGGAACAAACTGCCAAATGATTGTGTTAATGCTAGTAGTGTGAATGTGTTTAAAAATAGAATTGACAGATATCTGATAAGGGCGGGCTACACATAGATGAGAAAATTGTTGGACTCTCTATAAGCCAATGGCTTCCTTGTCCACTTGCCATCTGGAACTTGTCGTTCGAGATGGCAATCTTGTTAAATCTTGTTAAACTAAGGTCTCTCAATCATGGAATCATTTTAGTTGCTCTTCGTTATATTCTTTCTAGCTTGTCTATGTCTTTTCTTTTTTTATGATATGGTCTCCATGCTTGAATACAATATTCCAAATGTGGTCTAACTATTGCTTCATACAGGGGTACAATTAGATGTTTCTCCTTATACATGATAGTTCTCCTAATTAGCCCTAGAATTTGATTTTCTTTCGAAGCAGCAATACCACATTGTTCTGAAACTTTCATGTCAGCACTAAATGTTACTCCTAAGTCCTTTTCTTGTGTGGTTCTACCTAGTACAGCATCCCTCATTTTATATTCTTCGTCCATGTTTCCATGTCCTATGTGTATACATTTATACTTCCCAAAATTTAATAACATTTGCCATTTGTCTGATCATTTAACTAATTTATCTAGATCATCCTGTAAACTTTGTTTATCTGTGTCATTAGTAACCTTTCTGAATACTTTTGCGTCATCTGCAAATTTGAGTACTTTACTAGATATGTCATCTTCCAAATCATTTATATATATATATTAAAAAGAGTATAGGGCCTAATACTGATCCCTGTGGTACCTCACTCAAAACAAATTTCCAGTTTGAAATCTCACCATCTATTATTACTCTCTGTTTTCTATGTGTAAGCCACTTTTCTATCCAGTTGATTACATCATTACCTATCCCATGGGCTTTTAGTTTAAGTAACAATCTTTGATGTGGCACTTTATCGAAAGTTTCTGAAAATCTAAGTAGATGACATCCACTGGTGACCTGTCATCTACCCACTTTGTAATTTCTTCAAAAATACATAAGAGATTAGTTAGACATGACCTTGCTTTTAGGAACCCATGTTGAGATGTATTTATTAATTTTTGTTTTACAAGAAATTCCACCATGTGGTCTATAATTAATGTTTCAAGTAATTTACATACAACTGATGTTAATCTCACTGGTCTGTAATTTTCTGGTTTTTCCTCGATCCCTTCTTAAATAGCGGTGTAATGTTTGCCTCTTTCCATTCTGAAGAAATTATTTCTTCTTCTAGTGAATAGTTAAACAATTTTGCAAGTGGTGTGCTAATTTGCTCAACAATTTCCTTAAGCAGTTTTGGTGGTATCCCATCAACTCCAAATTATTTATTATCTTTCATCTTCTTAATTTTCTTTGCTATCATTTCAGGAGTTACAAATAACTGCCCTAAATGTTCTGATGTATTGCCCTCAAATTTAGTAAATGGAACTGGAAGTGAGCTGATATCTTCTGTGGTAAAGCTGAGCTGAAATACTCATTCAGGACCTCTGCCATTTGAAACCCATCTGAAATTATGTTTCCCCTGTTGTTTTCCAGTGGTCTGACCTTATCTTGAACTTTCTATTTACTCCTTACATAAGCATAGAAACTCTTGCTGTCATTTTTTATATTACCTGCCAATTTTTTTCAAAGTTTTTTTAGTTTTTTTAATTTCAGTTGTAGCTAGGTTAAGTGCCTCTTTGTAATTTGCATAGTCTTCATCCTTTGTGGTACACCTATAAACCCTCCTCATAGTTTAAACACTATTTTTTAATAGCTTCTTTTGACAAGTGTTTCTTTCTAGATAATTTTCCTTGATTTTTCAAGGGAACAAATTTATCGATGATACTCTCAATTTCATATTTTAGAATATTCCAACATTCATTTGCATTCTTATTCATCAGCACGTTATTCCAATCTAGCTTTGCTAAGTATTTTTAATATCTTTATAGTTACCTTTGTGGAAGTTTCTCCTATATGTTTTTTTATTTTTACTTTCTGATTTTACATTGATGTCAAAATGTATTTGATTGTGGTCACTGTTACCCAATGGTTCATGCATTTTTACATTGTCCACTAATTCTTTTTGTGATGACAGAACTATATCTTATACATTTTCTCCCCTGGTTGGTTCTAGCATGTGCTGAGTAAGAAAGCTATCCTGGAATAAAAATAGAAATTGTTGGTCCTCACTCCCTGTGCTCTCTAGAGAATTCCATTGTATGTGTCCATGGTTAAAATCTCCCATTATGATACATTCCTCTTTACTAACTACCTTTATAGCGTTTTTTTATTTTTGTGGTGTCCTCTTCGTTTATGTTTGGACTTCGGTAAACTAATCCAATAGTTAATTTTGAATTTCCTGAAACAGTTTTGCACCAAACAGCTTCATTGCAATCTGCTTCCCTTTCTAGTTTTATTTCATAAGCCTGAATAGATTCTTTAACATATAAAATAACCCCCCCCTTCTTCTTATTTGATCTTTCCTAAACATTACGTATCCTGTCAGTCCTAATTCAGCATCTGTTATGTCTGTGTTGACCCATGATTCAGTTATACCAATTATGTGAGGGTCATTATCTTCTACCATAATGTTTAATTCGTTTTTATTATTTACTGTACTCCTAGCATTTAAACAAACACATCTATTACCTGCTTCAGACATGTTTTTCATACATTCTGTTGTTGGTTTATCTGTACTACTGTTTATGTTAAATATACATTGATTTTAGGTTCTTTTTATTAATATTTTCTAACCTTGATGTACTCATATATTAAAAAAAATATTAACACATGTACCTATTGTACTCTTATTCAATGTTATGATTGCAATTAATTGAAATAAATTATTATTGTTGTTGTTGGTGGTAACAAAACACGGAAGTTATATAATCTGACAGCAATAAACAATGCTCATGAGTCCACATGTCGAACTGATAATGAGTGAATGAGAAGTAGCACCACTATTGTCATGAACATGATGGTCGAGTCATATAGTAATGCTACATAATTAAAAGATCGGCAACATTCTACAAAATTACCGAAAAACGTAAAGTGAAATGAAGTTCATTAATTTTGTTTAGATCGTACATGTGCATAGTCAAATGACAGTTTGTACATATTTATAGTTTAGTTGATCCAAGGAGAAAAATCGCTATTGCTATTTAGTTGTTATCTTGATTGTTTTTTCCTGACACCTATTCTAAGTCAGAATTTCACACTGGCCATCTCAGCATAGAATTTAGGAGTCACCTTTGACAATAATTAAAATTTTAGACAGCATATCTCAAAAACTTGTCATTGCATCAAGCATCAAGTTGCTGCTGTTATCATATTGGGGACCTTCATCGTATTCACCAATATATTTCTTTTGCTGTCACCTAAACTATTGCAACTGCACTTGTTAGCAGTAGACTTGACTATTGTAATTCCCTTTATCATAATATTTCTCTCAATGATATTTCTAAACTTCAACATTTTGGCAAGGGTAGTTACCCTGTCTCCTCGTTTTTCTCACTCACTACCACTTCTTAAATCATTGCATTGGTTCCTGTCTGATATCATATTATTTTATGTTTTGTACAATTACCTACTAAGCACTTTCATTCAAGCAACCATGCAACATATTTACATTCACTGCACACTCCTGCAAGACAGAACATGCAGACGGCTTCGATGATTTAACTCTAATCTACTTTTTGTTTCCAGTGTTAAGACATATGTCGCAACTAGAACTTTTTCAATTGCTGCACCGTCTCTGTGGAACTAACTCCCTGTTAGTGTTAAGTATGTAGGAAATATATAGTATATAAGCCTTAAAGAGAGGGTTGACTCGTACCCGGAAGAAGATATAGCAACATTTGCCGTAACGTAAAAACCCACCTGTTTATACTTGCTTATCCTCCATAGATTACGAATCAAACTGTTTACAATTGGAACTGCTTATCGATTGTGAACTGCTTAACCACTCTTGTTTTTGTGCACCGCCGAGCTGGAGTCTCCCGGTGATTTTAGCACAATATAAATATTATTATTATTATCTTATATTTGTTAAAGCATTGATAAGATAAATCACAAATGTACACGCGCAGCCACTCACACGCATGTACGGAAAGCAAAAACAACAACAACAACAACGTATACGTACGCAATTAAAGTGAGAGTAGGGATATAATATTATGCATCATTGTTTAGGCTTGTCCGCCCTTGTCTGCACTTTACTTGCCCGCCTTTTAGGTGGTCCCCTTTCACGGTCCTGGATGTCGAACACTTCCTGAATATCAATATGCTTAGTTATTATGAATTTGATTTTAATTTATGTCCTCACGACAATACACTTAAACTTATTATATTGTGGAGAATTTGTCTTACTGCGAGAGTCAGTGGTTATAGCATAGGCGCTAATTCGTGTATTAGTGGTGTGGCGTAAAATTATTTCATGTTTATAATATATGCACTGGTTATTTGCACAGCTGCTCTGCGAATTGCTACGAGAGTTATTCTTATTCGCAAGACGGCAATCATGCAATACCCGTGACACAGACTGCATTCGATGGCTCGCCAAGTTCAATTCTGTTGTGTTAATTCAAAGACTAAAAAAGTAATCAACACTATTATAACGTTAGCATGTTGTAACAGGATCTCAATTGTTAGTATTTAGGCTAGTCTTTTATGTACATGACTTTGACTTGTGTGTTCATTCATATCTATACCATATGTGTGTGTGCGTGTGCGTGTGCGCGTGCGCGTGCACGTATGCGTGTGTGTGTGTGTGTGTGTGTGTGTTTGCTTATTTATTAAATTATTTATTTATGTATTTATTTATATTTATATAGTGAGGGGTGTGGGACGAGTCCCAACCTCCCTCTATAATGCTAAAAAAATACGGTTCACGTAACAGAAAATTAAAAAAACGTGCAAAATGACAGATGCACTTTTAGATTTACGTAGCATTCTAAAGGTACGGCTCACGTACGCGTAGACACGGCCTAATGATTACTATCATCTGCGTACCGTTATCAATCCTCCCATAATTAGCAGAATAACTTCACAGAGCTGTTCTGTGAATATAATAATGCATTTTGCCTTTATTCGCAGAGCTGCTCTGCGAATAAGAAAACTGTTGCCGTAATTCGTAGAGATGCTCTGCGAATAAGAAAAGGTTTCGCCGTAATTCGCAGAACTGCTCTGCGAATAGTCTCGTCCATTTAAATATTGTAGCTCAAGTCTCAATTGGTTACATTCCAAACAGCCCAACCTTGGGCTAACGCAAGAGTTTGTGGTGGTCTGTGCGCATGCGCTGTGAGTGGTACATACAACTAAAAGACTAGTATCTTTAATGTTAGTGAAAGGGGTTTTTAATTGATATTTTATTTATTTTATGTATAGGATGTCAGTTAAAAAATTTGAATAGGTTTGTTAGGTGTATGGAAACTGTCGCTGTCTTGCCTTATGCACACATATCCCTTGCTGAGTCTACGCATATGAAACAGCTAGTCGTTGTAATGTGTCCATTCTTTTATATGCTTTTAGTCAGATTTAATGAAGTAAAGTTATTGAACAACATTCAATGAGTAATAACGTAAATGCAATATGTAGTCTTGATGCGTGCGCATAAGCGACGAGTGAACTATTTTAACGAAGGACTTATTTTGCGCCACACCGATTGGAAATTGACGGCTGTAGTGACTGAGTTGGCTTCACCGTGTGAGCTCCGTTGACGGTTGTTAGTCACGTTGCGTCAGAAGGCGGAGGCAAGCGGGGAGAGATGTGTTGCTCACCGCAACTCCTACACAATGAATGAACGGCACAGGTAAGATCGCATTGTCTTACTTCACCAGAAGTTTCAAGGACTGACATTTCATTGATAAACACCCGATGTTGCAGCAACGTTTCGAAATGGATGCATTTTGATTAGGCCAGGCTTCATAGATCTGTTCACGTTTGCTTGTCGAGGGGCCGAGCTTCTTCGCTGTCACTGCTCTAGGCTAGCTCTTGTCGTTTGGCGGTCGGTCTGTCCACTGTCGATTGAATCGTTGTCGCAGCCGGTGACCGTACATATGGAAACAGCGATGGTGGTTGGAGGGAGGGGAATCGGGAATCAATGGAGGGGAATCAAGCGGCAGGCCAAAGGGATTGCGGATATTGGCCTTTTTTATATTTCTTGCTACTCCTGCATTGTTTCATTGAGCAGGTATTTGTGAAGGCTTAGCCTTAGCTTAGGCTATTTTCAGAGCATGCTCTGAAAATAAGGGCCGATCGGAGGCTTATTTTTAGAGCATGGTCTGAAAATAAGGGCCGATTAGAGGCTTAATAAGGGCCGATCGGAGGCTTATTTTTAGAGCATGGTCTGAAAATAAGGGCCGATTAGAGGCTTATTTTCAGAGCATGCTCTGAAAATAAAGGCCGATCGGAGGCTTATTTTCAGAGCATGCTCTGAAAATAAGGGCCGATTAGAGGTTTATTTTCAGAGCATGCTCTGAAAATAAGGGCCGATCGGAGGCTTATTTTCAGAGCATGCTCTGAAAATAAGCGTCTAATTGACCCTTATTTTTAGAGCATGCTCTGAAAATAAGGGTCGATCAGAGGCTTATTTTTAGAGCAGCAGCTATGTTATATCTGCTACATTTATATTTGGATTTTTAAGGAAATATTTGCTTTGTAGGAGAAATAACGGGGAGAAATAAATCGATAAACTCATAGCTGCACAGCCTTATTTTCAGAGCATGCTCTGAAAATAAGGGCCGATCAGGAGCTTATTTTCAGAGCATGCTCTGAAAATAAAAATGACAATGCAAGTCCAATGTAGATTAAAATAGGCCCAAAAAGGGCATTTTTAATTCATTAATCAATAAAAAAATCAGTCCAACACGCAAATTTCCTGCCCACCTCCATCGTGGACAAAATCGGCTGAGCTAATGAATGCACCCGCGCGGGGAATAGGAAATATTCCATCCTGCATTTTGATTGGTTAAATCAGCTTCCGATTTGTTCGGGAAATAACAAATTATGGGCTGTTATTTCCAGAGCTGCTTGGTAAAATGCCAGTGCGATTTGTGAAACCACAAAACAATCAGCCTACTGGTCTTTTCATGGTGTTTGAATAACGGCTCAGTCATTGTCTGTACATTGTTATGAGTTTGAATAACATGCAAGCAAACCTGATATTTTATAAGTTTGCAGCAATAGATGTAATAGAAAACTAATATTTAGACTATTATCTATTACTTTAGGATCTATTACTATTACCTTTGAAAAAAGTTCCTCTTACAGAAAAAAACGTCTATTACAATTACATATTACTATTATCCCATGTGTTTGCGTTGGAAAAACTCCTATAGAATTAATTCAGAATTGAATTGGAATTGAAATATTTGAGGTGGAATTTGAATTGAAAAAAATTAATTGAAAAAAAGAATTGAATTGGAGTTAATTAAATTTAATTGAAAGAAATTTGTATTGGAATTGATTAAGTGGAACTGAACCCAGCCCTGCCAATAGTGGCTGTCCCTAGGAATTTGGAGGCTTATGGGAATTTTATTGGTAATGCCCTGGTCTGACGGGTAAGTATTTCGTGGGAACGCCTTTGAAGTTTGGGCACTGGTGCGTCTAGTTCCCAGAAAAACGTCGGCCATCCACACTTGGTGTGGAATAAACTGACAAACCATGTTTCAACAGGTCAGTCTGCCAGTGGTAGTGTAGTACTATTACCACACCAGGCTAGCGAGGTACTACCACCCCTGGCTAGCGAGTTACTACCACCTCAGCTAGCGAGGTACTACCACCCCTGGCTAGCGAGGTGCTATCACCCCTGGCTAGCGAGGTACTACCACCCCTGGCTAGTGAGGTACTACCAGCCCTGGCTAGTGAGGTACTACCACCCCTGGCTAGTGAGGTACTACCAGCCCTGGCTAGCGAGGTACTACCAGCCCTGGCTAGCGAGGTACTACCACCCCTGGCTAGCGAGGTGCTACCACCCCTGGCTAGCGAGGTGCTATCACCCCTGGCTAGCGAGGTACTACCACCCCTGGCTAGTGAGGTACTACCAGCCCTGGCTAGCGAGGTACTACCACCCCTGGCTAGTGAGGTACTACCAGCCCTGGCTAGCGAGGTACTACCAGCCCTGGCTAGCGAGGTACTACCAGCCCTGGCTAGCGAGGTACTACCACCCCTGGCTAGTGAGGTAATACCAGCCCTGGCTAGTGAGGTACTACCACCCCTGGCTAGTGAGGTACTACCAGCCCTGGCTAGCGAGGTACTACCACCTCGGCTAGCAAGGATGCCTTACAGTACCCAGCCAGGTTTCAGTACGGCAATACCAATGCAATGAACAAAAATAACTTTGGCCTACCACTGTCGGTTTAACAAAGCATTTAGTAGACGTTTGACGTATACGTAGATCATGTAACAATGGTTAAAACATGCATAGCTTTGCTAACTATTATTTTGAGTAATTTACGTCCATGTCCACATTTGTTTCTTTGACATAATACCCCACGCCCCAGTGGAATTTTTAATTTGTTTTAATGTACAAACCACCCCAATGGGCCCCCGGGCATCCCAATAAAACATTAAAAACTAATCTTCTTTTTTTTCAATAGTAAATAAAAAAGGAGGCAGTGGCCAAAAAGGAAGTGGATGGGGACGAGAAACTAGTTTCTTTTTTACTAAGCTTTAGCAATCAGGTATAATTCGCCCTGGCCTAGTTGCCAGTTACCAGACTACAATTCCAACAAGAATAAAGTATATTTAGCAAAATATATTGATCACTAGTGTGCTGCTGTGTCCGGAGGAAATACTAATGGGGTATAACCGTACAGGTGTGTGCGGATATGCCTTGCTTATTTTAGGCCATGGCAACAAAGTCACCCAGCACAAAATGCAAACTACACAGCTATTTGTCTATTGTGGAGTGTATTCATCCATATATACTTGGTATTCAGGCTCACAGTTCCTCTGTAAATGTCACAAGAACATAGTCATCCCTTGTAATCGTTGCACGTCTGTTACCAACCATAACCACAAGTTCATTTGTGTGATAAAATCTGGCAACGTCCATATCACAGACAAGGCCATGCATCATACAGAATGATACTGAACAATATTATGCCTGTTGTGTGAAACCAATTCATACCTGTTATCTTGGTCACACAGTCTACATCAGCATTAGCCCATCAGTGTATGTGTTACTATGGGTATGACTTTTGTTTCAGTGCATTCGTATAACTGCATAACATTGTGCAAACACAACATTTTGTATTATCATTTCTTACATACAATAATCAAATCATGAGTTGTATAACACTCTTCTGAACTCATTACTCTCTCATAACTCTCTCACCTCCCTCCCTCTCTCTTCCCCCTTATCCCTTCTCTACCCTCGGTCGTTCCTCTCGCTTTCCTTTCTCTCCTGCTCTTTTCCACGCTTGTCATTTCAGCCAGTCTACTAGAAATACATTTCCTGCCTTCCATCATCCAGGCAGTTTATTAGAAAGGCTTATGCACTTGCACATGAACAAATCCCTTTGTTGCGCAGTCTATTGCAGTAATTATCCATTGAATCCATGTACTTTGTCACTATCGCTCATGTATCAGTTCTCTGAAGTACCTGTCTCATATGAGAGATCGTTTATTGATTCAGAGCAATCTTTTGTAACCAAATCTGTTCCAAGATTGATGTTGTACATGTAATATTTTATGACCTGTATAATGTGGTCAGGCTAATGTTTAAGTTGTTCCTGTTGGCTACATTTCAGGCTTAAAACATACAGAGCAGACAGAAAAAATTATTCTTTATTCTGTACAGAGCATGCATTTTTTTTACACGTATTAAATAATGATATAATAATAATAATAATAAATGTAGAATAGATACAGTTAGTTTCTCTCACAATAAAGATGTATATTGAAGTTGATGGTAAAGGTAAGTTCTTATAGAGCACAGTATCCGGTCCTTGGGACTGTTCAAAGCACTTTACAGTTCACCCCCTGGCAGACCTTTTCATTCCAATGCCATTTTGACTTCTCTGGGAAGCATTCAGCCATGCTGCAATTACTGCGCGAAGACTGTTTGTTCAGATATCCACCTATGTCTGTAGCTAAGTACTCATTTACGCAGCTGAGTGAACTGTGACAGTGTGGAATGAGTGAAATTGCCAAAGCTTCAAAATGGCAGAAAGAGGATTCTGCCATTGGGAGCCAAAACGTTCTAACCGCTATGTTACCATGCCCCATAACGTACCAAATGTATAGAATGTAACATTGATGGTAATAGAAAAAGTTGCTATGTACCTTATAAAATTGAATTGTCCTATTGAAATATTGTGCTGTCCTTACTGGTGTCATTTTGTCATTACTGGCTGTCAGCCGTCCTGCAGTGATTGTGTTGTATACATATTCAGTAGGTCTTCTCCATCAGCACCTGTCATTCAAGATGGTATATTCTAACAAATGAGTAGCTATGTCATACTTCTGCTGATGTTTCCTCTAATCAATCTTTTATCATTACTAATAGGGGCACTGCAGTCTTGTTATCAATCTTTTGTCATTACTAACAGGGGCAGTGCAGTCTTGTTATCAATCTTTTGTCATTACTAACAGGGGCACTGCAGTCTTGTTATCAATCTTTTGTCATTACTAACACAGGCATTGCAGTCTTGTTATCAATCTTTTGTCACTACTAACAGGGGTACTGTGGTCTTGTTATCAATCTTTTGTCACTACTAACAGGGGCACTGCAGTCTTGTTATCAATCTTTTGTCACTACTAACAGGGGCACTGCAGTCTTGTTATCAATCTTTTGTCAGTACTAACAGGGACACTGCAGTCTTGTTATCAATCTTTTGTCACTACTAACAGGGGCACTGCAGTCTTGTTATCAATCTTTTGTCACTACTAACAGGGGCACTGCAGTCTTGTTATCAATCTTTTGTCACTACTAACAGGGGCACTGCAGTCTTGTTATCAATCTTTTGTCACTACTAACAGGGGCACTGCAGTCTTGTTATCAATCTTTTGTCACTACTAACAGGGGCACTGCAGTCTTGTTATCAATCTTTTGTCAGTACTAACAGGGACACTGCAGTCTTGTTATCAATCTTTTGTCACTACTAACAGGGGCACTGCAGTCTTGTTATCAATCTTTTGTCACTACTAACAGGGACACTGCAGTCTTGTTATCAATCTTTTGTCACTACTAACAGGGGCACTGCAGTCTTGTTATCAATCTTTTGTCACTACTAACAGGGGCACTGCGTCTTGTTATCAATCTTTTGTCACTACTAACAGGGGTACTGCATTCTTGTTATCAATCTTTTGTCATTTCCGACCCCCAACAAGACACTGTCTAGTCACAACCCATTTCTAAATACCACGTTACTATTTTCATATTTTTTTTTGGCATTTGGAGTTATTTATGTAATTTGGAGTCATTGGTGACATTTAGAGTCATTGGTGACATTTGGAATCATTGGTGACATTCATGAACCAGCAGCTCCATAGATGGGGGACTCTGTCGAACTCATTCCCTGTTAGTGTTAAGTCTGTAGTAAATATAACAACATTTTGCAGTAAGCTAAAAACCCAACTGTTTAAACTTGCTTATCCTCCATAGCTCCCAGCATACCAATCCAAATGTTTACAACTGAAACTGCTTATCTACTGTGAACAGCTTAACCCCTTTTGTCTTGGGGCGCTGCCGAGCTTGGGTCTGCCGAGGATTTTAGTGCAATAGAAATATTATTATTATTATCTTATATTTGTTAAAATATGTACACGTGCAGCCACTCACACTCATGTACAGAAAGCAGCAACAACATGAACGACAACAACAACGCAATTAAGTCAAGAGTATGTATATATTATACATCATTGTTAAGTCTTGTCTGCCCTTGTCTGCCCTTTACTTGCCTGCCTTTCAGGGGCAGGTGAATCTATTTCTAAAACAGTGGTCCTCTCCCATGCTCAGGGAGAACCAAGGCAAGTGTTGTCTATTTCCAGAGTATGCTCCCATTTAAATTTACCATAACATGTGTTTAGTTTGATCTTGTTTACCGGCACAGCACAGTTACTTGGACATGCTTCACTGGTCTCTTAACATAGTGGGTCTGATTGCTTTACATAAATGTCCTCAGAAGACATCAACATTATGTATCGTGTATTGGTGCATGCTCCTAAGCTTGTCACACTTCAACTGTTTACGCGAGGGAATGATTTGAGCTGAGAAACAAGATGTAGACATGCTGATCTATGTTGGTTTTGTCTGCTGGACATTTGTAATTACTGAGTGTGACTTATGAAAACTAAATATGGCAGGAACTGTGTTGGTTATTGGTGAACATTAATATGTGTGTAGGAGGAAGCTCTACTTTATGCGGAAGACAGAAAACAGTGCTGAGATAATGCATAAGTATAGTTGTCTTGATATAATATAATAATACTACAGCTGATAATAAGTAACATATCTGGCTGCAATAATAGATATCCACACATTGGTTGTGTGAAAACAGATTTTGAAATTATGCTTTAGTACTGTAGTATGTTGCATTGTAGATTTAAGCATGTGCAATGTCGAAACTAGCACAGTTTCATTCACCCCTCCCCATGTCTAGGATCAGATGTTAGAACCATAGGTTCTTTCTCCTGGTTTCTATGCCAGTGGAAATAAAACATCCCACACAGGTTCCAAGGCAAGGGGTGTTTCAAAGTAATGGGAGTGCCTGTTCTAGTGGGAACTGCCAGTAAGCCTGTTCTAGTGGGAACTGCCAGTAACTGGGCACTGTAATGGGAGTACCTGTTCTATTGGGAACTACCAGTAACTGGGCACTGTAATGGGAGTACCTGTTCTAGTGGAAACTACCAGTAACTGGACACTGTAATGGGAACTACCAGTAACTGTAATGGGAGTTAATGTTCTGACAGAACCACTAATATAAGAAACAATGTTTTAGGCAAATAAACCCTGATAATAATGGATGTAAACCGCAAGAACAGGTCAGCCAGGGCAACGCTGCTGAGTGGCTATGATGTCCCAAATATAATGATGGTACAAATATTGGTCAACAAGAAGGCTACCGTGTCTGGGGTAACCGACGTGCCGTCTACCTTGGCTGCGGCGAGAAGACAGCGAAGACCAAGGGGATCATCAGGCCAGCAGCGATCCAGATGTGAAGTCCAGTTAGGCAGCCTGAATGTGGGGACGATGAGCAGGAAAGGAGTTGAGGTGGAAGAAATGATGGAAAGAAGGAGACTGGAAGTATTATGCATCCAGGAGACTAAGTAGAAGGAAGACAGAGCAAGGACGATGATGGGAGGGTACAAGCTACTGCACGCAGGAGGAGATGGAAGAAGTAACGGAGTGGGCGTCATTGTATCCGAAGAGATCAGTAAGATGGTGGTCAAAGTGGAGAGATGGAAGGGGTGCATAGTGGTGGCATGGCTGATAATTAGGAAACAGATGATGAGTGTTATGTCTGTGTATGGGCCACAGACGGGAAGGATGGCGGCAGAGAAAGAGGAGCTCTTTGATGCTTTGGAGAGGATGATGGGATTGGTGGAGGTGGAGGTGATGTGTATTGTGGGTGACTTCAATGCACATGTTGGAGTAGTGGAACCAGGTGAAGGAGAGCGTTGGCAGGTATGGATGGGGAGCGAGGAATAGAGGGTCGAGCTTTGTTGGAGCTGGTAGCGAGAAATGGGTTAGCAGTGGCTAGTTCTTTCTTCCAGAAGCGAGAGAGCCACAGGATCACATACAGGAGTGGACAGCACAAGACAGAATTAGATCTGCTGATAGCCCGGAAGCAGCGGCCATGGAAGAGTAAGGATTGTAAAGTTGTGGCTGGAGAGCACATCACGACACAGCACAAGCCAGTGGTGTCTGTTGTGCATATGCAGAAGAAGAAACAAAATAAGACTGTGAGCTGCAGGACTATTAAGTGGTGGAGATGCAAAGACAACGTCGCTGTTGAACACAAGGAGCGGGTGACGGTTAAGTATGAAGAGCTCAGTGAAGAAGTTGGTGGTTTGGAGGAAGAATGGAAAAAGTACAAAAAAGCATTTGTGGGAGCTGTAGAGGAGCTATGTGGCGGAACATCGGGAAAGGGCGGAACCTCAAGGAGTAGTAACCAAGGATGGTGGACAAGCGAAGTTGCAGAGGCAGTATGCGAAAAGAAGGAAGCCTGGAAAGAAATTGAGAAGACCAAGGAGAGAGGAAATCAACCAGATGCAAGGATGATACACACATACAGGCAGAAGAAGGGAGTGGCAGAAAGATCTGATAAGGCGAGGAGAGATATGGAAGCAGATGTATAGCTAGACGAGGATGGTGGAAAGAAGATGATATACAAAATGGCCCAAGACAGGGATGAGAATAGTAAGGACTTGAAGGGTGGGACGGTGATCAAGGATAGAAATGGGAAGCTAGTGACAGAACAAGAGGCACTGCTGAAGGTCTGGGAAAGCTACTTCAATTAGCTACTGAACCAGGAAAGAAATAACAATGATCTGGAATTACCGTCATATGTAGAGGGAAAAGTGGACTGATATTGATATTACGGATACAGAGATGCAAAACCGGGATGAAAGGGCTGGAGAAGGGAAGAGCACCTGGTATCGATGAGATGCATGTGGAGATGGTAATGGCAGCGGGGGAGAGTGGAATCAGCTGGACAAAGAGTTTGCTGAATACATGTTTGAGGCTAGGTAAAGTACCAGAGGAGTGGCGGACAGGACAGGGCTAATTGTCCCAATTTGGAGAAGTGCAAGACCAAGGGAAATACCGAGGCATCACACTTCTAAGTCACACCATAAAGCTGCTAGAGAGGATCCTGGGTAGGAGGATCCGAAAAAAAGTAGAGCAAGAATTATGTGAAGAACAGCAAGGATTCAGAAAGGGCAAAGGGACGACTGATGGTATGTTTATATTAAGACAAAGGGTAAAGAAGAGGTTGGAGATTAATGGGGGAATGGCAGTGGGATTTATGGACTTGGAGAAGGCCTATGACACAGTCACTAGAGAGATGGTGATGGCAACAGTGAGATGGATGGGAGTGCCAGAAACAGAGGCCAGGATGGTGGAAGCAATGTATGAGAGAGCAAAAGGAAGAGTTGTGGTTGGATCTGGGTTGTCGGAAGAGTTTCCAGTTAACATCAGTTTGAGGCAAGGAAGTGCCCTTAGCCCTTTACTGTTTATCATGGTGATGGAAATAATCAACAGAAAGATTAGCACGAAGGATATTCTCAGGAAGATGATGTATGCAGATGATCTGGCCATAATAGCACAGAGCAAACAAGAACTACAGGAAGTGTTGGAGGAATAGAAGGGGGTGTTCAAGAAGCACGGATTGAGAATGAGCCTGGAGAAGACAGAAGTGATGTTGGTTGGACACCAGAGAAAGGAGTTGAACATCAGGTTGGATGGTAAGGAGATCAAGCAAGTGGATGGCTTTGTGTACCTTGGAGGAATGGTTACGGAGGATGGGCATTCAGCGGCAGTAGTGTGACGTCGGACACAAGCGGGAGCGAATGCTTGGAGAAAGGTAGAGGGAGTCATGTTGGACAGAAAAATTTCAAAAAAAGCTAGAAGGAAAAGTCCTGAGAATGTGTGTTACATCAGCATGCCTGTATGGTCTGGAGACAGTGCCATTGACAGAACAACAACGACAGACGCTGCAAGCAGGGTTGAAAAAAAATCATGATTTAAAAAAATATCTAACAAATAAGATTTTTTAAATCAGATTAAAAAAAAAATTTTTTATCTGGAATATGGACATTTATATAGATGTTTATATTTATAAACTCTTTCAAACATGTTCTATTTAAATCGATTTGGGTACTTGCCTTAACAGAGGGTACATGATTTTTCCTTATATAAAGATGTTAGGCAATGTCCACAAGGCCTCACCCCCTGTAGTTGCATAATCTGTCTTGGAAAGGAAAGCATGCTGTGTGTCTATGGCTGTAGCAGTAATAATTATTGTTTGCTGAGAGGGTGAATTAGCACCTGTCCAGGGCTCTGTGTACTCTAAGGGTCTCCAACCAGACTGCAAACTGGTACAGTATTAAAGAATTGTCACCAAGACTGTCTCACATTAGTCAACGCACTGAATTGGTAACAACTAGCACCAAAGTGGACTTTAACTCAGGGCTTCTGACTTGAAAAGATACTTCCTCCTGAAGACAAGTTTGTGTGGCTTCACTACATTCAGAAAGGGAATAGCTCAAACATACACAATGTCATAAAATATCAGGCTATCTGGTGACAATACAACTACTCAAGTGTGCACACATTGTGCTTTTGTATTAAAAAACATACAAAACTTTGTTGATCTCGATGCTTGTAAAGAATTATTTGTGTTAAATTCATATAAATCAGCGATTAAAAAAATAGGAAAAAAAATCAATGATTTTTGTTGTTTTGAAGTGATTTAAATCATGATTTAAATCAATGATTTAAATCAAACAACCCTGGCGTGCGAATAACTGAATAACAAGAACAAAACAAAACACTCACTCCTGTACAGCAGGGAACAAGGAGGAAGAGCACATACTGTGTTTAGAGACCAGTTGTGATGAACATTAATTTTTCTTTATATTTATTTTCCTTTTTAAGATAAAATTGGTTGTACAGTGTTTACCATTTTGATATTGATGGTAGAAGCGGTTGTGATTGTGTAAATGGCTGAAATCAGCTGGTTGTAGGGTCATAATTGGTACGCCTTGTTGCAGATCATATTGCTGCAGTATATGATCATGGTTATTAGCTGTAGTGTTATGATAACACTATATAAAAAATAAACACTGATTCATGTGTCACAGCTTGCTACCATAATTAATAATATTCAGACTTTTGTCTTTTCATCTGACATGGCATGGTTGCTCCTCTGTGTTTGACAAAGTCTGTTCTTTGTCTTTTGAAGATACCTCTTTCTTATTTTCAGTATCTCTTGTGTTAAATCAACAGTGACCTGTTTAAACAGATCCAAGGAATCACATGGACAGTATGAGGGCACCAGGGTCCATACCCCCAACAGTGTTCTCCATTGACTGCGTTATGAACATTTTACATTTTCATAGCAGAGTATGTTTTAGTAATTAATAATGATGACATTGGGCTATAACGATAACCTCATGGTATAATGATTTAAAGGTATTATTTAATTTAACTTATATATATATATATATAAATAATAAATATATTATTTAATCTATTCCGATTGATAATGTGTTTTTATTAGCATGTTGTTGCATGTTTTCTTCCAGTCCTGTCATTGTAATAATGAGTTCATTGTAATAGTAATCATCTTAGTGAGTGTAATAGTCATGTCACAGTAATAATCATGTCATTGTACTAATCATGTTGTAATAATCATGTCATTGTACTGTTTCACCAACAGCTGACTAAGATGGAAGGGGGGAACGGAGAGAGAGCGGAGGCGTCTTCCTTGGAAGCATCCTGTGCCTTGCTGGAGCAGAGACACGTACACGATGTGTACGAGAAAACTGCACATCACTTCCGTGACACAAACTACAAGGCTTGGCCAAAAGTGAAGCAGTTTCTCAAGAGTTTGGATCCCGGGTCACTGGTGGCAGATATAGGTGAGTCAACTGTGAGGTATCCCTATGTCACACACATTTAATTTATTAATAATAATATGTTTTTTATTTCAGACAATCAGTATTATTTTATTTCAGACAATCAATCAGTATTATTAATTTACTCAATTAAATTAATTCAGTGTATTAACTTTCAGTTAAGTGCACATAAAACCAGATATGTTCCACATCATCTAACCTATGAGCAGCCACTGGGAGGAGATAAGTTTCCTGTACATATGTTTTGTCTCCTTTATTCTAAGTATGTGGCATTGATATATAGCAGGGTTCGAATTTAGCAGTGGCCCCTAGATTTACTGTCGGGTCCCCAAAAATTCCAACTCTGGGAGCCCGGCTGGCTCCCAGAATTTTGCATTATAAATACGACAATATTGTTGCATCACAAAGGCACAAAACATATCCAATTTCATATTTTACGAGGCACTACTATTATTGACCTATCCTACTTCATTTCTCCACCCTAGCCAACACGAACGAACATCTGGAAGTTCCATCTGTTGTTATCCAAACACACGTTGTACAAGACCACGCGACTAGTCAAAAAAAACATTTTAATATCAGAATTCTATCCGTTTTTGCGGAGTGTTAATCTTAGTCATCGTTGTATTCACCAGGGGGTGGTCATGCGCTACTGGTTGACAGATTATGAACTAGCCCGGCCAAGTCTTGAAAATTGTGGAAAACGTATTTGATTACTTCGATCATAATGGCCAATATTCTCAAGTGTATAACTGGCGAGGACAACATTTTGAAAAGGCAGACAGCAGAAGACAACAAAACTTAATCAAAACGTTTAAAAGGTAAAGTCTGCGATGCTGAGAAATAAGTTTTCCTTGATTCCTGTCTGGATGGCTGACTGTGGCTGGTTCATAACGCTATAAAAGATGTTATGCGCTGCAGCGTATGCGTAAAATAGCCTAAATTAGAAAATCAGTCAGGACGTTTCGCTGTGGACAGTGTCTGTGACAACATCAAAATTATTGCGGTGAAATGGCACAAAAGCAGAAGCAGAATTTGTCAAAACATTTACGAAAAACGCTATGCAGACATAACTGGCGACACCTAGTGGCTAATGTCTAATGCATATTTTGTAGTCTGATAGATCGGCACAAGATCAAAATGTTAATGTTATATTAATTATAACGTTTCAACCCCAAACAACATGTCTGCATATAGCTTATTAAAAAAGAATGACAGTTATTAATTTTCCATATCTGCTGCAGATAGACCTTTTCAGCAAGGAATTATAACCTAACTCTTGTTGTGTACATTCCAGTTTCATACGACACCTAGGGCTAGGCTACAATACATATAATTCAGTTCAGGGATGATTTGACTAAAATGATTTTAAAAAATGTAATTTTAATATGCTTGCAACTAAATAAATTGTTGATTTTTTTATGCCTAGGGACATCAAAAGTAGAACAAGCATTGATGCTACAAATGCTGCACATCTTAAAAAGTTGTTTGTTACAGCGCATGCTCTTGCGAAGAACAGGCAGCCATACACATAATTTATGTGGATGTGTGATGTGAAAGGAATGTCAGGTCTTGATCTTGACCTTAGCTACAGATCTGCTTTTACGTGTATGATAATTATTAATCAGGCTGCCGCAAAGCCACATTCGCCGCACACGCGTTGTGTACAAATTAAACAATTTTGTTGAACAAACTTACATTATGGCTTTTTCATGCAACTATTTCTTGGCCCCCACTTTTGGTGAAGGGCCCCTAGATTTTGGAAGGTGGGGGCCCTGCTGGCCCACTAATTGTAGGCTAAATTCTAACCCTGTATAGTAATAAGATATTTGGCTATGATCGAGAAATTCTTTGAAATGCAGTTGATTGTATTCCACACATATAATTTATGCCTACAGTATATCAGTATATGTGCTAGCATATTACTTTTAGACTTTTAACTGAAGCACTTGGGTCCTACCCTTATTTTGCCATTGGAAGTCTGGGTAATTGAGTTAATATCTCATTGCTCTTGTATACTTTGCAGTATCAGCAATGAAGTTAACAAGTACATTGCTCTTGTGTACTTTGCAGTATCAGCAATGAAGTTAACAAGTACTTGGAATTAATGATGATGTAATTATGGGACTGGTTAGCCACACTGATGACCTGCGTTCCTGTTATGGTTCGTCATGTCACCATTGGCGAATCTAATTGCACAGGTGTAGCGATAAGCTATGGTTATGAAAGGTCATAAGATGGTATTTATGCGGGTATTTATGGCTGCAGTAAAACATTGGGCACTGCAGGAAGGTAATAGCTATTGACATAGTAATATTATGACACATTCTGTATATCGTAAACCTTCACTTTGAAAAGGTGGAAATGAGACGATTGTAGTACTTAGGTAATAATGTCATTGTAATAAAGAAAGTCATTAAAATGGGACTCGAGTTGAGTCATTTTACTGTAGTTGAGTTTTGAATATTTTAACCTGGCTGAAGTCAAATTAAATCATGTAACTTATAGGAGAAAACTTATAGTCAGAAATTGTAAATGATTCATATCGCTGTAGAAA
The DNA here is from genome assembly GCA_033239005.1 of Lamellibrachia satsuma. NCBI lineage: Eukaryota > Metazoa > Annelida > Polychaeta > Sabellida > Siboglinidae > Lamellibrachia > Lamellibrachia satsuma. Next base: position 173,510 of record BSQZ01000079.1, on the reverse strand, counting down.
ATGTGTAGGAGTGTGTTCAGATTTATTCTATTATAGTACTAATGATGCACATTTGCTGTGTTGATGTGATTCATAGATGAATATTAACTGTTGACTAGAGCCACTGTGTGCCTGTTAGACTCAGCTGACCTGGTCGTGCAATTAGGCTGTGGCAACACAGCCCTGTAGGAGTTCTTCTTGGAGCAACAAACACAACTAATTGCTTCATTATGATGCAGAAATAATTAATACCAATAGGCTAGTTACCAGACACCTGAATGTGGTTTGTGGAAAATGTCCAAGAAATCCTAGTAGGCTGGTTACCTTGACACCTGAATGTGATTCCAAGAAGCTCACCTCCCACATATTCCTGCTGTCAACTTAATTAACATAATGCTAGCTTTAATTATATTCTACATTATAATGAAACAGTTATATACCAAGACCCTCCATGGGATAGGTCATGGGGGATGCCTGGTCCGTCAGCGCCATGGGATTACCAGGAGGGTGTCAGATCCCCCTCAAATTAGCCTGGGTGTGATGACTAGTATGTTACTGGTGTATTATGTTTAATGCATAATTATCATATTTAACTTTGAAGTGCAAACATATTGAATGATATATCATACAAACAGGATAACAGTTAAAGAAACTACAGCTGAGGAACATGTATTTGTTAATACTAGATTACCGTTTATTTTTATTCATCATGATTCGTTTTTGTTTAAAACCCGAAACATTTTCTTGACACTTTCTGATGAAGAAGAATGATTATTATATTTATGGAACATATGTTGAAAAAAATTTATTAATAAAGTATCTTTGTTCTGGTAATTTGCTTAGTGTTGCTCTAGTGGGGCGCAATAGCATACCGGTTAGAAGGCCGGACTCTCAATCGAGAGAACCCGGTTTCAAATTCCACTGCGGTCGCTTCGAACCTTTGGCAAGTTTGATCACCCCATGTTGCCACAGTTCACTCAGCTGTATAAATGAGTACCTGGCAATACAGACAGTGGTGGATATGTGAACGAATAGCCTTCGTGCAGCAATTGCAGCGTGGCTGAATACTTCCCAAAGAAGTTGAGATGGCCTTGGAATGAACAGGTCTGCCAGGGGGTGAAGTGTAAAGCGCTTTGAGCAGTCCTATGGACCGGATACCTCGCTATATAAGAACATACCTTTACCTTCTATGACAGGTCTACATTGCAAGAAAATGATAAAATGCCAATCGCAAAAGGTAGCCATGGAAACCAAGATTAAATTAAACACTGACCACTGGCGTTTGTGTCTGCATGTGACACGTGCTGCGAGAACTGATAACATGTATGCATATCTGGCAGACTAGAGCAGAATTACGGGTAGACAGTACAATCATTTGGAATTCACCAGAGGTCACCAACGTTATGATTTGTGTGAATATGTCATTTACACTTGGTGGTCGAAATCTGGCAGATTGGCCTCATTACACGATATTCTTGTTTTATTTAAATGTAACCCGCTGATGCCATTAGCAGACCGGAGCCAGTGTGGTCTTGCATACAGAGTGCGATAGATCATGTTTTATCACATAAATGAAACGCATGCCTGTGTAGCGCTTGAATGTTGCATATTTCTACAGTGATGTTACAAATAGATATGGCCTCTGTTGTCAGTGACATGGTCAGTTCCTCATTAGGACTCTGCTGATATGATGATAAGTTGGTCAACAATTCACTAACTCAGGACCACTGATTGTGTGTGTCAACTGCGTACAAATGGCCTTGTGTCATCACAGGAACTTTTTCTTGGAGTCATAATTTGTAATGTATCAACTCTACCTGAGAACATGAGCAAATTTGATTCTATTAAAGGTCCCTCTTCATTTAGATATGATTCTATTAAAGGTCCCTCTTCATTTAGATATGATTCTATTAAAGGTCCCTCTTCATTTAGATATGATTCTATTAAAGGTCCCTCTTCATTTAGATTTAGAGTCTCAATTTGATTCTATTAAAGGTCCCTCTTCATTTAGATTTAGAGTCTCAATTTGATTCTATTAAAGGTCCCTCTTCATTTAGATTTAGAGTCTCATTTCAGATAAATAAAAAAAATAGAACTATCAACTATGACATGCAAGCTCGTTTGTACAAATTTGATGTTTAGTTTCTGTGAAATCATTGGACAAACTGTTCAATTATTTGTGACTGCATATCCGCTCGGCGTGATAGTATATATGACTAACCGCGGCGGATCCACGATTTCATATTGGGGGGGCTCACTTCCTGGGATCAACTTTGAGCAGATTATATCACTGAATATTAATTAAGCCTCTCCTATTCACATTTTCAATTCTAAAAATATTACTTATTTGGTCTGAAAAGATTAAATGACAAGGTGAATAAAAGTACTAAATATTAAAACCATCCACTCATAATATGCTAAATTACTATAAAAAAAATTTTAGGCATACAGTAAATGTATCAGGAAACAACAAATATTAGTGATATACTTTTTATTGCTGTTAACACTGATAAAGGAACATATCATATCAACTCCAGGCACATGAACCATGATGGGTTACTGGTAGATGTATGAACTCCAAGCACATGAACCATGATGGGTTACTGGTAGATATATGAACTCCAAGCACATCAACCATGATGGGTTACTGGTAGATGTATGAACTCCAAGCACATGAACCATGATGAGTTACTGGTAGATATATGAACTCCAAGCACATCAACCATGATGGGTTACTGGTAGATGTATGAACTCCAGGCACATGAACCATGATGGGTTACTGGTAGATGTATGAACTCCAAGCACATGAACCATGATGAGTTACTGGTAGATATATGAACTCCAAGCACATCAACCATGATGAGTTACTGGTAGATGTATGAACTCCAGGCACATGAACCATGATGGGTTACTGGTAGATGTATGAACTCCAGGCACATGAACCATGACGGGTTACTGGTAGATGTATGAACTCCAGGCACATGAACCATGATGGGTTACTGGTAGATGTATGAACTCCAGGCACATGAACCATGACGGGTTACTGGTAGATGTATGAACTCCAGGCACATGAACCATGATGGGTTACTGGTAGATGTATGAACTCCAGGCACATGAACCATGATGGGTTACTGGTAGATGTATGAACTCCAGGCACATGAACCATGATGGGTTACTGGTAGATGTACACTTGTCATGCTTGAACAAGTAGCATAAACAATTAGTGCAGTTTATTCTAAGACAGGGGATTGAGTAGAAACATCCTTCTGGGATGTTTCCTGGCATACATGTCAATGACTTTATCTGTATTTAGTTCTTATGGACAAATAACAGAACAAGGGCATCGAAGTGATCCTCTCCCATGGTGCTGCATAAGGAGTTCTTTATGAATTTCAACGAAGAATTTGCCCTTTCAACTCCACATGATGTTACCATCGGGCCAGTAGCATGTGAAGGAATACGTTTCAAACCTTGGATTGATTGGCTAGCTAAGTCTCCAAATCATGAATTAAGCTCAATAATTGAATAAAAAATGGAAGGAAAATGGTCCTTTTGAAATATTGTGTAGGTGTGTCTGCAGGCATATTGTGTAGGTGTGTCTGCAGGCATATTGTGTAGGTGTGTCTGCAGGCAATGCGATGCATATTGTTCCTCTGAGTTTGGCACCGACATCGTCCAGGGATCTCCAATGAAATATTGGCCATCTTAGCCATTTTGGTTATACATAAAAAACTGTAACATTCTTCATTTTCTCTGGCGGCAAGCAGGAGAGACTTCACACGAGTCACCACTTAGAATCCTTGGACAATGTCCAGTGTTGAGCCCTGAAGTTTGAGACACAATCCTTTAGTGTAGCCAAATAAATGACGCATTATTTGAGAAGATGCTATGAATGTGGAATCTGTAATTTTCTTAATTAATCCAAATGGTTCAATAACTGCTTTGCCATCCCAGTTGGTTTCCAGGCAGCCTATTGCCTCAAGACAAATAAGTAGAGGTTCATAAATGTCCTAAAAGTCCTGTTGTACAGTGTGCTTCTCAACCCATCTTGTTGCACAGACAACTTTGAAGTTAGTTTTGTTGATACATGTGTCATGATCTGACTGGGCCCTGTCTCTGTTTACTTGTTCAGTGGCCTCCTCCAACCATCTACTTCTCTTGGGGCAATATTTAAATAATATCCAAAGTTTCTAACATCACATGGACCTCTTTCAGCTTACAGCTTTTACCTAACACCAGGTTGAGAACAGTAGTGGTGGACTGCTCGTGGCGCGCGCTTGGCAAAAAGTGCTGAATAATCCAAGCACAATCCATGGTTTGGGACCTGCAAAGACAAACGTCAAGGCCAACCCCAGTTAATGACTCAACAGTGTGTTGACACGATACTTCACCAGTGGTACTTTCACAAAGAATAAATTCTAGTAAACGTTCCACTTATTGTTTACTGTGTAGCGTAACACCAGTCCCAGTTGCTAGTGTCCCTTAATTCGTCACATTGAAACCCATAATAAGCACCTATTCGCTGACTCTTCACCTCCTGCAAGATCACGTTCTGGATCATTTCCTCATTGCAAAGTATCATATCATTCTCATCTCTGATGTGTAGCTTGCATTTTTCTTGCAGTTTTTCATGTGGTATTGCAGTATCATGTCTCCAGCATCATCCCGAAAATCAAGCAGATATTTGAAGTTCCCCTTGTTGAAAATGCTAGAGGTGCATCATCTTTGTACCCCCTCAGAGCGATGCCTTGTCACCCACAAAATTCTAGGCATTTCACCAGAGATTTCAAAATTATTCTGTCATTTCTGCAGGATCCACCAATGTATGTTTTATTGAATGTATTCAGTCTTGCAATGGATGTATTGTGGCAATCATATACGGCGTGAACCTTCAAATCCATAATGGCATCTTTCCAATTCATGTAAGGTTCTAGGATTAGCTTCCGTGGGTGATGATGTGAAGTGTCTGGAAAGAGCACACATGCAAGGTAATATAACCCATCAGATTTCTCTGAATATGATTTTGGGTCACACACCATTGTATATCAGAATGATTGTTTTAGATCTGTGCCAGTAGAAGCGTCACCATCCTCACTGCTGCAAGGATCGACAATGCTCATTCTTCCATCCCCATAGACTGTAATGACACTGGCTATCTGCATTTCAGCACAATGGCTGTGTCTTTGCTGCTCGTCCGCCAGCTCTCAGGATCTGTTAACATTACAATTTAAATAATCATTTACTACCAATGAACAGCGGGTTGGCATCTGAAGAAACATCGTCCAGCCATAATCTACCAGTGAACAGCGGGTTGGCATCTGAAGAAACATCATCCAGCCATAATCTACTACCAGTGAACAGTGGGTTGGCATCTGAAGAAACATCGTCCAGCCATAATCTACTACCAGTGAAAAGCGGGTTGGCATCTGAAGAAACATCGTCCAGCCATAATCTACTACCACTGAACAGCGGGTTGGCATCTGAAGAAACATCGTCCAGCCATAATTTACTACCAGTGAACAGCGGGTTGGCAAGGCATCTGAAGAAACATCGCCCAGATATAATTTACTACCAGTGAACAGCGGGTTGGCATCTGAAGAAACATCGTCCAGCCATAATCTACTACCAGTGAACAGCGGGTTGGCATCTGAAGAAACATCGTCCAGCCATAATCTACTACCAGTGAACAGCGGGTTGGCATCTGAAGAAACATCGTCCAGCCATAATCTACCAGTGAACAGCGGGTTGGCATCTGAAGAAACATCGTCCAGCCATAATCTACTACCAGTGAACAGCGGGTTGGCATCTGAAGAAACATCGTCCAGCCATAATCTACTACCAGTGAACAGCGGGTTGGCATCTGAAGAAACATCGTCCAGCCATAATCTACTACCAGTGAACAGCGGGTTGGCATCTGAAGAAACATCGTCCAGCCATAATCTACTACCAGTGAACAGCAGGTTGGCATCTGAAGAAACATCGTCCAGCCATAAACTACTACCAGTGAACAGCGGGTTGGCATCTGAAGAAACATCGTCCATCCATAATCTGCTACCAGTGAACAGCGGGTTGGCATCTGAAGAAACATCGTCCAGCCATAATCTACTACCAGTGAACAGTGGGTTGGCAAGGCATCTGAAGAAACATCATCCAGCCATAATTTACTACCAGTGAACAGCGGGTTGGCATCTGAAGAAACATCATCCAGCCATAATCTACTACCAGTGAACAGCGGGTTGGCAAGGCATCTGAAGAAACATCGTCCAGCCATAATTTACTACCAGTGAACAGCGGGTTGGCATCTGAAGAAACATCGTCCAGCCATAATCTACTACCAGTGAAAAGCGGGTTGGCATCTGAAGAAACATCATCCAGCCATAATCTACTACCAGTGAACAGCGGGTTGGCATCTGAAGAAACATCGTCCAGCCATAATCTACTACCAGTGAAAAGCGGGTTGGCATCTGAAGAAACATCGTCCAGCCATAATCTACTACCAGTGAACAGCGGGTTGGCATCTGAAGAAACATCGTCCAGCCATAATCTACCAGTGAACAGCGGGTTGGCATCTGAAGAAACATCATCCAGCCATAATCTACTACCAGTGAACAGTGGGTTGGCATCTGAAGAAACATCGTCCAGCCATAATCTACTACCAGTGAACAGTGGGTTGGCATCTGAAGAAACATCATCCAGCCATAATCTACTACCAGTGAACAGCGGGTTGGCATCTGAAGAAACATCGTCCAGCCATAATCTACTACCAGTGAACAGCGGGTTGGCATCTGAAGAAACATCGTCCAGCCATAATCTACTACCAGTGAACAGCGGGTTGGCATCTGAAGAAACATCGTCCAGCCATAATCTACTACCAGTGAACAGCGGGTTGGCATCTGAAGAAACATCATCCAGCCATAATCTATTACCAGTGAACAGCAGGTTGGCATCTGAAGAAACATCGTCCAGCCATAAACTACTACCAGTGAACAGCGGGTTGGCATCTGAAGAAACATCGTCCATCCATAATCTGCTACCAGTGAACAGCGGGTTGGCATCTGAAGAAACATCGTCCAGCCATAATCTACTACCAGTGAACAGTGGGTTGGCAAGGCATCTGAAGAAACATCGTCCAGCCATAATTTACTACCAGTGAACAGCGGGTTGGCATCTGAAGAAACATCGTCCAGCCATAATCTACTACCAGTGAACAGCGGGTTGGCATCTGAAGAAACATCGTCCAGCCATAATCTACCAGTGAACAGCGGGTTGGCATCTGAAGAAACATCGTCCAGCCATAATCTACTACCAGTGAACAGCGGGTTGGCACGGCATCTGAAGAAACATCATCCAGCCATAATCGATAAATCAAATCTATTTTTTAATATTATTTGAACTCCCATTTTTGCCAGAACGTTTCCGTGTTTTTTATGAAATCATTGTGCCAAGGTCATAAAATAATGGTTAGAAATATATCAGATGCATGCCAATTAGGGACATTAAATGGGAACATATTGCATACCATAACGATGGGTTTATGAAAATACATTTTATTCTGTAAAAAAAGGCTGATGGTTTGAGTGAAACCAAGGAATTTAGAGATTACTTGGGTGATTACACAAATTACATGCAGTAATGTAACCTTTTATGGAAGAAACACTCAATCTTTTGCTGTCCCTTTCGCTTCATTGTCTTGACTAGTGTCTGTGAATTCTAGGAAGGGAACGAAAAACGATATGAGTAATACTGCACCTTTAACCCATTATAGCCCGCAACGGCCACAGCTAGCCGCTCTGTGCAGTCCTGGAACGGCTGCCACCGGCCGCATAGAGGACCCTCTATTAAAAAAATCCTGGCGATTAACTACTGAACTAAACGCTACCAAATTTTGCCACACCCCAGCGGATACATTTTGCAACAACATTAGCTCTTTATGTGTAGCCCTTTTGGAAATCTTGATTTTCATCGGTTTTGTTCACGCCATCTCGAAAATTTTTATTTCTATATTTGTTATGATAAAATATGATGTAACCTGAAAAATAACCGTCAGAATTTTTTCAGTTGTGCAAAGCTAACGCATAGCTACATTTTCTTTGCTCGGTTGGATAGGGTTATAGCATGGGATCATTGTCAAATGTGAGTCACAAGGTGGAATAATTTTCAAAGTTTTAACAAACTTACTGTTTTGTCTTTGCAAATTGTGATCAAATGTCAACATTTTATTAATATATCCTATTTCTATGTATACCGGCATATGGCGAAATTACTACTCCTCAAAATAAACACAACTTGTAATATTGAATAGTTTTTTATACAGATTTCTGAACACAAGGAGGTAAAATCGCTCAAAATTTGTCAGAAATCCTGGGAACTGGGGAACATGTTTTTTATAAAATGCTGGGGCCTAATGGGTTAATATTACTGATATAACAGTTATGACAGATTTGGTGTAATAAAAGTGAAATGTCAGAGACAATAATGTGTACTATTTTTAAAATATTGTTTGAACTCACATTTCTTCCAGAAATAATGGCTGCAAACGGGACTGTACAAATAAACATCTCCCTCATTTGGATGAATTTGTAGGGGCTTATTGTATTTGGCGTGCTGGCCCACAGCGCATTGGCGCGGCTGAATTAAATCAAACCAATAGGGCCGTAAACACGGTTTTAGCAAAGATCATCCACACTGATTGTGGCCTAATGTTTTGCAGATAATAGAAGTAAATAAAAAAATGTGCATTTACTCAAACAGAATAAAAGATGATGCCAATATAAATATAATCCTTTGAGAGCAAAATAGTATAAAGTTAAAGTTGTAGATAAATGCATTAAAGGGAAACAAATTAACTGGGGCGTGATAGCTGGGAGCTGAATGCCAGCCTTTTCATTATCGGTGACTGTTGATGTAAATATACGACATGTTTCACTTTATCGGACAAAAATGTTCGCAAATATTCATAGTAATTACTCCAGAAAAGTTATCGAATGGCCCCATTAAATAGATGTAACTCGTTGCGTGGTGTTGTACAGAGAGGTTGTCAAACGCACTGTAGTAATTTTGTGCATTGGCATCTTTTCAAGAAACATCTTTTTGTCGTTTGATAATTGTAAGTATTTCGCTCAAATACAACTTTTCTAATAATGATTTGTTTGCACTCAATCGATAAAATAATTGTTACTAATTTAGAATATGGATCTCTTGCACAATGATTTCTTCAGATTTGTGTTAAAATGGCATCTCTCAAAAATTCTTACTATATAACTGAGCTAGAGTATATATATTTGTATAGACTCTTTCCATCTCGGGCGCCAAACTGTCAGGGGTTCACCAACAACCCCAGAGAGGGTCCATGACACTTTTATTTTTTCAACCCCACTATTACCCTTCATAGAGTGTTCGTGCAGTGAACAACGTGACCTGCCGTGACCCCATTAATTGTGCTGCCAGACATAGCCAAACTATGCACAAAATATTATATCTTTGCTAGCCATTCGAATCTAACCAAAACACTATAGAATATTATTGGTTGAGGCCAAATTTGTTATACTTAATATAACTAGCAAAAATACCCATTCTTCGGAAGAGATAACTTGGTAGTTCGTAAATGGCTCTAGGTTTAATAACAACTAGATTTGGTTAGATTCGAATGGCTAGCAAAACTTTTTTTAGCATGTAGGTGTTTTATATATAAAAAATTAATCAGATGGTTAAAACTTTAACATCAAATACACACCTCACGTAATCTTCAATCATCAACATTTATTTAATTTTCTCATTTTATTAGTTGCAGAATACAGTAAGCCATTTGTAGGTGTACTGGCATGACATGTTTTCGTGCTGCTATGGGAAATCAATATGGCGTCTTGTACCTGTATTGGCTGTAACGTGATTAAAATTTGTCCAAAAGGACACATTTATTTTTATTTCCTGTTCGTAGAACAAAAACTTGGACAGTTTCTGGAAGAAATTTGCATACAAACGAGCTTTCAAAGTGAACACTAGTTTGCTGTTATTAACATTAATTTTTTCATAAACGCTCAAACTTACATTAATTTGAATGTGTACTTGTGAATCCTAACTTAGTTTCCTGTTTCTCCACTAGGCCAAAATGTTGCATGATGTATTTATTTTGCCAATTATTTATGAACAAAAGACCTCTCTCAATATGGCAAAATAACTCCCTTTTTTTTCAAACATCCTCCCGATCTCCTGATTTAAAAAAACTCCCATCTTTGTCGTATTTGGTTTTACGGTATTTCTTCGTTGAAATTCAGGTGTTTGGCTTTATTAAGTGTATTTACATATGCCTGTGTGATTTAATTTAATGAGTTATGGATGAAAATAAACTTACCAAAGCCAAAAAACTAAAAATCACTGTACTTAATCAATGTTAACTTTTTCTGGGGCGGCCAGTTGTAGAAACAGAAAAAATATTGCTACACAATTTTCTATAGTTCTTCATTGGACATTTGTCGGCATGTTCCCAGTTTTAGGAGGGGGAGTGCAAGCCGGGTGAGCCCCCCTTAATCCATGTCTGACTACCCCGGGGGTAGGTGTTTGCATATAGATTTTTATTTGGTGATTGAATACTGCCAGACGACACGCACTAGTGATGTAGGGTTATCTAACAGCATAGCGCAGTCCAATTAAGATGCTGTGTGTTCAACAAGGTTTTCCTAGTAAACCACTGGTGTGATATTCTTTAATATTGTAGTTGCAAACAGTTTTATGTTTTAGTAACTCTTATTGGTACATAGGCCCAAAACCATGATTTTTCTTTCCATTTAAACTACTCACACACTACAGATTTGAACATCAACAAACCTCATTTATCATGGGCTCAATCAGTTGAAGCTGCAAATTGTAATGCAATTGTAATAGGGAATGGTTCGGTCCCAGCTAATTTATATTTGATTTGACTAAGGCCTGGTAAATAAAGAAACTAGTTTCTCGTCCTTGCCCGCTTCCTTTTTTGGCTGCTGCCTCCTTTTTTATTATTTACTATTGAAAAAAAAGATTATTTTAAACAGTTTTTCGGTTGCATGAAAAAATTTCTGTCCAAAACTTGCTGTGTGAAATACTGTTACACTCTTTCAATTCATTCTTTAATCATCATACGTATACAGAGCTGTATGTGTCTTCTACAGGGTATAAAATAATAGCAATGATGCCTTGTTTTAGATAGACTCATATACATAATACCAGTTTCAATCAGTATAAATGCCATTCAGTTGTATGCCTGTGATACAAACTAACGAAAACATGGCCAAACCTGACATTCAACATTGTGTTTGCTTCTTCTTTTTGTCGAAGGCGTTTTCTGTTGTAACGCATACTGGCCATATTCCATTGATGTAAATGCTTCTATTCATCTGCCATTCCTGCTAAAAAGAATTGCATTTGCTAATTTGGAAATGGAATGACGAGCTTTATAGTAATATATATCAATGGCATGTTCCATCGGAAAAAAACTACAGCGTCTTTAAATCAGCCACAACGAGCATCTAAAACATGAAAAAAATAGCAAAAAATCCATAAGTAGTAATTAATAAGGGCATCTCTCTTCCTTTAAAAAAGTCCAGATAAAAAATAATTTCTTTTTTACTAGGCCTAAACCGCTGATTTTGTTATCCATGATTCTGTTAAAGGTAATAACAACAAGGCAGTAGTATATGTACACAAAGTTTAATATTGTATGTACTACATGCCAAAATAAAACAATAATTAATTATAGGTAAAATTAAAGATGACAGCTCGCTTCAGTCCTAGATGGACCATGGTCATCGATGTTCTATGGATTGAGGCCATCAATATAGCTTCCACTACTGGGAATACTGTGAACACATCATCCTCTTTCAAAGAGATTTTAGCACCCAGATAACCCAGGATTACCACCTTCTCTGGTCCGGATCACAGTCGAAGCAAGTTTTCTCGAAGTGAGCAAAGCCGGCTGTGCTTCGTCGGCTTGACGTTTGCTTTTTTTCAACAAAGTTATCTCCGTAGGGAACTTAAGCCAACTACATGTTACTTTATTCTTACCACTGTTTGCATTACAATAAAATCAGATTAGACAGATCATTAATTAGACAGATCAACTGAATCAGTGTTGTGACTGTTATTATGATAGAACAACTGGGTGAGTGCTCTGTTGCAAACCATGGTTGTTCTTGGTTTGCTTTGATCAAACAGCATTAAAGTCCAAATAGAGTGGCAAGTAGAGTATCTATTCATGAGAAATTAATACTAATCAGCCTACAGCTACATTTCCCATTGGTGACCATGTTAACGTTTTGCACAGTTATAAGAAAACGGGACCATAAAAAATTCTGAAATTTCTTACCTGGCATTGTCATCATCTCATTGACATGCTGAGTCGAGTTTATAAATGTAGTCAAAATCACATATTTTAAACTCTAATGGCTAAACATGCCAGACCCGTCAATGTTTACCAATTTCTACATGAATTATTATGCACTATATAGTACCCTGTGGTGAAAAAATTGCAAAAAATCTTTCCGCATGTTAAAATCATAAAAAAAATCCACAGTTACACTGTCAACAGGTTCTATCAGCAAACATGACAATGTCCCTGCTCAAAGGCACTTATGTGATCATGTCAGATGATATGAATTTTTAAAAGCTTCCTATATCCACAATTAGGTTACACCAGGAACTATATCTGAGGCATGATCCCTAGGGAGTTTTAAGTGATGTTTGCTGGGACACTGAGCCATGTCCTTGAAGTGACCTGGACACTGTTGTTGGCCAGTATCTCACAAACACACAGAGGTCAAGGTGGGTCAGCCAATGGACCACCCAACAAATCAGTTCGATACTTGAGTCTTCAGCCTGCAGGCATCTTTCACAGTGTTGGCTAATGCATTGCCCACACACTGCAGTTAACTGTCTATGCACAGGTCATCAGGCCACAAGAAAGGTGTGTTTGTTGAGCTTAATAACAATGGCCAACAGCATTGGCATTGATTAATTATTTAGAGATACCCCCAAATATGTTAAATATTATGAGGGATCTCTAATTAAATTAGATATTATGTAGTTATTGTGAGAAGATGAAGATGTCTTGATTTGAAGTCAAGATACTTAAATTGAATAACATATTCCTTTAAAACTCCATCCTCAACTTATTTAGCCCATCACAATTTTGGTTCGTTGGTGTCCAAATATGTAGCGTGTGAATAATTTAAATAACATCCACAGTCGATTTAATAAAAAAAATGTTTTCAAATCATCGAAAGAATTGATTTAAGTGGTTAGATCTGGTAAGATTCAAAATACTCGATATCCAAATTGGTAAACATTTTGTGGGTCAGTGCCGATCATGGGCGTGACTACCATCCTATCGCCGATCACATGACAAAGTTAAAAATTTCACCAAGGGTGGAATTTGTGAGTTTTCAGCGTTTCCATTTTTACATCAGTTAATGTTTGACGTAACATTAAGTAATTTAATAGTTTGACGATTTCACAAAAGCTACATACAAAAGTTGCATAAATCAGCTAGCATGTTGTAGTGGATATTAGGTAGGTCTGATGTTTTGCAAAATGAATTTTAAATGAGACTACCAAAAAATCAATTTGAGGAGGGACCTTTAATATAAACAGTGATATAATTATTACAATTATTGGTAACTGTTATTGTATATACATTTATTTATTTATTCATTTGACAATATCTTTAAATTGTGGACATATATCAGTGAAATATTAGAGATGTTTTGTCAATTTGACACTGAAGTAGCGCTCGTCTATTCAGATAAATACATTTTAACCAGAAGCTCAGCTCTTGTGTAGATCAATTACATACAGATTAAATATCAGTGTGTGTTTGTGTGCAAGTACATTGTGCATGCATGCGTGCATGTGTGTGTGTGTGTGTGCGTGCATGCATATCTATTGGGATTACATGCACACATCCATGCATGCATGCACACTCTCTCTGTTCCCATTGGCGCATATAAGGTACTGTTGTACTGACAGCAATGGAGATCACCAAAATTAATTCACACCTGCCCTTTCAGCCAACAACAGGTAGATTTAACAAGATTTAATTTAAGATTGCCATCCCAAACAACAAGTTTCAGATGGCAAGTGGACAAGGAAGCCATTGGCTTATCGAGAGTCCAACAATGTTATGGTCTATGTATAACCCGCCCTTATCAGATATATGTCAATTCTATTTTTAAACATATTCACTCTACTAGCATTAACACAATCATTTGACAGTTTGTTCCATTAATTTATCACCCTCTGTGAAAATTAGTACTTTCTCATGTCCAACCTACACTGTTCCTTAACTAATGCTGCTTTGTGTCCTCTGGTTCTACTGCCTTCTTTAAGTTTGAAGAACATATTCCTATCAATATCCTAATAACCGTTCACTATTTTAAATACTTCTATTTGGTCTCCTGGTCTCTAGTATTGTCAAACCACATTCTAATAAGTGGCTTTCATAACTAAGGTCTCTCAATTCAGGAATCATTTTAGTTGCTCTTCATTGTAATCTTTCTAGCTTGTCTGTGTCCTTCTATGGCTTCCATGCTTGAATACAATATTCCAAATGTGTCTAACTATTGCTATGTACAAGGGTATAATTAGCTGTTTCTCCTTATACGTGATAGTTCTCCTAATTAGCCCTAGAATTTGATTTCCTTTTGACGCAGCAATCCCACATTTCTCTGAAACTTTCATGTCACCTCTAAATGTTAAGTTCTTTTCTTGTGTGGTTCTACCTAGTACAGCATCCACCATTTTATATTCTTCGTCCATGTTTCCATGTTCTATGTGTATGCATTTACACTTCCCAAAATTGAATAACATTTGCCATTTTTCTTACCATTTAACTAATTTATCTACATCATCCTGTAAACTTTGTTTATCTGTATCATTTGTAACCTTTCTGAATACATTTCTGTCATCTGCAAATTTCAGTACTTTGCTAGATATGTCATCTTCCCAATCATTTATAAATATTAAAAACAGTATAGGGCCTAGTACTGATCCCTGTGGTACCCCACTCAAAACAGATTTCCAGTTTGGAATCTCACCATCTACAGTGTACTATAACTCTCTGTCTTCTATGTGTAAGCCACTTTTCTGTCCAGTTGACTACATCATTACCTATACCATGGGCTTTCAGTTTAAGTAACAATCTTTGATGTCAGACTTTATTATCAAAAGCATTCTGAAAATCTAAGTAGACAACATCCACTGGTGACTCGTCATCTACCCACTTTGTAATTTATGTTTTACAAGGAATTCTGTCATGTGGTCTCTAATTAATGTTTCGAGTAATTTACATACAACTGATGTTAAACTCACTGGTCTGTAATATTCTGGTTAGTTCCTCAATCCCTTCTTAAATAGCGGTGTAATGTTTGCTTCTTTCCATTCTGAAGGAACTATTCCTTCTAGTGGCAGGTTAAACACTTGCTTTTGTTGTTAATGTTGAGTTCTTGGTAACTAACGCCAAATTGATTCCTCACAATCTGTTTCCCTTTTCAGTGTTATTTCATATGCTTGGATAGATTCTTTACTAAATGAAATTACTCCACCTCCCCTTCTTTCTCGTCTCGCCTTCCTAAGCATTACATACCCTGTCAGTGCTAACTCAGCATACACTATATCTTTATTTGCCCATGATTCTGTGATACCTATTACATGAGGGTCAGTATCTGCTACTATAATGTCTAACTCACTTTTTTATTTACTATGCTCCTGGCATTTAAACATACTCATTTCAGTTCATTTTTCAAAATTATTGGTGAACATTTCTTTGGATATGTATTTGTGCTCCTTTAAGTTTTATCTGTCAGTTCCCCCTGCACATCTAGTTTAAATAGTTTATGGTACCTGTGCCCTCGTCGACAACCCTGACAAACTCACACCCAAGAGCTGCAGCACCCTTCCCAGTCAGATGAAATCCATCTCTCATGAAAAATCTCTTCCCACAAAGTTTAACCACATGTCTACGAAGCCTACTCCCTCCTCCATACATACCTTCTGTACTTGTGTGTTGATCGCCATCCTCACTGTTCCTATACTCCTCACCCCTGCCTCCCATTACTGGTAATATCCCTGACAACACAGTCTGTCCAATCCATGTCTCTTTAAGTGTCTTGACCAACCTCTAGACCTGTATTCAATTCATATTTGTTTATAATAAGTTATGTTTTCAATTTATACTAGGTAGTCTTCACAAACATTGTTTTTGTGTTATAATACACACTTTATGCTATATTACCTAGGTCTTAATTAAATTTACAACTATTGACTTGCAACTTATTTTCTATGTAACAGCTGACAACAACAAAATGTAATATCGCTCGCGCTAATGAAATTTCGGTGACCTTCTTTCAATTACACTGAATTACTAACTACAGCTTTTAACAACAAATGTTGCTAAAACAAAGTATACAGGTGCCCAATATTTAATATGTACTAAATGATTTACAGTAATATTATGTTTCATGTTATATACTTAATCAGCTGATCACAACAAACATTATTTATCACTCGTGCTACTGAGTCTTCAGAGATCTGCTATGTAAACGACCCTAAATTACTCCTATGGCTAAATTTTAATAGCAGATATTGCCTAAACAAGGTCTCTTGCAAGTTTATGTTTAACATACACGTAATAATACTACTTATCTGATCAATATTCCAATCTGCCAAATTCAATTCTATGTTCTCCTTAAGATATCCGGCATCTATTTGGTACTGGTGGTGACCTTTGTGGCTTGGTATCATGTTGGTTGTAATGAAACACCTAGAAACTATTCCGCTGTTGAAATTAACCTGTTCGTGTCCATCTGATTCATGAACATGCTGTATATGAAGTGTTTATCCGTGAAACGAAACGTTTTATATAAAAAATTACATACTAGTTTGGTGCTGCCATCTAGTGGATGGTGGTGGAGGTAATAGTATTTTGTAGTAATATACATCATATGCCATACTACAGACAGAATGATGAAATTGATTAAATAATTGTTTATCTATCTATCTATCTATCGCTTAATTGCATGCAATATAAAACATGATTTATCTGAAAATGCACAAATTGGAGATAATACATTTTGTTGACAAACACTATACTAAAAACCCACTTGTTTAAATTGGCTTATCCTCCATAGCTCCCCAGTGTACCAATCCAACTGTTTACAACCAGAACTGCTCATCAATTATGAACTGTTCAACCCCTTTTGTTTTGGTGCGCTGCCGAGCTTGGGTCTCCCAAGGATTTTAGCTACCTGTATATATATATATATATATATATATATATATATATATATATATATATATATATATATATATATATATATATATATTCTACATTGTCTGTTGTAGGCTGTGGCACTGGACGATACATGAACATCAACAACAATTCATTTACTCATTTACATTGCCTGTTGAAACTGTTGTAGGCTGTGGCACTGGACGATACATGAACATCAACAACAAATCATTTACATTGCCTGCTGAAACTGTTGTAGGTTGTGCACTGGACGATATATGAACATCAACAACAATTCATTTACATTGCCTGTTAAAACTGTTGTAGGTTGTGGCACTGGACGATACATGAACATCAACAACAAATCATTTACATTGCCTGCTGAAACTGTTGTAGGCTGTGGCACTGGACGATATATGAACATCAACAACAATTCATTTACATTGCCTGTTGAAACTGTTGTAGGTTGTGGCACTGGACGATACATGAACATCAACAACAATTCATTTACATTGCCTGTTGAAACTGTTGTAGGCTATGGCACTGGAAGATACATGAACATCAACAACAAGTCATTTGCATTGCCTGTTGAAACTTGTCAGCTGTGGCACTGGATGATACATGAACATCAACAACAATTCATTTACATTGCCTGTTGAAACTGTTGTAGGCTACGGCACTGGACAATACATGAACATCAACAACAATTCATTTATATTGTCTGTTGTAGGCTGTGGTACTGGACGATACATGAACATCAACAACAATTCTTTTATATTGTATGTTGAAACTGTTGTAGGCTGTGGGACTGGACGATACGTGAACATCAACAACAATTCTTTTACATTGCCTGTTGAAACTGTTGTAGGCTGTGGCACTGGACGATACATGAACATCAACAACAATTCTTTCAAACTTGGCTCTGACCACTGCTGTCACCTGGTGGATATAGCACGTGACCATGGTCATGAAGTGATGGTGTGTGACAACCTACGATTGCCATACCGTGACAATAGCTTTGACTCCGTTATCTCCATTGCTGTCATCCACCACTTGACGACACCAGAGCGCCGCCTGGTGGCCGTGCAGGAACTGGCACGTATTCTCCGCCCTGGTGGGAAGTTGATGATCTACGTGTGGGCGATGGAACAGAGGCACAGGAAGGTAGAAGCAACTATTGCTTAAGAAACTCATAGATGTTGCATGTGAATTGTGTAGACTGGCAGATGGTATGTGTGCACTGAAGGTGCTGAGTATAGGACATTATTACACATGCGTTCAATATGAGCTATGCAGTAAATGGGGTCAGTAATGATAATAATAAACTTCTACAGATGTTGTATTGAACGCCCGTAATACAGACAGTACTAGTAATTTATGTCATACAAAATGACATAGGCGATGACAAAGTCGAGCCGCCCAACTCCACTGTCAGTGGGGACCGTATGCTGGATTCATGTGTATCCATACTTTCTATGCTGTAAAATAAACTGTGGATGTTTGAAACATATTGTCAGCCAGTTTTTTCCGCTTTCTTTCACACCACTTTCACAGTTCCCCACAACCATTCTCTGCTGCGCTCGTTTGATGTCAACAAAGCTATTGTTTACGTCATTGTGTACTTCGATTGTTTTAAAACTGACTGCAATGACATAGAAAGTAGTCCCCAATTTTTAATTAAAGTTAAGAAATAAATTTAAAATGGTACATTTGAGATATGCATCCCCTGTAATCGTATGAGATGGCGGCAGAGTAGCACAAATAATCAGACGCAACCTTTTTGTCCAATAACTTGTGCTACTCCGCCACCATCTTGTACGATTCGCGGGTGATGCACTACGCAAAGGTACCATTTAATATAAGAATGGCTTTGATTATGTGTAGGCTGACATCACGTGTAGTGACAACCAGACTTCTTGCACTCCAGTCAGTCATTTTCATGACTTGCAACTTCACTTAGAATTCAGATAGATGACTCAAGACTTGACTTCAAGGTCATTGAATGTAGGCTTGACTTGACTTGGAGGTCATTGACTGTATGCTTAACTTGACTTGCCAGTTTGTGATTTCCAAACAAGTCTGTCGGCTCGAAACATATGCAAAACACAATACTATAATCAGCATAAAAGTTGTGTTATATAAAAAATACATTATTAGACAATTGTAGTGGGTTTCCTTAAATTTTAATTAGGGTTGTGAGATTAGTCAGTAGACAAGAAGCTGAAAGTAGAATGTTCTGGTTGTCTTCTTACATTACTTCTATTGTGTGTGTATGTTTCAGTTCAAGTCTCAAGATGTCCTGGTGCCCTGGCATATGAAGACGAGGCATCAGCAGCAACGAGGTAGAGACTAAACACAGTCCAATTATGAGTGAAGATGTGCATCAGATTGGATGGTTTAAATGAGTAATATTTTTACTTATTTCACAATAAGTTTACCTTTTTTCCCATGACGTTTTGACTACTATCAGCAATCTTCTTCAGATGACTACTGCTAGAGGGCGACACGGTAGTCATTCTATGCAGACGTATCACACTACATGTAGACAGAGAGTCGGACTGGAGAACAACAGGCATCAAAGAAGTGATATGGATAAGAAAAACCAAAGACAGCATGAATCGAGAAGAGGGCTGATACCGACTCTCACATATCTACAATGATCTCCTGAAGGGCCAACCAGAGTAATACGTCTGCATAGAATGACTACTGTGTCGCCATCTAGCGGTAGTCATTTGAAGAATATTGCTGATAGTAGTCGAAATGTCACGGGAAGAAAAAAGGTAAAATGACTGTGAAACAAATAAAACTATTACTCAACAGTCTAATTATGTTCTGTTAGTCTCATTAAGTTGTATCATCTAGAGTCGAGTCTTCAGCTGGATTAAGTTGTATCATCTAGAGTCGAGTCTTCAGCTGGCTTAAGTTGTATCATCTAGAGTCGAGTCCTCAGCTGGCTTAAATTGTATCATCTAGAGTCAAGTCTTCAGCTGGCTTAAGTTGTATCATCTAGAGTCAAGTCTTCAGCTGGCTTAAGTTGTATCATCTAGAGTCGAGTCCTCAGCTGGCTTAAGTTGTATCATCAAGTCCACCTGCTCCTGGCCAGTCTGGAAACAGATTCAGTCCATTGCTAGTGTCCCAGTAAGTCCATCAGCTCCTGGCCAGTCTGGAAACAGATTCAGTCCATTGCTAGTGTCCCAGTAAGTCCATCAGCTCCTGGCCAGTCTGGAAACAGATTCAGTCCATTGCTAGTGTCCCAGTAAGTCCATCAGCTCCTGGCCAGTCTGGAAACAGATTCAACCCATCTGAATAAAATAATGTATATTTACGTATTTTTTTAAATATATAAATATGCATTTGGGTACACACATTTAGAGCTCGACAAACTGTTATTTAACTTATTTTGTTTACAGAAAAGACGAAACTGAAGATTGAAATGGAGCGGTCGAGCACGAATTCAGTAAGTGAAGAAGACGAAGGCGACAGCCACAAGTCCTTCCATGGTCAGAGGTTAACAGGCTGTCACCTGAAAATGTATTCAGAATCGCCTCCCCCAAGTGAATCCACTGACAGTGGTTTTGACAACAGCCCAAATTCAAACAGAGAAACTCGGGTGAAGACAGAAATGTCTAATGCACCATCCAGCACAAAGGAAATCGTTGAGCATTCCAGAGAGGAAATAAAGGAAAATAAAGGGAGTTCAGCAATATGCGATTTCCCTGATGAAAACAAGACCAGTGGAGTCGCAGTGCCATCTATTGGTTTAACCCAGAAGCCATGTCGTCGAAGAGCTGGCATTCCGTCGCGGCTACGACAACACCTGAAGAGTCTGTTCAAGGGACGTGTGACACTGCAGGAGGAGAGAGATGCCAACCCGAAGGATATTGCCTACAAGAAACTGATGCACCAGATTATGCAGGAGCAGGGGAACAGTTTCCCATTTCCCCACCACATCCTCGAGCACTCCCTCTCTGATCCCTCCATTGAAGGTTTTGCTGTGCGGGAGTTCCCACAGAGCAGTCGGATGCGCTTTGCCTCGATGGACTGTGAACCAACACGCTCTGACAGTTGTGAGTCAGCTGACCTGGTCTGTGATAGCTCAAAGAGAGACTCCTCAATGACCCAGGGTAGAAGTGACACCGATGCTGGTGATGGTAGCAGAACTCATCTGTCACAGAACAGTGAATATAATGGATTGAATGAGACAAATCAGATAAATATGCCATGCACATATCAGAACGACAGTGCTATAAGTGTTGATGCTGGATCACCATCTACCATCAAGAAGTTGTCAGATATCAACACTGCAAATGGGTGCCATGGAGAATGCCATTGGACCATAAATTGTACTTGTGAAGACAATGATGTTGAAAGCACACAAGCATGTCATCTTTGTTATGAACAAGCTGGCTGTGATGATGTGTTTGATGCCTCAGACATGGTGCTGGAGAAGGATAGTGGTAAGATTGGCGAGGCAAAGTATGTGGAGACTGAAGAGGGCACATCACAGGAGGAAGCAACACGTTGTTCTGGCTCATATCATGAAGATATCACTGAAGAAGACATCTTGTCAACTGCACAAACTCTCGCTGTGACAAAAGAGAGTGTCCTTCTGTCAGCTCCTGCATCACCTCACAGCACCAGCAGTAGCTGGGCTGACAGCAGTTCTGGTGACATGTCAGGTGTCGGTGACAATAATTGCAATGACACCATCACTGATGTAGTCCCAAATACAGCAGTCAGTGCAGTCACCAACACCAGTGAAGATTCTACAGACAGTTATCACGATGCAATCATTGACAATGACTGTGACAATCACAGTTACAATGTCACCAACAGCCATATTGATGTTGACCAGACTAATGGTGTCATCAGTGATGATGGAATTGTCAGTGACGATGATAGTATTAACATCTGCAATGTAAATGATGCTGTCACCAATGGAGGTGACTATGACAGAACCAGTAAGGTGTCACCCGGGACCGGTCATTCCTTGCTGTTAGCGAAACCCCACAAAATGCCATCTTGTGACAGCCTACCGAGTGATGACGAGGAGTGGGCGAGGACTACAGCCCAGGCCATAGAAGCTATCCAAAGCCAGGTACTCCAGGGTGTTGGCAGCTGCAACTATTGCACCAAGCACCAAGCAGTGGGGCAAAAGATCAACTTGGGGGCGTTACAGTTAAACGGACGCAGCGTGCATCATGGCGTGTCGAGCACCAGTAGTGACATTGGCAGCAGTACCGACGATGATATCACAGACAGCTATTTAAACAGTGTCACCATGACAAGTGTCAACCATGCCAAAACTACTGTTGGCACAACTGGTGACGATATGCAGGGAGCAGTCGATAACAGCAGCGACCATACACTGGACAGTGCAGATACCAGCGACACATTCAAGCGGTTTTATCATGTGTTTCGTGAAGGTGAATTGGTGGAGTTGATAGAGAGACATGTAGACTGTCTTGATGTCATATCTGCCTGTTATGACCATGCTAACTGGTGTGTTATTGCTGAGAAGGTGCAAGTGTGGAAAATCTGACTGCCCAACTGGTGTGTTATTGTAGAGAAGGTGGAAGTGTGTAAGATCTGACTGTGCTAACTGGTGTGTTATTTTAGAGATGATACAGGTGTGTAAGATCTGACAGCTAACTGGCATGTTATTGTAGAGAAGGTGGAAGTGTGTAAGATCTGACATTGTCAACTGGTGTGTTATTGTAGAGGAGGTGGAAGTGTGTCAGATCTGACAGTGTCAACTGATGTGTTATTGTAGAGAAGGTAGAAGTGTGTAAAATCTGACATTGTCAACTGGTGTGTTATTGTAGAGAAAGTGGAAGTGTGTCAGATCTGACAGTGTCAACTGATGTGTTATTGTAGAGAATATGCAGGTGTGTAAGATCTGACTGTGCTAACTGATGTGTTATTATTGAGAAGGTACAAGTGTGTAATATCGGATTGTGTCAACTGGTGTGTTATTATAGAGAAGGTACATGTGTGTAAGATCTGATTGTGTCAACTGGTGTGTTATTATAGAGAAGGTACATGTGTGTAAGATCTGACTGTGTCAACTGGTGTGTTGGGAGGGATGCAATAAACCTGTGAGGCCTCAGAAAAAAATGGCATAGCAAACTTTTTATTATGAAATTATTCACTATTAATAATAACGTTGAATGTTTTTCTCAGTTTTTATGAATAACAATGTTTTGTTCTAAACTGAGTCATGACTAAAGATTTGAAGTTTGCCATACTACTGCAACTGGCAATACTAAATGTATACATACTACGACCACAGGGTAGACATGTGTGAAGTTCAATCAGTGAATCTATGTTGTGTCCCTTCATCAGCTTCATTTGTATTTGTCAGCACACACAGCTCATACTTTGTATTTGTCAGCACACACAGCTCATACTTTGTATTTGTCAGCACACACAGCTCATACTTTGTATTTGTCAGCACACACAGCTCATACTTTGTATTTGTCAGCACACACAGCTCATACTTTGTATTTGTCAGCACATACAGCTCATACTTTGTATTTGTCAGCACACACAGCTCATACTTTGTATTTGTCAACACACACAGCTCATACTTTGTATTTGTCAGCACACACAGCTCATACTTTGTATTTGTCAGCACACACAGCTCATACTTTGTATTTGTCAGCACACACAGCTCATACTTTGTATTTGTCAGCACACACAGCTAATACTTTGTATTTGTCAACATACATAGCTCATACTTTGTATTTGTCAGCACACATAGCTTATACTATGTATTTGTCAGCACACACAGCTCATACTTTGTATTTTAAACTGTCCACTCTTACATATCATGCTCTAACAACCACCCTACTTGGCTAGTCTCCTACATCTTTCAAATATTCCTAGGCAGCTCAGATTATCCATTTCACAACTTATTGTTCCTAAAACTAAACTTAACTTGGGCAAACATGCTTTCCCTGTTGCTGCACCTAGAGTCTGGAATGAACTCCCTATAACTTTTAAAACACCTGCAACTATAGCTACCTCCCGAAAAAAACTTAAGACCTTATTTATTCTAAATGACATTTCCACCATAAATCTTTGGTTGTCCCTCGTTCTGATAATGACTTGCGTGTCCCTGTTCACAATTATGCTTCATGATTGTGTTTTGTTGTGCCTCTGAGCTCAGGTTCCTGAGGATATAAGCGCCATAGAAGTTAATTATTATTTGTCAGCACTTGCAGCTAATGTTTTTCCTGCAAGTGTTACTGACATGATAACAGCAAACATAACACACGTCCACCTGTTGTTGCTACACATACATGTCCACCTGTTGTTGATACACATACATGTCCACCTGTTGTTGATACACATATATGTCCACCTGTTGTTGCTACACATACATGTCCACCTGTTGTTGCTATACATATATGTCAACCTGTTGTTGCTACACATACATGTCCACCTGTTGTTGCTACACATATATGTCCACCTGTTGTTGCTACACATATATGTCAACCTGTTGTTGCTACACATATATGTCCACCTGTTGTTGCTACACATACATATCAATGATGTCATTGTTTTTACACTGATGCTCATGTAACAAATACTAAGAATTCAAAGTGAGCAGGAATGTAAAACAGTTCCAGAATTCTTTGAATGGATAGATCTTCCGGTTTCTTGGTTATTAATGTTAAACATGATTATCCCACAAGTTTCTTGAGAGGTAATTATGTTTAATAGTTCCAGAATTTAGTTTGACCCACTAAATTTTATTTGATTAAGCATGTTTAGAAGTGTTCTGCAAGAATGGAGAGACAAGATACGCATTGGTTTGTAAAAGATTTGTTTAACAGTTTCAGTTTAATGTATGTTGCACAGCTCTACCACATTAGACCTACTTGTGTTGCAATGCTTCATATTTTATTTAATACAAATTCTGAGAAAAAAAACTCATTGAAAGCAGTTTTGTAGTGGATTGTTTGTGGTGACCAAAATAAAATAGATGTGGTTTATTTATGCACACTGTGTTGCTTTTGATTCATTCATATATTATATCTGTTTTTTTATAGGAGAGATTTGGGTGGTTAAGTTTAGAATTGACCTCATGAATGTCGGATTAAAGAACAATTATTTTATCATTTGATAAAATATGCATGTTTAGGTATAGTTAGGATAACACTGTGCCCACCAACATAATATTTTCTTTGTAAAGATATATTTAAACTGTAGTTGTAATCAAAGGTGGATACCAATTTGTGACACTAGATGTGTTGTCCATAATACTGTGTTCGTGCCTCGTTATCAAAATCTAAAAGATCTTCCCCCTTCTCAGGCCAATTACAGGATCCACCGGTACATCACACATCGAATGCTTGGAATATTGTTAATTATGCAACTGATCGTCTTTATACTAAATTAGTTTTTCACAACATGACCCATAAATGGGACCTTCATGTATATCTAGCTGTAATCTGAAGCAATAAGTATGTATATTACCCTTTTTCTACAACGGTGGCCTTTTCAACTAATATAAGTTCCTATAGTACTGAGGTTAGGCTCATTGTTTCTTTTTATTTTACTGGACCTGGTGTGGTATAATAATGCTGTCTACTGTCTCTATTAACAACTTAATCATATGAATTCCACTTTGTTTATTTTCCTTTATTTTATTACTTATCTTAGCTATCTAGAAGAAAATAGGACGACATACCATCGAATCTAATGTACTGTTTATTCAATACATATAACATTTATTTACGAATACAATTATACATTTAGTACGACAAACACAATGTTTGAGCAAACTAGTAATCTAGTAGGCAGGGCTTGGGATGTACATGACATGCCCCGACTGTCCTGTGTGGTTTGAGTAAACTAGTAATCTAGTAGGCAGGGCTTGGGATGTACATGACATGCCCCGACTGTCCTGTGTGGTTTGAGCAAACTAGTAATCTAGTAGGCAGGGCTTGGGATGTACATGACATGCCCCGACTGTCCTGTGTGGTTTGAGCAAACTAGTAATCTAGTAGGCAGGGCTTGGGATGTACATGACATGCCCCGACTGTCCTGTGTGGTTTGAGCAAACTAGTAATCTAGTAGGCAGGGCTTGGGATGTACATGACATGCCCCGACTGTCCTGTGTGGTTTGAGTAAACTAGTAATTTAGTAGGCAGGGCTTGGGATGTACATGACATGCCCCGACTGTCCTGTATGGTTTCCAATGGAACTGCGAAACGAAAGTCGACTGTTGAAGTCGTTGTATCGATTGTCTTCTAGTCTCGATCGACCAGAGTTCGTCCTGCTCCTCAGAATGTTGGCGCTCCCTGGCGACCGTGTCTTGCCATTGCTGCGTATGTGACCCGGCACACGTCTGACGGCCGGCGTTACGCCCGGGCTACGTTGTCGGCCGCGGTGGTGGTTGGAGCGGCGTTCCCTTGGCGCGACGTCGTCACGGTGATGGCGGTGACGGCGGTGACGGCGGTGTCTGGAGTGATTCCCGACGACACGAGAGCGGGGTTCTTCCTGTCTGTTGCCGTGCGTCTTGTGGCCTGAGCGCAATACCTTTCTGCCCGTGTTGACGACGAGCGTGATGAAGAGGAGAGCGACGAGGGTGATCGGCAGGATACCGAGCGCTACTGCCTCGATCCACTCGAACACAACCATGACGACGTAGGCCTGTCCCCGCGGGATCGTCTGCGAGTGGTAGAACGCAGACTTGACGAGGTTCGTGCCGGAGATGACGAGCAACAGCGATAGAGACACCGACTCGAAGATGTTCGAGAAGCGTTGTTTGAACGGCATCGCCCGCAGGTGCACGAGAAGGACAACGAAGCAGCCGCCGGCGAGGGCGAGGTGCTTCAACAGGATATCGTTGACGAATGTGAAGACAAGTACGAGTACCATACGTCGGAAGTTGATGGCGCCCTCCCAGCACACGCCGCCCAGGATGTCTGGTCGGTAGGCCCCGGTCACTACGTCTCCGACCGCCTCTCTCACGTCGCTAGTGTCTTTCACCGCTTCGTCCTTTCCTCCTTCGCCAGACGGGTTTACTTTGCCAGTGCCCTTCTTGTACTCGAGAACGAAGAAGACGATCATGGGAATGGCGAAGAAGAGCGGGAAGAGAAACGACATGAGGAATAAGAAGACGGAGATCCTGCCGACGGCGAGCAGCTTGGGACCGAAGAGGAGGACGGTGAAGAACGGTAGGATGAAGACGCACACGCACACGATGACGCCGTACTGCCACGGCTGCAGACACGTCACGTTACCGTCGTAGAAGAGGACGCTGTTGCCATCGCCGATGTCGGTGCAGTTGAGCAGGAGGAAGGCGTTCTCGGCGACGTTCTGATAGGTGTAGAGGAACAGCGACACGACAGTCGTCAGCATGCGCGCGTTCATAGACATCGACCCAATGCGCGGTCGCTTCTCAGGTCGCACACAGACGCAGCAGCAACCGCTAGCGAGGTAGATGAGGAGAACGATGGCGAAAAAGTAGAGAACGAAGGCGCTCTGCGCCGCCGTTTTGGTCACTGCCGTCATGTTGGCCACCAGACACGTCGCTCCTTGTACGGACATCAGGTCGAACGAGAGCAGTCGGTTGAAGCCGTCAGTGACGATGCGAGGCATCAGGTCCTGTGGTCGGTGTACTTGACGAAACAACTCGTCCGCCTCAATGATTATTTCCACCTGCAGACGATGTACGCCATGTTTGTTGATGATTGTAAACGGAAGTATAGTAACATAAATAAAACATCGTCTATCATCATTTGCAGGTGCTAATTCCGCACAATGATTACAACAAACACCACCTACTTTGGAGTACCAAACCAAGAATATGTCTGGATCAGTCTGGCGGAGATCATTCTATGTTGATGGGAATTCAATGACGGATACAGATAATAAATTGACGTTCATTTCCTGTTAATATTTTAATGTACGGAAAGAAAAAACACGAGAAATGCAACATAATTTATATCTAACATAATTTATATCTAACATCTTCACATTTGCAATTATATCCTGTATACCTGCCCAATATAAACCATTGTATAAGGATTATGTCAGCTCAAGTTTTGAATACACTTGAAGAAGTCCAATTTAATGTACCCAAAGTATTTAGCATTTGATGGATGAAATATAGCGCAGGGAACACAAGAAGGTGAAGCACAACCGAGACCTCGCAGTGTGGAACGATCAACCCACCACCACGGCTGCGCCTCACCTCTTGACGGCTTTTCTGGAGTGAAGCAGCCTCCCTCATTGAAACATCGCAGAGGAAGATAAGTGGAGAAGAGAGTGGGGATTATCAGACATAAAATATTGTTCCGGACCCCACCACCGAACTTCCCATGTTTGACTTTGACATGTTTGACGTCAGTGGACCACCGTCAACCGCATGAAAACTCTGCATGGATGATGCGAGCATCTGATGCACACATGGCGCATCATAGACACTGCAGGGTGCAATGCGGCCACGAGCAGCAAACTGTTGACCACATCGTCAAACCCTGTAGCTAGCATGTTCGCATTTACTGGATGAATCTCCGAGATCCACTCAGCATCTCCAAAATCATTCGAATGGATCCAACCACGTAACGACTCCACTGTACCTGCTCCACCCACACAAAAGAAGAAATAATATTGCGTGATCTATACATGTAGATTATAAGTATCTTACACAAAAGCCGGAAAACGTTACCTGAAGCAGTGACGACGTCTGGATGTAGTACATAAATATTTGGAAGTAGCCAGTCTCAGAGAGGTCGGCGTTCGGATTTCGTTCGGCTGCGGCGGCGGCGGTGGTACGTCGCAGCAGCTTGTCGGAGATAAACTGAATCAGTCTAGAGTAGTCGTTCTCGAACATGAAAAAGAGCACATAAAGAATACCGTAGAGTGCAATAAACACCGCGACAAACCAGTTCTGCCAGCCGCACAAACTATTGGGGATACAATTTGTACCAAACAGCGACTCTGAGTATCCGTCTCTACATCGACCGCACAGAACACCGACCCTATCCGCGGCGCATGCGTCGTACGCCACCTGGCGGGAGGTGTTCTGCTCGCAGTAGTCTGGCGGGCATGGGAACATGGTGACGGCCGATGATATCGCGCCCTCGTGGCCCCAGAAACCTATGTTGTTCCAAATGCCTCTGACACATTTGGCACCGTATGGGCACGTTAGACAACTGATATCGTTCTCGATGGTCGCTGTTATCCGGTCCACTTTGACTCTCGACGTCGCCAGGCTGTACTTGTTTTCGGAACACGCCCGACAGAAGATCTGCAGCGTCTCGATTCCTCCGGAGTTGCCGTACGACGTCGCGTTCAGCTGCTCGACCCAGTGCGCCATCGGACAGGAGAACTGCATGTTCAGGACCAACAGGCGAGCGTTAGCAGGGTCGGATGCCTGGTATGAGAAGAGCGGTGTGCCGCTGTCGGAAGTAGCTGCTTCCACGGTCACGTTCTCCATGGTCATGTTGCATGATGCGTAGACCAAGTCTCCGAACCGGGAGTGCACACCAATCGTGACAGCGTTGACGAAGTGCGTCTCTGCAAGTTTCGTGCTGATATCGGCATTAACATAAATAGTGCCGCCTCGAACTGGCGCCGTGTTGTTGGCGAAGCGACAATGACGGACGCTGACGAGTCCGTCCCGTGGCAGCGGTGATGGCACCGCCAGGTGGACGAACAGCGCGCCACCGCTTCCAGGAGAACGCGTTTGATAGTAGACATCGTTCTCGTCATAGCGACTCGACGTCAGCGCCAAGTTGTGCTCGAACGTGCAGTTTACGATTTTGATCGTGGCTCGCCTTACAACGGACAGAGACCCAAATCCTTTCTGAAGTGTCGGCGAGAAGCGAATGGCACCGCCAGAGCCGTCGGCTTTGTTCCCACGGAAGACGTTCTCTCTGATCTCGACATCCGTGATTCCCTTCAGCGAGAGATCAATGGCGCGTCCGTTGTCTGTGAACGTTGAGCGTTCGACCGATACCTGTAGCTCGGTGTCTTCCTTCATTGTGACGACGCCGACAGCGGCCGACGGCAGACTCGTGTCAAAGTACTGACGCAGTCCAACGAACGAACAACCAGTAATTTTAATCATGTGCTTTCCCTGTCGTTTCGGCATCACGATCAACACACCACCCTTGCGAGGTTCGGTGTCATTGCTGGCAGCGCCGACGAAGTTTGAGTCGACGAATGAGGCATCTGTCGTTAAGTACGACGTGAACTGCAGCAGCGCTGACACGAACGTCGATCGCGTCACGTTGACGGTGAGGCGATCGCATGCCTTAATGATGAAGCCGTTCCTGCTGGCAGTCACGTGAACGTCGACGAGATTAAGGAAGAACGAACCCAAACTGCAGTTTGTTCTGAGACTTCCATACAGGTTGACGTTGTAAATGTCGAGCTGCAGTAGGCCTGAAACCATAACGTATTTGACTAACTGTAGTGATGGTCGGTGGTTATCGAGTGTCATGCCGTTGAAGCTGAGTCTTTCCGTCTCTCCGTGCTGCGCTAAGTTCACCTGATACGGCAATAATCTTCCTCTTAGATATATCACCTTGGCACGACCTGGTTGACCCAGCGCTGACCTGAAAACACACCAACTGAAGGTCACACGCGGTTAAAAGACATTAAGTAAGTAAATAAAATTAATTTATTTCCTCATCATCACCAGGTCCAATATAAGGCAAAACAAAAACAATAAAGATGAGCAGTATAAAGTTATCGGGCTGGTAAGACATTTTTGTTTTCAAACCAACTTCTACCTTTTATACGACGTATCGTATACATTTTAAATTTATTTATTATTTATTTTCTATTTTATTTACACTTTTTAAACTTGATACATTGTATACCAAGCATTAGTATTTACAAAGTAGTGTCCAATTTATTTTAATTTTATTGTATATTGTACTTTCTTTTTGCATTTTTAATCTTTTCATATGTAATTTTAAAATAATATTTTATGTATTTATGTCCACATTAGTGAACGGGCATTACCCCCTGGTTTAATGGTGTTAACATAAAGTTATTATTGTTATTATTATAATAAATAATCATTTAGATTAGTAGTAATGCATATAAAGTTTATATTTTAATAATTCTATCTTTGTCGATGTATTTCTATTATAAAGACAATCAAGATTGTTTCATTTGTGTGAGAACTAACTTATAAGATAAGATAAGATAAAATAAAATGTATTGCCATGTGTAATCGTTGCAGTAATACAATAGAAACATTGGAACGTATAACGATGTTGGGTCGTACTATAACGTATACATGACAATGCACTCACGTGCAGCAAATGGTATGAAACAAACAACCTAACATCATGCCCAGTACTCTTAAGAATAAAATCTTGACCTTGACTCTTTTGGCACTTAACGATCTCACTTCGCGATTCCTGTTATATCACATAAATAAGTCCAATATAAAGCGAAAGACATAATTAGCACTGTCAATGAAAGATATGATTTATCTGTTATAAGATATATTATATAAAAGGTGAGGTAACATTTCAGTAATGTGAAAAGGAAACTTGTTTGGGTGTGAGATGAAAAGTTATCGGGCCGAAAGTAACCCGTGTCAGGAGTATGTTCCTACTAGGACCGTGCCACGAGTAGGCGTTCCTACTAGGACCGTGCCACGAGTAGGCGTTCCTACTAGGACCGTGCCACGAGTAGGCGTTCCTACTAGGACCGTGCCACGAGTAGGCGTTCCTAAGGTGGTTTGTGCTAATGATACGTTTAAGTTTAGCATTCTAATTATTAGACTAGTTTAAACATAAGTTGAATAATTTGTGCAATTAGGGTAGGGTGGGACAAGGACGCACTGTAAGGGGAAATCGTATGCGGGAAATAATCCGTTCGGTAAAATCATCTATGTGCTATGAATGCTCTAGTACATTATCTTAGACGCATTCTGTGTATTAGAATTATTGACATACCTTGTCTCTTAAAAAAAGTTGTAGCCATTTTAACGGAGGTTCTATTTGTGGGGTAAGAAGCCCACCCGCGGGGAAGACGCCCCCCTCTGGGTATTTGCAATATTTTGATAATTTAGTTTTCATATATCGCCCACAAACGACAAGCCCGACAGAAGATCTATACCCGTATTAGCCTATTGTATGCATTTACTTCCTTTGTCTCAGTTTCCAATGGATATTGTACATATAGTCCCACTTTGGTAAGGACGATTTGTTTAATTATGAAGCTAACATTTTAATGTGAATAGCTTACCGAGTGTTTTGCTTCTGTTGCAACCATATTGTAATGAGATAACCACGATGATATGCGGCTGAATCTGGCTATCTCAACATTCTTATTTCAGAGTCTCATGGCTAGACGGAGGGGAGTGGCAATATCTCGCATGGGAGCGTCTTGCAAGAAGAAGAACAGCGAATCTAAAACTTGCCTACTTCTGGCACGGCAGCACAATTAATGACACGTCACATTGTTCAGTGCGTGCGCCGGTATATGTAGTACGTATCTGCCTACTCCTGGCTTGGGATACTACTTTCGGCCCATGACACTTGTTTTAGATTAATGGTAGGGGTGTTCTTAGATAGCTCGAATCATATTAATGAGTTCTTAGACGAAGATGTACTTTCATTATGTCCAAACGAAGCGTTTCTAAAAGTGGATTTTGTGCTGATGTAACTGCTGGTTTTGGTTTTTAAGGCCGGGAGATATTTACAAAGACAGGGAGGGAGGGAGTGAGGTAGGGAGGGAGGGAGGAAGGGAGGGAGGGGAG
The DNA here is from genome assembly GCA_033239005.1 of Lamellibrachia satsuma. Classification (NCBI taxonomy): domain Eukaryota; kingdom Metazoa; phylum Annelida; class Polychaeta; order Sabellida; family Siboglinidae; genus Lamellibrachia; species Lamellibrachia satsuma. The sequence continues at coordinate 140,529 of BSQZ01000079.1, read as the reverse complement.
GGAGGGAGTGAGGGAGGGAGGGAGGGATATTAACAATCAGTCAACTGATTTGTTATGTATGTACAAAGTATATATAAGAGGTAGTATTTTCATGCAGTTGACACGTTTACTGATCTTCATTGCTGAACACTGTCTTAAACGGCAAACTTGGTATGCAAACAATAGCAAAACGGCAACTTACGTGATGGTTTTACACGGTTGTGTTTGGGAGCCGCATTCCGCGTTATCCAAGCCTTTGTCCGATACATACATGTCACGCGCAGGCCCAGTAGTTAACTCTGAAATTCAGCACGGAACATTTACGCGTCACTTTCAGCTTCACCTCTATAACAATTATTGATGCAACTGAAACGAAACATTAAGAAGACGTGTCAACGAATGCTTGACCATCGTCCAGGCTGGTCAATAGAGCGGAGAGCGCATTTTGTATACGACATGCAAATGGTGCGAGGTTCGTGGAGATTGCACAACATAACCCAAATGTCTACACATTACAACATTTGACTTTGTTCGCACTGATGGACCAATATATCTAGTACTGGTCCTGTTAAATCAGTAACAGCCGGCATCGCGGCTTGCAATTTGATGATGATATATATATATATATATATATATATATATATATATATATATATATATATATATATATATATATATATATATATATATATATATATATATATATATATATTACAGTCACGCCATTAAGAGGTGATGTAAAATAAATGTTCAATGCCACACCGTGACAACTGTGTGTCTGTCTATGAGTGGTCGTGATCGAGTGATCATTTCACAAAACAGAACTGTTGTCACCACTGCCCCTTGCATGTGATGTAGCGGCGGTCACACTATTAAGCAGTGTTGTGCGACTCCAAACATGTATGCATCATTGACACATGCTGTAAGGACTTTTTTTTTCAGACGGAGAATGTAATTTTACCTGGAGACAGTGTAGTAGTTCTTGTCACAGATGTTGGTGGGGCAGTCGCCAGAATAACGAGGTCGTCTTCTGTGAAACAGGTTGCACACATCAAGAGGCATGTTTTAGTTTAGTTCAAACATTGCAATGATATTATTACAATATTAATCATAACATAATTTGTTGAAACTACTTAAAGGTCCTCCTTAACTCAGCATTTTTGCTAATCTCATGTTGAGAACAATCTAAACCTACCTAGTATCCACTGCAACACGCTAGCTCGCTTGTGCAACCATTGTATGTAGATTTTGTGTGTGAAATCATCAGACAAACTATTAAATTAACTAACATTAAGTGAAGTGAAAATGGAAACGAATTTCACCCTTGGAGAAATTTCGTAACTTTGTCATGTGATCAGCGAGAGGCTGGAAGTCACGTTCATGGTCGGCATTGACCCGAACAATCTTTACTAAATGGTCTCGTACGGATGTTTAGGCATACACGATTGATTCGTGCACCGTGATATCGCGCGACACCGTGTCGGCGAACACATTGGTAAAAAATCGGTCGTGTAAACCTGTCTTGTCGCTGGCGGGAAATTTTGATGATAGGACGGACGTGAACGACGAGGTGCGAAACTGCCGCTAGAAACTATTGCATATTTATTTCTGTCGACATACTAACGCATTGGTAATCTGTCCCAGCCACATATGATGTCAAAATATTATATATCTATTTCTATATTCTGGAATGTAGGGGCATAAATTCGGTAATAATAGTATTTCTACAAGGCAACTTGAACTGGCTTACCGCGACAAAGGTGGTTCATAATTTGGACGAGGTCAATGGCGACGTCGCTGGTTGACGACGCCCCAATGGTGCCGCTGAACGAGAACTACAACATGACAGCGGAACGGAAGCTGCTGCTTGATATTCAATATCAAGTCATTGCACTATAAGCTTCGGATAAAGCGGCGAACACACATGTCCGCTTCTGTCATACGTACCCGGTTCCGTCAAATATTATCCGCTTGTATCTGTGCATGCGCGTTGCTATATATATATATATATATATATATATATATATATATATATATATATATATATATATATATATATATATATATATATATATATATATATAACATTCAACGCCTGAAATATGTTATATATATATATTAATATAACATATATATATTATAATGATACACGCATATATGTATGCACAGATATATATATATATATATATATATATATATATATATATATATATATATATATATATATATATATATATATACATATATATATATATATATATATATATATATATATATATATATATATATACATATATATATATATAATTATATATACATATATGTATGTATGTGTATATATATATACGCATATATATATATACACATATATTCATATATATATATATATATATATATATATATATATATATATATATATATATATATATATATATATATATATATATATGGGATTATATATATACATATGCACACATATGTGTATATATGAATATATATATATATATATATATATATATATATATATATATATATATATATATACATATATGCACATATATGCACATATATGTATATATATATATATATATATCATCAGCCATGTCATGCACCCCTTCCATCTCTCCGCTCTGACCACCGTCTTACTGATCTCTTCGGATACAACGATGCCCACTCCGCTACTACTTCCATTTCCTCCTTGACCTTGTAGCTTGAACCCTACCACCATCGTCCTTGCTCTATCTCCCTTCCACGTAGTCTCCTGGATGCATAATACTTCCAGTCGCCTTCTTTCCATTATTTTCACAACATCGACTCCTTTCCCGCTCATCGTCCCCACATTAACACAGCCCAGCCGGACTTCACGTCTGGATCGCTGCCGGCCTGACGATCCCACTGGGCTTCACTGTCTTCTCAACGCAGCCAATCGGCGTTTTTGCAACATGTGACGTAATACTTTGTCACCATGAATAAAGACTTTGTATTTATGCATGTCCGCCAAATATCGCTTACCTGCGTGTCTCCGGTTGTGCTGACGTTGACAGAGCCCACGGACCACCCTTTTGACTGTGGTCCATCGAGAGTCCAGACCAATCTTCGTCCAGTTTCATCGTCAACGTACACGTTTAGTCTGCCCATGCCGGCACCAAACATGCTGTAGACGAAGGACATGCACACATTGCCCGTGGCGTTGACTATAGGTGTTTGAAGACTGAAGCAAACAAAACCGAAATTAGGAAATAAATACCTCATCGAACGATAATGGCTTTATACACTCGTTGTTTCAGACTGGTATATTGGGCTCGCAAACAATGATACACAACATTTTGAAGAAACTCGTGCATAAACCCCAGTATCGTTCAATAAGTTTATATTATTTCGCCGATACATTGACAATGATAGATCAGCATATTTATCCAATATACCTTTCGACACTGCTACGTTGAAATTAACCATCGTTTCCACTGGGTATAGGTAATTTGCTCACGTTGCTGTGTCGAATTTTTCGCGACCTGTGGCTTCGCAGTACACATAGTACTCGCCAGAGAATGCTCCGTTCGGGCCTGTTAGTAACGATGGTGTTTTGCCGCTGTGACGAGTCCACTCGAATGCCCCGTCCACCGAGGCCATGCCGCACAGTCCAGCAGTCTCGAAACTGCAGTAGAACAATTCGTCTGGAAGCCAACACACGTCAACTGTACAGGAACGCCAGAGACACGTCTAGAATATATAGCAATATATATATATATATATATATATATATATATATATATATATATATATATATATATATATATATATATATATATATATATATATATATATATATATATATATATATATATATATATATATATATATATATATATATAGCAAGTTTACAACCACTCGCGCATTTGTTCACACATGCACATAGAGGAAATGCAGACAAAACGGTACAGTAGGAACATGCTTGAGTAGGAGAACATTGAATTTGTCTATATATTGATGCCTAATTGTGCAGCCAGCCAGAAATCAGTGTACAAACAAAATAGGTGCATGACATTGATCCTACAATGTCGCCTCTATGCGTTTTTCGTGGCCTTCTACACGTACTTCGTGGCCTTCTACACGTACTTCGTGGCCTTCTGTACGTACTTCGTGTGGCGTTCTATAAAAGTCACTAGTTTCCTCTTTCCAGTTGTTTTGATCTTAGTTTATTTTTATGGAATCAGATTGTTTGATTCAATTAAATTCAACTTTAATAGGTTATACGAGAATCACAATGTTGGATACTGTTCCAATGTGAGATGGCTATAAGTGTATGTAATCCAGGCTTCAATGATACTCATAGATTACATTGGTAAATGGTTTTACCAAAGTACAAAACAAAAACGTATCACAGGAAGATCAACTTACAACTTAAAACTATTTAAAATCTCTTGTATGAATTTACATAATTTAATTAGCTTCGCATGGCTTGACAAATTAAACAACTGATCAATAATATCTAGAAATAAACTTAAGTCTACCTTCTTGAAAAAAGTACATTTAAACAAATAATTAAACTCAACCCCAATATCATTACAATCACACAGAGTACAAATTCTTTCTCGCCTACCAATTCCATTATACCTGCCTTGCTGAATCGGCAACCGATGATTAAGAACCACACATTAACAGGACAACTAGACAATGTGCCTGTTATAGGCAGTGACAATTAATGCTACTGTTTTTTATTTCAGCTTAAGTGAAAATATGGAAAAAGCATGTCACATTTTATACATTTGTTCAGGTAAAACGGGGCATTGACGTGCTGATAAAATGTGCTATTTGATGCGTTCACTGTTCCCGTCAAGTTGGGAACGTATATCTATGAATTATCGTGCGTGTACGATAACATAGGCCTGGTGTCTGCTGTATAACCGTGTTATCCATCGCATTCGTCGTCTATGGGGCGACAGACGGAGTACCAATGCATCCGTAATTCGTCGTATTCACTAACTAAGATGATTGCAATTTTGACCACATTTCTATGGCAGCAGCGTCGAAAACAGTCACGACGAACAGCTGTGTGAACGTATAACGTGACACGAACGTGTAACAACGTAGGGGAAGGTTCGGTAATATGAGCAACTTTTTTCACATTGGTATTGTGGAGCCATTTGAGTAGACATTTGCTCTGTGTAAAGTTGACGTAAAAGTTCTCGCGGTAAACTATTGCTACGGGCATTACTGCACACGTGGGTTGTTTACTTTACTGCACACGTGGGTTGTTTACTTTACTGCACACGTGGGTTGTTTACTTTACTGCACACGTGGGTTGTTTACTTTACTGCACACGTGGGTTGTTTACTTTACTGCACACGTGGGTTGTTTACTTTACTGCACACGTGGGTTGTTTACTTTACTGCACACGTGGGTTGTTTACTTTACTGCACACGTGGGTTGTTTACTTTACTGCACACGTGGGTTGTTTACTTTATAGCACACGTGGGTCGTTTACTTTACTGCACACGTGGGTTGTTTACTTTACTGCACACGTGGGTTGTTTACTTTACTGCACACATGGGTTGTTTACTTTACTGCACACATGGGTTGTTTACTTTACTGCACACGTGGGTTGTTTACTTTACAGCACACGTGGGTTGTTTACTTTACTGCACACGTGGCTTGTTTACTTTACTGCACACGTGGGTTGTTTACTTTACAGCACACGTGGGTTGTTTACTTTACTGCACACGTGGGTTGTTTACTTTACTGCACACGTGGGTTGTTTACTTTACTGCACACGTGGGTTGTTTACTTTACTGCACACGTGGGTTGTTTACTTTATAGCACACGTGGGTTGTTTACTTTACTGCACACGTGGGTTGTTTACTTTACTGCACACGTGGGTTGTTTACTTTACTGCACACGTGGGTTGTTTACTTTACTGCACACGTGGGTTGTTTACTTTATAGCACACGTGGGTTGTTTACTTTACTGCACACGTGGGTTGTTTACTTGTTCAATGAGGACGAGGAGAAAATGTTCTCCAAATGGCTCATATTACATTACGCGTCGGAAATATGAGCATGGTCCGCGGATACTATGGGTATTAGTGATCATATTACCCAAGATGGTCCGAGATACACCAGAGTCATAGCCTAACCTAATGCAAGAGTCATTACTGAACATGGGTAGACGCACGCATGCACACACACGTGTACGCACACACGTATATATATACAAACAACACACACGAATCGTTACTCAACATGTGCACACACACACACGCACGCACGCACGCACGCACGCACGCACGCACACGTGTACGAACACACAAACACACACACACACACACACACACACACACACACACACACACACACACACACACACACACACACACACACACACACACACACACACACACACACACACACACACACACACACACACACACACACACACACACACACGTGTACGCACACACGTATATATATACACACGTGTACGCACACACATACACGTGTACGCACACACGTATATATATACACAAACAACACACACGTATCGTTACTCAACATGTGCACACATCCTGATTGCATGTGCCTCATATTACCCAGAAGGTAAACCAGTTCTCTTTTCTTTTTGTGTCCAGGTGGAAAATTTACACTACATGCCTATGACACAGGCTGACAGAATAATGAACTCATCGAAAAACGCAATTCATGTGGTGTAGATTACGCGTCTATGATCTATATGCAGTCATCCAACATGCGGAAATCGTAAGAAATGTTGTTAAACGTTATTCACGTACATATTTCTAAATTGTGTTGTTTTACCATTGCAAGTAGTGCCTGCCTGGTCTGCCACATTCCTTAACTCAGCAAGTAATCGCCAGATAACAACATATGGTGTACCATTTCTAAGTTATGGAAGTGGCCCGTATTACCAGTTTGCTCATATTACCGAACTTTCCTCTATGTGGGATGTAGTTCATCACTTTCAATAATGTTCTGATTTAATTGCGTGAGGAGGGGCATGAGAAGATCGGGGCGGATGAAAGATGGAGAGAAGGGGCGGCTGATAGAAAACTATGGAAAGAAAGAACAGAAAGAGTGGCTCGACAATACTTTACCTGACCCTCACCCCTGTACAGCAGGGAACAAGGAGGAAGAGCACCCAATTAGCGCGGAACCAGTCTTAAAGCAAACTTTCCATTGAACTGCTAGAAACGTCACAACATCGAATACGTCTGGATGAGGTCCTGTTTCTTCACCCAGAAGGAAGTATATACAGTATCCAAGGAAGAAATATTTTGAAGTGCAACCTGGACTGCCCTATTTTATTGCCTGTTGGCGTATGTTGGTGTCGTTTAGTTTTACGTTTGCCAAGTACATATGCACGCACAAACATACACACAATATGTCCCCATCTCAGAAACAAATTACATTTACTAACCTTCCATTAGAAGTCTAGTCGCAGGAGTCAGTGTCGTTGTCGGAGGTATAGTAGACATAGGAAAACTTTCTGTAACACGCAATAAGTGTCGTAGCTACAATGCATTGTATCCACAAACGAAATGATACAGTTGGTGTTACAAATCCTACTTCATCACGAATTACGTACGTTTATAACAGCGAACATTATGGCGTAAATCAATGTTAAGTCTTGTATGTTTCTTAAAACAACATATAAAACACGGCATCTACAATGAAGATGACTTCGGGCTGTACGTCTGGCATAGGTTAAATAATTAGAAGAGGAGATTCTCCTGCTGGAGACGAGGGAATTATTTGACAAAATGAAGGTCTCAAGTGTACTATTGTATGTAGCCACATTTTATAGAAACTTTGGAATTACTGAAAAAAAGATGGATATGTTACACAATTGGCAAAACAGAAAAAGATCTTCTTTCCAAAGCTTGGAAATTAGCAACTCCTGATTGCTCACCTATGATTAGTTGTAGCGAGTATTCCCGACACGGGTTCCACGCTAGTGGAGCCACTTTGAACTTGTACGTGTTCCCGGTCGTCACGTCTTTCGGGTCATAGAGGTAGCGCAGTTGGTCCTCCTGCGAGAAGCAAGCCGCCTGATCGTAGGGCAGTGGGTTCTGCTGGGGAAAGTAGAACGCTAACACATCTCCCGCCTTGGCAATGAACATCTCGCCTGCCGCCAGTGTCTTCGTGAGAATTCCCTTATATGGGCACTTGACTGTTGTCATGCCGACAATGCGGAAGTTCTCGTCCCCGTTCCGCTTGAGTGACACGAAGCGAACAACCAAGAGGAAGAGCTGTTCGTAGGCGCGTGAACAGTAGATTCGCCATTCAATCGCCTCGCCGTCTCGCTGTGATTACAGAGTACAGGTCGGTTCACACGCGTATCAGGTATATTTATAAATTATGAAACCAGTATATATTTAAATTATGTTTCGTATGTCTTCCTGAAGATATAACTCGACCACTTAAGATAAACACACTATAATAACGTAGTTATAATGACCACTAAATAATTTTGTTTTTAAATGCAATATTCAGTCATTCCGCATGCTATTAAAATACACCCAGACAAAGCGGAACACTTAAATCGACCATTCAAACCTTTATTGTATGCATGACGCGAGGAATAAACACCGTGGCTTCCGAATCGTCGATGTCTTTACGTGGGACAACGTCCGAACCGACTACTTCGTTGGATCCAGCCAAAGACACTAGAACGTATGGACACTTGCATGTTACATGTAGTGACTTAGTGAGTGGTGGCGTGCGAACAGTGACGACGACAATGCTTAAAATATTAGTTTATAACCTCTTCTGCTTGATTAAATTATGACTTAGAAGACGTTCGCGTTTATGTGTTTCTCTTCCCCATCTCTTCAACTGGCACTCACCCCTATAGTCAGGCGTTCCATAACATAACTGTGCGTGCGTGCATCACAATTATGGTTCCCGTATCACTTAAAGTATTAACCCACATTTTAAGCAGAACTTGCCATAATAAATTGTTCAATATCAAGACATTCCTTATTGTTCTATTGTAGTCGGGTTGCAAAGGTATATTGGGAAGTTTGCCAACTTGGTATTGTTCTCACTTACGTCGCTCGCACACAACGCCAGCGTCTTCGTAATGGTCGCACATATTCGCATATTCCCCTCTCGAACACTCTAGCAGATTGGCTTCATCCCCGCCGCAATCCAGCTGGTTGAGTAAGATATCGCCCCAACCGGGCCCGAAGTGGGCGCCGATCCTCGCCTCGCCACCCACGAACCCGAGCTGACGGCAGACGACATCAGCCTCGATGTCGTCGAAGTCATCATCGCACACGGTCCCCCAACGTCCGTCGAAGAACAGTTCCACCCGCCCCTCGCTCTCAGTCGGACCGCCTCGTAGGCGAGTGACTGAAACACGCACGAGGCTTAGTCGAAAGAGATTAAGTCAGCGCAGCATTTTAGAATTACCGTTCTCCTATTCGACCAGCTGTTTACGTGTACTAGGTTTTCCATAATTGCGACACAAGCGTTGTTCGTATTTTTCCAATTAGCATACATTACATAGCCTATATTGAATTTACGAAAACATCGAACTAATGAATATCGGTTCGAAACCTATTCTTATATTCGTATTGCTTATTCGCACATGAATCACATGACGTAATGATTTCTTACCCGAATGTAATTTGCTCGCCTCAGAATACATATACGTACAATACATAATATATTATGGATTCAACAAAGCAAAGCGTTAAATTTAATCCGGGCCATTCTAACAATCGTTACTCAGAATGTGTTACACTTTGCCTCCAGCAGACCTGTTCACACAAACAACGTTTCTACTTCTATTGACGCACTCAGCCACGCTGCAGTTGCTGCGCGAAAGCTGTTCGCTCTTATAATTCCATCACTGGAATCCCAACTTAGACAGTGTCTGTTTAAAACGTATTGAAGTTAGGCGATTGTCATACAACTGTTGACGGAGCGGGTAGTAAGCACTCACAGTTTGCCAAGCACACTTGGATGTAGTCCTCGTCGCCTTTGAAAGCTAACGTCGAGTAAGCTTGGATCCGATGGTGAACGCCGTTGAGTGTCGTGCTGTCAAAGAACTCTCGTTGGTTCGGGTGAGTCACGGGGTTGCCAGCAGCACTCAACTGACAGAAGCGCTGCCACTCTAAACCAAGACACTTGTCCGAGTGTGGCCCCATCGTGTAGTTGTTGCACTTGTCTGCAGATACTGTCGAAGCAGTTTCGTGTTATATCATCTTGTGTAGACTGACAGTTAGGCATGTTTAACTGGTTTTATCGAAGTGCAAGCAGTGCAAGACTTTTCTAGTTGTAAGATATTATCAAATGTTTATTTAGCAAATTTCCTCCATCATTTTATTGTGAACTGAAGTCGCTATTACATCATCACGGTAATTCTAATTATTACCATACAAAGTGAGACGATACAATTTGAACTTTTTAGTAGTGTATTTAGCCCTGCTATAATGAAGCCCAGTAAGCATATATTAAGTATGTATGTATATATGTATGTATGTGTGTGTGTGTGTGTGTGTGTGTGTGTGTGTGTGTGTGTGTGTGTGTGCGTGCGTGCGTGTGTGTATGTATGTATGTATGTATGTATGTATATGTACGTATGTACGTATGTATGTATGTATGTATGCATGCATGCATGTAAGTATGCATGCATGCATGCACCTACGCACGCACGCACTCACGCACGCACTCACGCACGCATGCACGTACATTCTTTATTGAAGACAGTGACACATATTTAAAAGATTAGATAAACAAAACATGTATATTGAACTGTTTCATAGTAGCGACAAACCTCTGCATTTGTGCAAGTCAACTGTCAGTCGTATTGAGCGTACAGCGATTCTGCCATCGATCCCGTCATAAACTGTCGAGACAAATCCTACCTGTACGATTAGTGGTAGAACAAAATACAATATAATTAGGCCAACTGGTTTACGCCAGGCCACATGCAAATTATCATAATACATACAATAACGACTTGCAGCGATGTTGTACGTGATGTGTAATGAGAAAATAAAGTCCTGAAATATCAACACAACAAATACATAAATATGCTGAGCAATATTGATGACTTAGAACTCAACAATAATTATTCTAATAAACAACTAGTGTATATATATATATGTGCATATATATGTAATGTATGTATGTATATATGTATATATATATATATATATATATATATATATATATATATATATATATATATATATATATATATATATATGTATATATATATATATGTATATATGTATATATGTATATATATATGTATATATATATATATATATATATATATATATATATATATATATATATATATATATTATATATATATATGTATATATGTATATATGTATATATATATATATATATATATATATATATATATATATATATATATATATATATATATATATATATAGCAAAGCGAACTCACGGAGAACGCGTCGCTGCCATTGATGCTGATGGCAGCCGTCTGCCATTCGGCGTCGTCGTATTCGCCTTCGCTGAAGATTAGTTGGTTGTCATCGATGGCGGTGTTGTCCGAGTTTGTCTCGTCAACGATGAACACAGCCAAAAGACCACTATCCGAGCCTTGTATCTTGTAGGTGAATTCAAGACAACTCGTTCCAGTGTAGCTCATCGCTGGAGTCTTCACGCTGCAGAACAACAACACTTATTCGCTTGATGCTAATGGCAAAGCGTGCATACAATAATTGAAGTAGCAAGTCGGCAAATCGTCTGGACGGCAACGAACACCTGTTTTATGTTTTCATACATCAGAAATCCGAATGCGGAATGAATTAAAAAGCAATTGAATTGCGTTTTGGCGTTCATATTCCTCTACTCACCCTGCCTGTTGCCCGGACTCGCCCATGTACGAATCGACGTAAATAAAGTGTTCTTCGGTGCTTAGATCCGGCATCCAACGCGTCCAATTTAAGACCTCTTCCCCCGGCGACACCATGCCGCAGATGTCTTTATAGAAGTTGCACTCAAACAGGGAGTCTATAGGACACGACATCGACAATGCCTTATTAGTCAAACAGCGCACAAACTGTGGTATTTTTAGTTTTTTGTACATGTTTATTCTCTGGTTCATCGACCTTCTCTCAATATCGCGCACACAGGAATTCCTTTCGCCAAAGATATCCAGTAGCGTTTGACCTATAGGTCCCTATCGTGAAGAGAAAACTTTCAAACGTCTTCCGCAGTGAGCGCCAGCAACTGATATTATTGTTTACTACGGATCCTCGGCGCTATTTGGACCGCAAAACTGCACAAAATCACAATATCTAAAAAATTATTTTTGTTTTTTTATACATGGAGCGATGTGGAATAATGGAATGAACGTGTTGGCATATAAAATGAGGTAAGACTGTAGTTTAGCGGCGAAGATCATTTGGTCCAATCTAGCTCATGATTACCATTTGAGATATCAATATGTGTTACTTGTTGCCTTGCAAGACAGTATAATAGTTATCACAGTAGTACAATCATATCAGTAATTTAACAGTAAGTGAGACGACGCATATTACGCGACCTTGATCAGAAAAAAAACACACAACAAATCTGAAAATAAAAAATGTGCATAAATCCAATATGGCCGCCGTTACATATGTCATAATGTAGAAATAGTGTATCATATAAATAATACCTGATATAATTGAATACACAGATTACTAGATAAGAAGAAGATAAAGCTATTATAAAATCTTCCCCGACTGGGCTACTCTTTCATTTGCATAAATCTAAAATGGCTGCCAACTGACTGTCATTACAAGTTGGCAGTATGTTAATTTGTAGATGACACAGTCTAGATGAATCATTACTTATTCTACAATACAACTAAACAAGGAGCATATAAAACACCGTCTATCGTTTTACTAGGACTAACTTTTTGAAATGATGCCGATAGAAGTTGCTTCCACTTGAAGTGGGAAGTTCGGGTCGAGCAGAGTGGTGTGGACAGAGGTCTGAAGCACGTCCTGGCCGATAGGGTTGAGGAAGCCGAGTGTGATATTCGTGACGATACTGCCTCGCCTACAACGAAGGAACAATGCTGAAATCGTTCTGCAAAACGCTCACTCGCATTCACAGACATCAAGATAGAAAACAAACCAAGGGAATACATGTCGCCACCCGACTTTTCGGGCAAAACTATTTTCATAAAAATATTTCATGTGACATCTTTCTTGTGAATATATTTTCTGGACTTGACTGAACTCTATATTTTTCCATGAATTATTTACCCTTCATTTTCCACCACAGAAGGCAGCAACAGCTTTAGTGTGTTATCAAGACATGCACATATTTGCAACTTCCTTTCCACATGCCAGGTGATACACATGCCAGGTGATACACATGCCAGGTGATACACAAGTTGCCAAGGTGTGTCTAACTGTATTGTTAGCATCGACGCTGGTCCCTAACAAAGATTGTTATTCGTAATTGTGTTGCAGAAAGGTGGGTTAGATGAGTGACTATATATTGAATCAGTTTTATATCACGAAAAAATGGAATTGTGGAGAGACCATTAATTAAGTCGAGTTTGTGTTTAAAATAATTTGGGTACGGTATCGGCATCGTTGTTATTTATGTGTCTTTCGTGGATATGTGATGCATTTTAAAGGCAGAACAATACAAGACAGAGCACTGCTAGGCAGGTGCGTTAAGGCAGTGCACAACAAGACAGAACACTACTAGGCAGGCGTGATAAGGCAGTGCCCAACAAGACAGAGCAATGCTAGGCAAATATGGTAAGGCAGTGCACAACAAGACAGAGCACTGCTAGACTAACGTGGTAAGGCAGTGCACAACAAGACAGAGCACTGCTAGGCTAATATGGTAAGGCAGTGCACAACAAGACAGAGCACTGCTAGACTAACGTGGTAAGGCAGTGCACAACAAGACAGAGCACTGCTAGGCTAATATGGTAAGGCAGTGCACAACAAGACAGAGCACTGCTAGACTAACGTGGTAAGGCAGTGCACAACAACACAGATCACTGCTAGGCAGTAGGCAGTGCACAACAAGACAGAGCACTGCTAGACTAACGTGGTAAGGCAGTGCACAACAAGACAAATCACTGCTAGGCAGGTATGTAGGCAGTGCACAACAAGACAGAACACTGCTAGGCAGGTATGTAGGCAGTGCACAACAAGACAGACCACTGTTATTCTAACGTGGTAAGGCAGTGCACAACAAGACAGAGCATTGTTTGGCAAACGTGGTAAGGCAGTGTATTCGGTCACATGTATATAAGAACTTACATTTGCCTTTAAAACAAATAATTCAAGACAATACGAAACTGAACATTGTTAGGGAGGCAGTGTATGCACTACTGACATGGCAGTCGAGGACACGTCATAGATTACCGGAAAGTGACGCTGGATCGTGCAATGGCGATGCCTTTCGACAAAAGTGTTTGTTCAATCTGTAAGCACATGTAAAAGTAAAAACATAATATGTCATACATACCTAAATCGGTAGTTACAAACTTAGGAAATAAAACATTCTACTTAACACGTATTACCGAAATTAACTGGCTTCGATATAAATATACCATTTGATTGACAATCAAATGTGGACATTGGTCTCGCTTCTAATTTAGAATTTACGGTAAGACGATCTTATCACGTGATTCAGGAGACACCTTTCTCAATATAAAAAGCAACTTCGCTTTAACACGGCATCGCTTTCCGCAAATTCTTCACGAAGTTGAATATTTTGCTATCGTGTGTGATTATTTGTTTTCCCACCATCCTACTCTCTGCACCGGTATTATATGTAAGTTTAATTTTTGGTTGGGTAAATTTGCTAACCTTGACTTGTCTGACTTTAGGTAGTGGAGATTATTGTATTGAGATTATATTCATACATATTGCTATGTTGTATTAATGTGTCTGTCGATTATGATTTGCAATATTAATTTACCTTATTGCTAATTGTGAAGTACTCTCAAATGGTCACGTTAATCCGTATATTATGTGTACAAGGGGTTTTGGGACTAAGGTGTGTACTTTACATTTTTCCCTTAGCATTGCCATTATGTATACACAGGAAGTTAATGTTCAAGCCTACTAATCATGCTCATGTGCGAATGGTGGGGTCCTCCACCTGCGTGTGGTTGGTTCCACCACCTCTGCTGTTATTTTGTGTGCTAGAATTATAGAGGCTATGTCACAGCATTTGTATATTCTTTATACGGACTGTATGGGCAACTCGCAGGGTTTTTTAAGGTTCAGCTCACACGGGCAGTGCAACATTTCAGACAGCCACGGGCAAACATGTTTGTACTTTTATCAGGCGCGTTACCCCGCATATATACAACACAATACTTTTGTATTTGCTTTGGAATTTCGCACGGGCATGGACGGTTTTCACACAGGTAAATTGCCCGTGTGAAAGGCCTTAAAACCCGGTGGGTGAGGATTTACTTGGCTTAACACAAAGCTCATATGCAAACATACATCTGTCTTATGTCTTCAGCAAACTAGCCACGATTCCTAGTCAGTAACTCCTAGCATAGGGAGCCTTGTCCCACATAAATGCTGTATCAATGTTCATATGGTTCGATACACCGTAGCGTATGTAGACAACATATTAACAACTAGTAATGGGTAGATTAATATGTGTCAGATACACGTTCATCGACTACGTACGGGCGGCATGATTTGCTCGGCCAATGATGCGTGTGTCGAGCTGCCGGTGTCGCTCAGATCTTCGCTGAAGGCGCGGTCGAGAATCTTGAACCCGATAACGTACTTGAAGGGAGGGTCGTCTATACAACGGACAACATTGTCACATCACTCGAATTTGTCATCGACAAGATAAAATAATAATGATTAATATTACGCTTACGATTGAAAACACTGTGTTTGCGATAACATTGTGTTCAATGTTTTAATTGTAATTGTCACCATTGTACCACATTTTGTTACTGTCTACAGGAAACACATTCCAGACACAAACATAGGTTTTGGAAGGACGTGTACCTTGATCATCATGCAAAATACCTAAATTATACTTAAGTTATAAGAAAATCTCGCTTTTGTCTTTCACTGTCGTGAGAAAATCTGCATTGCTTTCTCTCTCTCTCTCTCTCTCTCTCTACCTCTCTCTCCCCCTCTCTCTATTGCACGCACGCACGCATGCACGCACACATATATACGAATGTAATGTAGAAAGCGAAACAACTAGAAAGAAAGTGTATGACAGCATGCCGAATCGTGGATTGCGATGGAATTGTGTACCTAGCTGGCAAAGTCGTCCGAAGTGGTTCCCGGGGCAGTCGCAATGGAATCCGTTGATCTCATCCACGCACTGTCCTCCGTTCTCACACTGCGCGGACGCACACTCGTCGACGTCTAAACACAACCAGTCGCAGACTCAGGGAGAAAGTTAGAGCACAAACACAACGAGCATTGACTTCAACCAGGCTACATCCACTTTAGAGTGCCCTACAAAATACCTATTATTTAATTAAGTAACAATACTTCCACCTCTTACCGTCAAGCCGTCATCCACGCTTAGCTTGTTCTGCACAATTAATGTGTAGATCTGGAAACGCATTTATTTCAACATTTAAAAATATATATCAATGTAAATACTTCCGGCAGTCATTTTGCATGCACACAGCACGTCAACTTAATTATTTCTTTTGTTCACAAATACCTTATGTTGTGGCATGTGTCTTCATAATTGGTCACAACCACAAACCATCACTTGTGTGTCCTAAGCATGTTATACACATAACCTGTAGTAGGATACTTTAGTAGTTTACAAAGCGAATCTTCAAACTGTGCCTGTTTTAATAAAGCCATTTGGTGGGCAGTTATCATGTATTGAACCCATGATCTCCAGGTCACGATGCGGGCACCGGACCGTGAAAAAACACCATGCCAAAAATAATAACATATCGTAAACTAAGAAATTGCCGGCATACTACTAGATGGCGAAACTTGGTTGCTCCAGTTAACGCCAATGGATGCTCCAGTTAACGCCAATGATATTATCGACATCACGAGTCTAAATACATATTTGAAAGCTGACTATGTTAAACTCGAGCAAAAATATCGCGCTTGGAATTTAAATCTTCGACACAAGTGTGTGTGTGTTTACTGCAACGCTGATGGGAAGATGTATACAGTAGTTGAGCTTTGACGCCTGGAATGGAGCCCACCTGTTTCACAAGCTCGACCAGTGTATCCATCCAGACAGTGACACGTGTGACACTTCGGGTCTGTTACGTCGACTTGCTGATCTTTCACGCAGTGTGCATCCGCCATACAGACTCCGCCGTTCATACAAGGTCGTTGACGGCATGGGTTTCTGTCCGGACCTGTCACATACGAATCGGTATGAAACTTTGTAGGAGAGGAACGAAACTTTCGCAGAGACTTGGTCAAATAAAATGAACTGCTAACTGATTGTAATCATCATAGTGGATATGGCGGAAGATCGAATGAGTTGACATAATTGTTATGATTGATCCGCGCATTTACCAATGACTAAAACGTAATTCAAGAGTCTAACGATGATTTTATCTTGAACACAGAAAATGTTCATTACATTTAAAAAAAAATCAGTTCTATGTACATTTGAATAACTTCATTTGCTCAATTTGAATAACTTCATTTGCTCAATACCTCTGTATATGTGTACTAGGCTACAGCATGCGATGCGATTTGTTGTAGGCTAGCAAAACAGACACGTGGATCTGGCAACTAGAATTAATCAAACAGTAACTGACGTGCGTTGATGTAGACGTCATAGGCACCAAGGCCCTCCGTAAGACCGACGTCACCCGGTCCACAGCGGCCGAACGAACATTTGCCATCGCGGAAGTTGATGACAGAGGCGTAGCTTCTACAAGCCTCAGCACGACACTCGCTCAAAGACAGTTGCCAACTCTTACTGCGGAGGTTAAAGAATGTCAATTAACACAATGATGTATGTGTGTGTGTGTGTGTGTGTGTGAGTGTGCGCGCGCGCGCGCGTGTGATTGTGCGTGTGCGTCTGCGTGTTTGTGTGTAGCATAGCCAGCGAGTTCAATATTTATAGATACCATACTGTATTTAAGCAACACGTAAATTGATAACTGTGTCCTGCTTGATAACAAAATATGCCCTTATGGATCTTTGTCACAGTAAATTGCCCTTTTGTGGAAAATATTGCCCTTTCTAACAATTGAATTTTATAATATTGTCGGCAATAAATGACCGTCGGAACATTGAATACATGTTTTCCTGCACAAAGCAACTTTTCATCTTAGTATTAGTGATACGTAAAAATATGTTGTTTCAATGAAATGAAGCTATAATACTCATTATGAAGCATTTTTGTTGGCCATTATTATTACCTTGATACCAACTATCATCATAATTAAAATGGAACATTTATATGAAGAGATTGTGCGAGAGAGATTGAGACGACGTACCCGTAAGCACACCAAGACGCCCGGCCGGTCCGCCACGTACTCACCAGCACGAAGTTGGCCGTCTCCCCACCGCACGGGTCTTCTGCAAGGCAAAAGCAATGTGTGTCTCACTAGATGGGTAAACGAAAAACCTGTTCATAATCATCAACAGAAAATGGAGAAGACGACGTTTAGATGCACAAATGAAGAGATAAGCAGACGTTGCACCAGAATACCATCTACTGGAGACGTAAGCTGTAAACATATACAGACACAACCAACATATCACATCTGCATTACAATGTGGAGAATTTGAGCGCGTGAGAAACAAAAGTAGAACTATACCATGAGAAACAGGTTTGAAGCACCCGAACACAGGAAAGTGGATCACAGAGACACTATCTGTAGCACACAACAAGAAACATGGAGGGGCACACACAAAGAGTGCAGAAAGAAAATAAAACGTGTGGATGTCAACAAGAACATGGAAGTTAACCAAAGAAAAAATGCACAACACTAGAAGAGAAACAGGAGAACTAATGGACGTTCTGCACAACATATACTAGTCCGGCAGTCAAACTCCTTTTGAAGTTGGACCGTGCATTGGGGTCTGCACGATGTTTTTTTTTTTGCATTTTTGTGACCTTCTAACCTTCTAGGTATATAATCCGACGGATGCCACCCTGGCACCCTCGAGTATTTTGTAGAGACCGATTAATATGCAAATTAGTCATCGCCATTAAAATATATATTACTTTCCTGAATATCTCGAATTGTAAACATACAAACAATCAACATGAGGTGTCAAAACGCATGTTTTCAGGGTATCTGGTTATGATTACGTCAATGAACAAATTATTTTATGTAAATTTGTCGCATGAATATGTAAATTAGCTCTGACCACTATAACCTCCTGATTTCCCTTATATCTCCTCAATAAATCGTCACAATCTATCACACGGTGTGTCTTGTCACATGTTTTTTGGGGTCGGTCATTTTAACTATGCTACATAGAAGATTTTATATATAAATTTAACGCATATATATGCAAATCAGCAGGCGCTGTTTTATAGTGGCGAACATTTCTGAAAGGTTCACGAAGGGAGAACATGTAATGCGTCACAAGAAAGATTTATGAAACGGTATCTGGTCGGATATGTACATAGAATCAACTTTCATGCGCTACGGTCATGGCCCACAGCGTTGTAATTACGATGAACCCATCTCAGCCCTTACATGGTTCAGTTCATATTTGTCAGATCGTACCCAGCGCGTGCAGACTGGGTCAGACATATCCGACGAACGTCCTCTTACGGTGTTCCATAAGGCTGGGTGCTAGAACCACTGCTGTTCAATGTGTACACGGCACCAATGCAGGACATACCAAAGAGGCTGTGGAACGTCATAAGTTTGCAGATAACCTACAAATGTACACATTCTACTATCTTCATGTACCTGTTGACATGGAACGCGCTACTCAGAGACTTTATGATGAGATCAAATGCTGGATGTTTCAGTACAAACTCAAGTTAAACGATGAAAAGAATTTGTTGATGGTGGCACTCCTTGTGGTTGGAGGTGCTACCATTAAGCCTGCTGTTTCTGTCTGAAACATGGGAGGAAATTTTTATGCCCACATGAGCATGAGGCATGATGTTGATGTTGTTTGCATTGGTTGCATGTCAGGCAAGGCATCAAATAAAAAATACTGGTGTTTATATATATATATATATATATATATATATATATATATATATATATATATATATATATATATATATATATATATATATATGAACCAGAAATCCCCGGCTACGACAGCTTTATGATGACGCGGTTTTGGAACAACCGGCCCCACAAATTGGAATGCACTACCACTCTCCCTCCGTGACGCATCTTCATTGACATTATTTAAGTGCAAACTAAAGACTCACCTCTTCCAGTGTGCATATAGCAATGTGTGAAAAATACTGTTTTTTATGGACGTGGACGACTTTATCTGCTTTTCTGTGGTGACGTTTTAATTAATTAATACAATTTTTTATGGACTATAACGAATGTGGCAGAGGACTTTGTATACATTTCTGTGATGACGTTTTAATTAATTAATATATATATATATATATATATATATATATATATATATATATATATATATATATATATATATATATATATATATATATATATATATATATATATTTAATTGACTTTTAGTTTGCACGCGCAATGATTAGCGTAAGCTAGAAACTGGCGCATGAAAGAACTATTATTATTATTATTATTATTATCTACACTGAAGAAATGGGCCTACGCGTAGTCAGATTGTCCATGACCTTACATATATGTCGCAGGGTCACACGGTAACTGAGGTGACAACAAGAGAAGCCATCTCGTATGCGATCTTCTTCTTCTTCCTGTCAAGGACTGGGCTCCTTAAGAGCGTTGTAAGTCCTGCTCGGCGCCTCTCACGCGCTGGGAATTGGTGGGTTAGAGATAGAGACCACCACTCGTTGAGTCCACGACAGGTTACACTTTTACCCCCTGTGTGGGATCTTTCACTTCCCCTGGCATAGACACCAGGTAGAAGAGACCAATGGCTTTTAGTGTCTCTTCCGAAAGACACGGGCAAAGTGGGGTGAACGAAATTGCCCAGGTTTTGAAATGGTAGCAGGTGGTTTTGAACCCCGGTCCCTTCGACCGAAAGTCCGACGCTCTACCACTCGACCACTCGACCACCGCGCCCCACACGAATGATGGTGTGCGCAGTAACAAAGAACTCGATCAGTGTCGGTTTATCTGCGTTATCTGGTATGCACTGAAGTTTGACCGTTCCAGCTGGCTTCACTTTGACGTCATTCATGAATGCTGACAGTATCGTCTTTGTAGGCTGCAAAGCTACATTCGGCTTTATTGTCTCGTAAATCGTCAAAGGCAACACATTCGCCTGTGCGCCAGTGTCTAACTTGAAGCTTATCTGCTGGCTGCCAATAGTCATCTTTGTCATCCAGTCATCATCATGAGTAGTGTGTGCATGTACGTCCAAGAATAACGAACCCAGATACAGGCATTCATTACTCTCACATTGTTCATCATCCGCACCTTGCTATCGACTGTAGCAGTGCGGTGGTGTTCGCACGTTACCGCGAAGTGGTTCCACCCCTTGCAACGGTTACACTGTTTGCCGTACGCAGGGCATGACTTTGGTGGGTGTGACCTGCTACAGAATTTGCACTGAATGCTTCCCTGTGTAGCCCGTGGTTTGTGTGTACATTTGTACCTACCCTTAGTGTCATTGTTAGTTCCTTTAATACCCCTGCCACCTGCATGGGAGCCCTTGCTAAACGTGCTTGAACGAGATATCTGCTTCACTACACTCACTTTAGCTTCTGGCTTTCCTTCAGACGCCATGACCTTCAGTTGCGCCCTTGTCGTCTCGGCTGCGCGGCACACATCTAATGCCCTAGCTAGCGACAGATCGGACTCTCTCAAAAGTCTCTCTTTAACACGCTCGTCATTGACGCTGAACACTATCTTGTCACGAATCATCAGATCCTCCTGGTCACCAAATTCACACAATTTAGCTTTCATTCTCAAGTCTTTGATCCACTGATCTACTAGTTCCCCATTGGCATTGCCTTGATTGCGAGACCAGAAACAATATCGTTCGTAAACTGTATTTTACATGGCTTGCAGTAGTGACGGAATTTGTCTAGCACTGTTTCCCAGTTGTCTCTATCTTCTGCTGGTGGGACGTTAGCAGGTCCTGATGCTGGTCTAAACTCAAACTGGTTGAATACTTCCTGGGCCTCCGGTCCAGCAGTGTGTAGTAGTATGGCCACTTGGACACGCTGTGTAAAATGTCCCAAACTGCTGCTCCCAACTTCTCCACGCCTCATCCAAATTGCAGGCATCGAACGCAATACTACTTGGTGGCTTGAACAATTCCATTTTTCAGCCGTTGACAGTGTGACTCGACAGTCGTCACTTCAAACTTCACCAACACCGTTTTTTTTCCGACCAACACATCCTACACCAGTATAACTCTGTGTAGTTTGTCTTCTGACACCATATTATGCTTTATGAAGCAGCATATTGCTTGTTTAATTAGGACTGGGAACACTAGACATGTGCTACTCGAATTCCACCGGAAGACAACATAACTTTTGTTACTCCAAAACGGTGAAAGAGCTACACTGTAGTAAGTAGCTGTACAACGCACCAGTTATAACGATCCCATTACATGACAGCATCGAGGTTACTAATTCCGATTATGTTGCCGCCTAATGTCGCCCTTGCACTATCTGAAGTCTTAGAGATGATTCGTTGTGGATGTTTCTTGGGCAAGTTGTGCTATACAGCGCAATGTCGGTATACCACAGCCAAATTACAACAGTTTTCTGTGCTTGTGGGGGAGAAACGCGCTGCAGGAATGAACAAACACAGGCAGACGCAGCATTTACCGGTGATGAAGACTGACAATAATGAGGAGTGATTGGAGCTAATTCACATATTCATGCGACAAATTTGTATATTATTATTTGTTCATTGACGTAATAATAACCATAGATCATGAAAACATTCGTTTGGACGCCTTGTTTTGATTGTTTGGATATATACTATATTGTTTGGATATATACTGTTCGAATTATTTAGGAAAGTAGTATTTATTTTAATGGCGATGACTAATTTGCATATTAATGGGTTCATATCAAAACGCCGGATTATTGACTTGGAAGGTTTGAATGTCACAAAATGCAAAAAAAAACAGACATCAATGCACGCTTCACTGGCCAACACCCAGGAGAATATGTATGCCACAATAGAACCAAATGGCAAGGTAAAGAAGAAGACTTTCTAGATCAGTGAATACAGCAGGAAAAAAACAACGCAAACAGGTTGAGCAGAAAAAGAAGGGATGAATACTTCGCAGAAAATAAACACCAATGATAAACTGTTGAAGCATTATCTCACTGGCTGTGCCACTATGACATTATCTCACTGGCTGTGTCAGTGTGACATTATTTCACTGGCTGTGTAGATATGACATTATCTCACTGGCTGTGTAACTTTGTCATTATCTCATTGACTGTGCTACTAACACACAATGTCCACTCTCTACGTGTGCTCGAGCGACAAACCCGGGAAACAGGCCTGCATGAGTCTGTCTGTCTGTCTGAGCATGGCCGGACTGTCGCTAGCTTTTGCTCGGTTGACCACATCTCCGCCACCGTTTAGGTGATATTACCTTTCTTGGCTATTTTCAGCAAGAGCACAACAGGAGCAAGTTAAAAAGGAGTGGCTGCACACAGAACACTGTCAGTGCTGCAATGCTATCACACATTTATCCATCTCTATGGTGTAGATCTTGCCACGAGACATTATGAGCATTCGGTCCCCAGATTGTACCGACGGCCAACACGTTGGGGCCTAGCTCATGGACTAAACCATCGCCATACATAAAACATTAACTGCTTCCTCAAATGGTTCAGCTCATCGCGAATACTGTTCATTTATGTCCAGATGTGTAGTATGTGCGTAGTTTAAGTAATGCGCGCAGTCTGTTTAATAAAAAATGCCTATTTTTCAAATCTTCGAAATAATTGACTTTAGTCGTTAGATCTCGTAAGGATCAAAATAGTGAATAGCAGACACTGTGCCGAGTCAATGCCGACCATGGGCGTGACTTCCATCCTCTCGCCGATCACATAACAAAGTTATAAAATTTCACTAAGGGGGAAAATCGTGATTTTTCAGCATTTCAATTTTCACTTTACTTAATGCTGGAACAAACATTAAGTAATTTAATGGTTTGTCTGATGATTTCACCAAAAACGACATATAAAAGTTGCATGTTGCAGTGGACGCTAGGTAGATTTGTTTTTCGCAAAATTAATTTGAAATGAGACTAGCAAAAAACGAATTGAAGTGGAAAATCTATAATACCTGTAGTGAAGCCCTCGGCTTTGGGCGCAGGACTTCCACCGTCGCCACTAGATGGACCTCCACCGTTACCTTTGGGTGGACCTCCACGGTTGCCTTCGGGTGGACCTCCACCGTTATCTTCGGGTGGACCTCCAACGTTGCTTTTGGATGGACCTTCAACGTTGCCGTTGGGTGGACCTCCACCGTTGCCGTTGGATGGACCTCCACCGTTGCCGTTGGGTGGACCTCCAGCGTTGCCGTTGGATGGACCTCCACCGTTGCCGTTGGGTGGACCTCCACCGTTGCCGTTGGGTGGACCTCCACCGTTGCCGTTGGATGGACCTCCACCGTTGCCGTTGGGTGGACCTCCAACGTTGCCGTTGGATGGACCTCCACCGTTGCCGTTGGGTGGACCTCCACCGTTGCCGTTGGGTGGACCTCCACCGTTGCCGTTGGGTGGACCTCCACCGTTGCCGTTGGGTGGACCTCCACCGTTGCCGTTGGGTGGACCTCCACCGTTGCCGTTGGGTGGACCTCCACCGTTGCCGTTGGGTGGACCTCCACCGTCGCCACTGGGCGGACCTCCACCGTCGCCACTGGGCGGACCTCCACCGTCGCCACTGGACGGACCTTCACCGTCGCCACTGAACGGACCTTCACCGTCGCCACTGGACGGACCTTCACCGTCGCCACTGGACAATCCTTCATCGTCGCCTTTGAGTAGACCTTCACCGTCGCCACTGGACAGACCTTCACCGTCGCCACTGGACAGTCCTTCACCGTCGCCTTTGAGTGGACCTTCACCGTCGCCACTGGGTGGACTTCCACCGTCGCCTCTAGGTGGCTTTTCGTCGTCGCCATTGGTTGGACCTTCACCATCGCCTCTGGGTGGACCTTCACTGTCACCACTAGGTGGACCTACACCATCGTCGTCGTGGAAATATGAAAAGAAGCGACGAATTGTTACTGAAACTGATGAGTATAATTTTCCAAGTACATGTCCTGTATTATGTATCTTATTCTCAATGCTTCCGTACCTTACTATCATGCATACAATTTCAAGCCACGTTCATTTCAACGTAGCTTAGCATAGCTTCATGATTCAATCAATTCAATGAATATCAACATAGTTCCTATAAGTGTGGTTAATTTCTACATATTACGCTAACTTCTACATACTCCGATGTTTTAAGTACATTGATTGCAGTATAGGCTGACAACGTAGCCACGAAATATAATAGTAACATATACAACCTGAATATACCTGTTCTTTTGCTAGCTCAAACCTAGACCGACAACGTGTACGACTTAAAACGTGTTACTGTTCATCCGCTAAAATGTTATGCTTTATGCATCCCACGTTCTGTTATATTGAAGACAACCGGTGATGTGGCATCTTGGACCGATGCGTGACGCGGCCGTTTGGGCTTTGTTTCCATAGATAACCTCATAATAGGGAGGAATGTGTTCAGGGGTTCTAACCTCCCATATCCTACCTGTTTCGGAGGCCAACCTCATACTATTTTTGAAAATACACTTCCCTCTTACTACCACCCCCCTTAATAGACTGCAATGACCACGATTAAAAAGCAAATGGTAGCGTCAATTAAGTAGGCGGTGTTTAGGAAGACATGACTACAATGTATCAGAAATGCTTGCTTGTAGCTAAAGCCCGGCCTACACTGGCGACTGGTTTGCCCTTTTTGCTCAACTCAACTGTCGCAAACAGTCTTAGACAGTTTAGTTGTCAGTGCACGCGGAACCCGCGACCACGACTCCCGGTCGCCGACTGGTTAAGACCCGAATCGAGTCGACGATCGGGAATCGCATCCGATTCGGGTTGATCTTCACCGTCACCACTTGGTGGATCTTCACCGTCGCCACTAGGTGGATCTTCACCTTCGCCTCTGGGTAGACCTTCACCGTCACCTCTGGGTAGACCTTCACCGTCACCTCTGGGTAGACCTTCACCTTCGCCTCTGGGTAGACCTTCACCGTCACCTCTGGGTAGACCTTCACCGTCGCCTCTGGGTGGACCTCCACCGTCACCTCTAGGTAGACCTTCACCGTCACCTCTTGGGAGACCTTCACCGTCACCTCTGGGTAGACCTTCACCGTCACCTCTGGGTGGACCTGCACCGTCATCGTGGTGGAAATATGAAACAAAGCAACGAATTGTTACTGAAACTGATGAGTTGTATAATTTTCCTAGCACATGTCCTGTATTATGTATCTTATTCTCAATGCTTAGAGTCACGTAATTATGTTATTCTGAACAAACAAGCATTGCACCATGTGCAGTCGTCAAAGGGTCGGGAGTGTGCGGTGCTTGATTTGTATTAATACAACTGTGAGTACACGTATGTAATAATGAAGTACTTTCGTGTGCTTCTAAGTTGCATAAATGCGAGACGATACGGTCACGTGCGTTATTGATAAATTGGCGGAAACGAGTTTGTCATTAGAGGAAATCCAAAGTAACAAAGCGGGTTTTGATGAATATGTAACAATAACTCTAAATGATACATTGCATTCTACGATTTAGTTGAACCCTTAAGACTCTCTTGAATTGTTTACGCCAGGAACATATCACAAATTAGAACATCTTGTGGTGTGGCGGTAACGCTGCTGCCAGACCGATTGACTTGTGGTGTACCTGCACCGTTGCCGACAGACTTATTAACTTCTGATGTAGGGGTAACGTTGCCACCAGTTGTCGTATTCGATGTCATCGGGGTCGGGATGACTCCAGGAAAACCTGTAGGGGTGTTGCTGTCTGTCGTAGGCGTCACTGTTGTGGACTCGAATGGACTATCCAAAGAAAAAGTGCTGTTTCCTTCTAAAATAAAAATGAATGCAAAACGTAAAACACAAGATAAATTTATCGGAGGTGTTGTACACAAGTCTGGATTAGAAGAACTTAGCCGGCTTCGCAGAGATCAATTACAAACATTGTTCCTGGCAGAGTTTCCCATTCGAACAGCATTTAGCTTACTGATTCTTCCATATCTTACTACCGTGCACACAATTTCAAGCTACGTTCATTTCAACGTAGCTTAGCATAGCCTCATGATTCAATCAATTCAATGAATATCAACATAGTTCCTATAAGTGTGGTTAACCTCTATATATTACGTTAACTTCTACATACTCCGATGTTTTAATTACATTGATTGCAGTATAGGCTAACAACGTAGACACGAAATATAATAGTAGCACATACAACCTGAATAGACCTGTTCTTTTTCTAGCTCAAACCTAGACCGACAACGTGTACGACTTAAAACGTGTTACTGTTCATCCGCTAAAATGTTATGCTTTATGCATCCCACGTTCTGTTATATTGAAGACAACCGGTGATGTGACATCTTGGACCGATGCGTGACGCAGCCGTTTGGGCTTTGTTTCCATAGATAAGCTCATAATAGGGAGGAATGTGTTCAGGGGTTCTAACCTCCCATATCCTACCTGTTTCGGAGGCCAACCTCATACTATTTTTGAAAATCCACTTCCCACTTACTACCACCCCCCCTTAATAGACTGCAACGACCACGATTAAATAGCAAATGGTAGCGTCAATTAAGTAGGCGGTGTTTAGGAAGACATGACTACAATGTATCAGAAATGCTTGCTTGTAGCTAAAGCCCGGCCTACACTGGCGACTGGTTTGCCCTTTTTGCTCAACTCAACTGTCGCAAACAGTCTTAGACAGTTGAGTTGTCAGTGTACGCGGAACCCGCGACCACGACTCCTGGTCGCCGACTGGAAAGACCCGAATCGAGTCGACGATCAGGAATCGCATCCGATTCGGGTTGATCTTCACTGTCACCACTTGGTGGATCTTCACCGTCGCCACTAGGTGGATTTTCACCTTCGCCTCTGGGTAGACCTTCATCGTCACCTCTGGGTAGACCTTCACCGTCACCTCTGGGTAGACCTTCACCGTCACCTCTGGGTAGACCTTCACCTTCGCCTCTGGGTAGA
Source organism: Lamellibrachia satsuma (assembly GCA_033239005.1). Classification (NCBI taxonomy): domain Eukaryota; kingdom Metazoa; phylum Annelida; class Polychaeta; order Sabellida; family Siboglinidae; genus Lamellibrachia; species Lamellibrachia satsuma. The sequence goes on along the minus strand of BSQZ01000079.1, from coordinate 112,215 downwards.
CCTTCACCGTCGCCTCTGGGTGGACCTGCACCGTCACCTCTGGGTAGACCTTCACCGCCACCTCTGGGTAGACCTTCACCGTCACCTCTGGGTAGACCTTCACCGTCACCTCTGGGTGGACCTGCACCGTCATCGTGGTGGAAATATGAAACAAAGCGACGAATTGTTACTGAAACTACTGATGAGTTGTATAATTTTCCTAGCATATGTCCTGTATTATGTATCTTATTCTCAATGCTTAGAGTCACGTAATTATGTTATTCTGAACAAACAAGCATTGCACCATGTGCAGTCGTCAAAGGGTCGGGAGTGTGCGGTGCTTGATTTGTATTAATACAACTGTGAGTACACGTATGTAATAATGAAGTACTTTCGTGTGTTTCTAAGTTGCATAATTGCGAGACGATACGGTCACGTGCGTTATTGATAAATTGGCGGAAACGAGTTTGTCATTAGACGAAATCCAAAGTAAGAAAGCGGGTTTTGATGAATATGTAACAATAACTCAAAATGATACATTGCATTCTACGATTTAGTTGAACACTTAAGACTCTCTTGAATTGTTTACGCCAGGAACATATCACAAATTAGAACATCTTGTGGTGTGGCGGTAACGCTGCTGCCAGACCGATTGACTTGTGGTGTACCTGCACCGTTGCCGACAGACTTATTAACTTCTGATGTAGGGGTAACGTTGCCACCAGTTGTCGTATTCGATGTCATCGGGGTCGGGATGACTCCAGGAAAACCTGTAGGGGTGTTGCTGTCAGTCGTAGGCGTCACTGTTGTGGACTCGAATGGACTATCCAAAGAAAAAGTGCTGTTTCCTTCTAAAATAAAAATAAATGCAAAACGTAAAACACAAGATAAATTTATCGGAGGTGTTGTACACAAGTCTGGATTAGAAGAACTTAGCCGGCTTCGCAGAGATCAATTACAAACATTGTTCCTTGCAGAGTTTCCCATTCGAACAGCATTTAGCTTACTGATTCTTCCATATCTTACTACCGTGCACACAATTTCAAGCTACGTTCATTTCAACGTAGCTTAGCATAGCCTCATGATTCAATCAATTCAATGAATATCAACATAGTTCCTATAAGTGTGGTTAATATATTACGTTAACTTCTACATACTCCGATGTTTTAATTACATTGATTGCAGTATAGGCTAAAAACGTAGTCACGAAATATAATAGTAGCACATACAACCTGAATAGACCTGTTCTTTTTCTAGCTCAAACCTAGACCGACAACGTGAACGACTTAAAACGTGTTACTGTTCATTCGCTAAAATGTTATACTTTATGCATACCACGTTCTGTTATATTGAAGACGACGGATGATGTGGCATCTTAGACCGATGCGTGATGCTGCCGTTTGGGTTTTGTTTCTAGAGATAACCTCATAATTGGGAGGGTGTGTGCAGGGCTTCCAACGTCCAATATTTCGGGGGCCAACCTAAGACTATTGTTGAAAGTCCACTTCCCACTTACTACTACCTCCCTTAATAGACTGCAACGACCAAGATTAAAAAGACGTAGCAAATGGTAGTGTCAATTAAGTAGGCGGTATTTAGGAAGACATGACTACAATGTATCATAAATGCTTGCTTATAGCTAAAGCCCGGCCTACACTGGAGACTGGTTTGCCCTTTTTGCTCAACTCAACTTTCGCAAACAGTCTTAGACAGTTGAGTTGTCAGTGTACGCGGAACCCGCGACCACGACTCCCGGTCGCCGACTGGTTAAGACCCGAATCGAGTCGACGATCGGGAGTCGCATCCAATTCGGGTTGATCTTCACCGTCACCACTAGGTGGATCTTCACCTTCGCCACTAGGTGGATCTTCACCTTCGCCTCTGGGTAGACCTTCACCTTCGCCTCTGGGTAGACCTTCACCGTCGCCACTGGACGGACCTTCACCGTCGCCACTGGACAGACCTTCACCGTCGCCACTGGACAGTCCTTCACCGTCGCCTTTGAGTGGACCTTCACCGTCGCCACTGGGTGGACTTCCACCGTCGCCTCTAGGTGGCTTTTCGTCGTCGCCATTGGTTGGGCCTTCACCGTCGCCTCTGGGTGGACCTTCACCGTCGCCACTAGGTGGACCTGCACCATCGTCGTCGTGGAAATATGAAAAGAAGCGACGAATTGTTACTGAAACTGATGAGTATAATTTTCCAAGCACATGTCCTGTATTATGTATCTTATTCTCAATGCTTCCGTACCTTACTACCATGCATACAATTTCAAGCCACGTTCATTTCAACGTAGCTTAGCATAGCTTCATGATTCAATCAATTCAATGAATATCAACATAGTTCCTATAAGTGTAGTAAACGTTCTTTTGCTAGCTTAAAATATGCTACTGTTCATCAGCTAAAATGTTATATTTTATGCATCCCACGTTCTGTTATATTAAAGACGACCGGTGATGTGGCATCTTAGACCGATGCGTTATGCTGCCGTTTGGGCTTTGTTTCTAGAAATAACCTCATAATAGTGAGGGGTGTGTGAAGGGTTTCCAACCTCCTATATCCTACCTGTTTCGGGGGCCAACCTCATACTATTTTTGAAAGTCCACTTCACACTTACTGCCACCCCTTAATAGACTGCAACGACCACGATTAAAAGGCGTAGCAAATGGTAGTGTCAGTTACGTAGGCGGCGGTTGGGAAGACATAACTACATTGTATCAGAAATACGTGCTTGCATCTAAAGCCCGGCGTACACTGGCGACTGGTTTGCCGTTTTTGCGCAACTCAACTGTTTTGGACAGTTGATATGTCAGTGTACGCGGAACCCGCGACTACGATTCCCGGTCGCCGACTCGTTAAGACTCGAATCGAATCAACGACCGGAAGTCTTATCAGATTAGAGTGGATCTTCATCCTCACCACTGGGCGGACTTCCACCGTCGCCTTTGGGTGGACTTTTGCTGACGCCACTAGGTGGACCTTCACCGTCGCCTCTGGGTGGACTTCCACCGTCGCCACTAGGTGGATCTCCGCCGTCGCCTCTGTGTGGACCTGCACCGTCGCCTCTGGGTGGACCTTTCCCGTCGCCACTGGCTGGACCTGCACCGTAGTCGTGGTGGAAATATGAAACAAAGCTACAAATGGTTGGGGAGTTGAGTTGTCAGTGTACGCGGAACCCGCGACTACGATTCCCGGTCGCCGGTTCGTTAAGACTCGAATCGAGTCGTTGACCGGAATTCTTATCCGTTTCGGAAAAAAATTAATCAGGAACCCGAATATTTGCCATTGTGCGCGCACCCAGGTCGCCTATTCGCCATTGTGCGCGCACCCAGGTCGCCGATTCGCCATTGTGCGCGCACCCAGGTTCGCCAGTGTGCGCGCTACTTAAGACCCGACTCGACTGGCGACCTGGTATACGGAGGAGAATGAAGCAGAGATGGTAGAAATGTGGCGTATGGAGCCACTGTTGTATGCCAGTACTTCGAAAGGGTATTTGCACCGCCACAGGAAGCGTGTAGCTTCCTGTAAGATAGCCAAGCACTTCTGGACGACTGGTAAGTATTGTATTTTCACGTTTTTGCGCGCATGCTCGTACTCGTAGCTGTGTATTTTTTCACCCCAGAGAATCATCTAATATAAAACTTCACCCACAAGAGTTTTGTACAGCTGGGACATTTCATGATTGAATTTTTTTCAAAAGTTCACTCAGCCAACTAAATTCTATATGGTAGGTGAGTTGCTGACTTTGGATATATTGTATGTTTACGTTTTGTAAGGTTTGTGAAAGAATACCATAATTGTTAGTTGGTAATAAATTAAATACTACACTTCTTTCACTTCTTTTTGGGGGGTTTGTGTAGTCCCGATATGTGTAGTCATAGTGCCTACAACTATCACACACACACACACACACACACACACACACACACACACACACACACACACACACACACACACACACACACACACACACACACACACACACACACACACACACACACACACACACACACACACACACACACACACACACACACACACACACACACACACACACACACACACACACACACACACACACACACACACACACACACACACACACACACACACACACACACACACACACACATATATATATATATAAATGGATATATATATATATATATATATATATATATATATATATATATATATATATATATATATATATATATATATATATATATATATATATATATATATATATTATATATATATGTATATATATATATATATGTATATATATATATATATATATATATATATATATATATATATATATATATATATCAACTATTTAATATAAAATTAATTTATAAAATCGTCATATCACAATTTACTGAAAATATTTATTTTGCGTTTACCCATTTATTTATTTACAGTAGACGACAACAAAAAAAAACTAGCCCACTTGCGCACACAATACTCCCGTCACATAAACAGTGGTAAAACATATAAAACAACAAATTATATTAGGTAGATCAGAATGATTAATCTCAAATGTGTAGAATAAAATTTTAATAACGCTAAACATTTGTTCCACCACACAGTGGCTCAAATATACATTGTCTGCCAATTCAATGTTCACTTTGGCTCGTTTAAATCATGACATCCTGCCAGGCACAGATCCCACGTCAGAGTTCACGTACTTGACCAAGTATTTTCATTGTGATTTCGCACGGGCTGTCACGTTGGTGCCAATCAACAGGTAGTGCTGCCTGCTCCCGCACCTTGCCCTCTCTCCACGATCCAGGGGTGATGTCGTTGATTTTGGTAAAGAACACTCGAAATCTATTAGTCAAGATGCCAGATGCATTCTCAACTACCCTCCTTGCTCTTAGCAGTCTGTAGTTGTAGATCCTCCGTTTGCACAACATGTCCTTGCGAGAAGGGCTTCACGATGTTCTCTTGCAGTGGAAAGGCATCATCAGCGCAGATGTAGTAGCTGAGGGGCCTTCGTCAGAGGGGCATGGTGCCGGGTCGGGGAACACATTGGATCCGTCAAACACACCACCGTCGCTGATTCGGCTGTGGCACCCAGGGCGCCGATGCAGTTTGGCAGATTCCATCTCGTGTAGAAGTCATCTGCCATAGTCTTCCACTCAGTCTTGTTTTTTGGGCACTGTAAACACAAGAGAAGAAGTAGCTTTTATTGTTTAATATTTATTGTAGGTGTTTGAATTACAGTAATATTTGCTTAAAAAATACTTCTACATTAATATTTTGCAGTTAGATGACGACAGCGATTCTGGAGATGGAGAGAGTGACGATGAAGGAGATCCCATCGGTGTGACTGGGGACCAGAACATGAACAGTGGGGATGTGGAGTCGGACACGGCAAACAACGATGATGACTAGGGGAAGGGAAGGACCAGAAAATAACTTCAAATGGCAAAGGAACGTCGACCCAGGAGGGATCAGTAATGCACGACGACTCGGGTGACCTCGATCATCAAGACCAAAGACGCCAAAACGTGGGAGGAGTGCCACTGAAGCAGACCTACTCATTGCAATGAAACAAATTCTAGAAGATGCGAACAAACACGATTTGGACGATGATGTGGTGGTGTTTGTGAAGAATATGGGTAATAGAATGTGCAAAATCACAAGGAAAGGTCTTCCCCGGTGTACAGATTCAACCCCACCTCTGTCCCTCCACCTCATATCCCACCCACCCACAACAACAACAACAACAACAACAACAACAACAACAACAACAACAACAGTCATTCTCATCTATGATGTTAGATGGTGGTCATCGTGAAATGTTCTGAAAGACTAGTTACCTCGTGGCAATTCATTTGTAGTCTATAAACTAAGAAGTGTTTTAATTAGTAGTCATAAATAAATAATATATATATATATATATATATATATATATATATATATATATATATATATATATAATATATAAAATACATATATATATATATATTATATATATATATTTGCATAAGCAATCGAAACTACATTCAGTTATATACTATTTTAAGTTAATTTATATATATATATATATATATATATATATATATATATATATATATATATATATATATATATATATATATATATATATATATATACATCTACTACTACATTAATTGATGTTGTTGTGATAACAAGTTTTAGACTGTTTATTGAAATATGTTTCCCTGGATATATTTGTTGTATATCAAATCAGTTACCTATGCCAGATCATTAATAAATAATTTGTTTATGAAAAACGCACCTTCACGTAAGTATCCTGCAGCACTGTGTAGATGACATCGGGGACAATTCTACCAATTGTACCAATTCTACCAAAAATAAAGCATATATTGATCAGGGAAAAATATCAGGATGACACAATAAAGTGAAAAAAACTTATTTCCAATGTGGTCCTTAAAAAAAAATCAGACAAACATGGCACTGATATACAGCCTGTACATAGATGTAGACAATAATTTATATAACAATGGCTAAAAAATAACATTGACCCGTCTAAACTCAGTTGCACCAGTATGGGTTATGGACAGCCAAAACACGGCAATTGTCGTTTTGACTGTTAGTGTGCCGAACTATATGCGTGAAAACAACGTAAATGAGATATATACTTACCGATGGCCAGAAACATCAGTGTTAGCCGTTCTGTAGGCGAGATTGCATAACAGTGTGATATTGCAGCGTCGAAGGGTAATCAAATGCTTGGGTTGGTTAGGAGAAATATAACATATAAGGGAAAAACAAATTCATAAAGCAATAGTTATGCTTCATTTAGAGTACTGTATACAAGCATGGAGACCATATCGTAAGAAAAATATATATACGCTTGAAAGAAAATAGAGGAGAGCAACTAAAATGATTCCAGAGCTGAAAAACCTTAGTTATGAAGAACGAATGAAAGAATGTCGTTTAACAACCGAGGAGATCAAATTGAAGTTTTTAAGATATTGAATGGGTATGAAAATATTGATAGGCATTTTTATCTCATTTAACAAAGGTAATAGAACTAGAGGACATGAGGTAACATTAGCAAAGGATCAGTGTAGATTGGACATCAGGAAGCACTCGTTCTCACAGAGGACAATAAATGAATGGAAGAAATTATCTACAGATTGTGTAACTACTAGCAGCGTGAATATGTTTAAAAAAACAAGGTTGACACATATCTCATGAGGGCGGATTACACATAAATTAAAAATAAATATCGATAAATCAATGGCTTCCACTTGCCATTTGGGCCTTTGACTTGAATGACAATCTTGTCTTGTCTTATTATCATGACCAATGTAAACACTAGAGGGCGCTCGCACATGCAGTTTGCTATCCCGACAGTAGGAATGCGGCGGGTCGCCGACAATCGAGTTGTCAGTGTGCGCGGCAATCGCCATGAGAAGTCGTGAATGTACGCGCTCGAAACTCGCGATTGTTCGTGCTTGAAAATCAGCAATGATTAAAACTAGACTGTCGCGTGTTAACGAGTCGCCAGTGTATGGCAAGCAAAAGCAAAACAATACACATTGCTGGCGTCAATGACTCACCTGTGACGGAATTGACGCGTCCAAGCAGGAACGTTCCCATCACCAGTGCTGTAACAAAGCGATTGAATAAGGTTGTGCAAGTTGCATGGGACGCATCCATCAAACACTGATGGTGCAATTTCACTAGCTGAATTTGAAGAAAAAAACGCTTAATTAAACAATCACATCAAGTTATACTATACCCACGTACGTTACATTGCATAAGTGTAAGAAAATAACCTTGAATACGAATGCCAATACTTTTAATAAAACTTCACAGTACAATCAGGAGGTTACTTGCAAGATCGAGGGCAAAGTGGAACCCAAACAGATTAGTGTGAAAGCGTGCACTCCACACCATGTAAGGACTGTCATGCCATCTACATAGGCGAGAGCAAACGTGCTTTGGGAACCGCATAAATTAGCACGAAGAAGACGCAGAGAAAGCATCGACAAGTAAAGTTTGCACCAGAAGCAGCAAGAAAACATGTGATACTGAGAAACACAAATCAGCAACCACATACCAAGTTAATAAACTTATAGTAGACTGGGATAGGACAAAGTTTGCCAGATTGGCGAACAAGGGGAATCAAAGAAGCCATCTGAATCCACAAAACGAAGGAAACAAGCGAGCTCGGGCCTGTATCGTCTCACCCACGTCTACGGAGACTTCGTGGGGAGCTACTCTGCTCAAGGCTGCAGAGCCCACGCCAGTGACAGCACCTATAAGGTAGCATGTATTGTGAACAACGAAAACAGATTAATAATTAAAACAGTCGGTATATTGGATGCAACACTCTTCAGCTCTTCTACATGTTCGCAGCAATATAACCTACGAGTTTGACGGCGACCCGCATGTGCCCTTGTACTGCTAAGCTTGTCAAGGGCCCACTATTGCCAATACTGCTGGATAATACGATATGGGTGACATACGATACATTATCTGCAGCCGTTCGTGTACTCTCTGCTGTTGCACATGGTTTTGTATATGTGCTTCCTCGTAGCTACCTTTGGCTGACTTATTGTTGTATTGCTATATTGCCGTGGTTGTTCTTTTCAACTGCTCTCAATACCAATAGCTTTCGCCCTTCGCCGCTTGTCTCGGACCACTCTTAACGCAGTGTTCCCATTTTAATTGTGATGTCCCTCTTCCAGGGGCCTCGTTGTTTCAACACTTCTGCAGTCTTTGGTAGTCGGTCTGTCTCCATCCTCATCAAATGTCCTACCCACATAATCAGGCTTCTTACTATTCCCCCGTTAAACTAAACTGTATCGGATTCTCTTTTATCAGGTCCGGTATCTCCTTCCACCCATCTCGTTAAAAGGTACGTTCTTGTATAACATATGGGATTGATCAAAGAGCTTTACATTTCATCCGTTGGCAGACCAGTTCATTCCAACGCCATCTCGACTTATCTGGGAAGTTGCTCGTGTATTTATCCGGATCCAGTTGTTCTCGCAAACCTACAGCTTCTGTCGTTATTGCTCTGTCGGCGCCACCGCCTCAAGGACATACATGCATGCCGGCGTTACACACGCTCTCAAGACTTTCTCTTTCAACATTTTTGATATGTTTCTTTCTGTCATCATCCCGACACTGCCTCCTCTACCGGCCGTCGTACATTTGCTCCCACTTGTACCCGACGACGCATGTCTACCTCCTTGCGCCATGGATACTCGGTAAGCATTCCTCCAAGATACACAAAGCCACCCCTTGCCTGATGTCCTTTCCCGCCATCCTGATGTTCAACTCATCTCGCTGCTGTCTAATCCACATCAATTATGTCTTCTCCAGGCTCATCGTCAGGCCATGCTTCTTGAACACCTTTTGCACTCCTCCAGCGCTCTTGTAATTCCTGTTTGTTCTCTGTTACTATGATCAGATCATGCGTCATCTTCATGAACACATATGTCGCGTTGATCATCTATATTTGAAGCCCAAATGTACACGAGGCCACTGCGTCATGTTATCACGTTAGCTTGGTGCATATTTGTACGCGGACGACACAGTTCAGAGAAACTAACAAAACAGGAAGCTGCCAACACATGTGTGCATAGTCACATCCCGTAGCTACAAAATATGTGTATAGCTACCGAATCCCAACATGTCCCTTAACAGATCAGCCAGCACGTTGCAGTCAAAGGCACCATGCTGCCAGAGCCCCGTACAAGGGCCGGGGATATGGCACATTCACATATGGCACATTCACATATGGCACATTCACCACAGCTTGACGCAAGTGTGTTGATTCAAGAGATAGCTATCTATATAATTTTCTGAAAAACGCCAGATAGCTATTCTGTGCCAGGTGACTTGGCAGATATGAAGTTCATGTAAACTTGTGTAGAATTCCCTTTTGCTGGCATTCGGGTATTCTTGCAGACCACGTCAGAGAACCGTGTGTACTCAAATGGCGTGACAATTTGTTGACCATCATGAGCATGAGAATCTTAATACCGACGCATGCGCAGCTACCTCATAAGGCTTAATTAAGGCTCATCTGCATCGATGTCGTATGTTAGTATTTTACCGGGCCTCGTTAAGTTTTAATTTGTTTAGTAAGTGGCATAATTAGTTTAATTGTGATACTGCATGACGTTTTTGTTTATGTATATAGGCTTATGTATATACGCTTCCTTATTGCTTAAAACTGCTTCCTCAACTGATTTAGCCTATCGCAAATCCGGTTCATAGGTGTCCAAATATGTAGTGTGTGAATAGTTTATGTAACATCCGCAGTCGATTTTATAAAATTACCTATTTTTTTTAAATCTTCGAATCATGATTTTAGTCGTTAGATCTGGTAAGGATCAAAATAGTGGATATCCAAATTGGTAAACACTGTGTGGGTCAATGCTGATCATAGGCGTGACCTCCATCCTCTCGCCAATCACATGACAAAGTTACAAAATTTCACCAAGGAATAAAATCGTGATTTATTCAGCATTTCGATTTTCACTTCACTAAATGCTTGAACAAACATTAACTAATTTAATAGTTTGTCTGATGATTTCACAAAAAAAAACTACATACAAAAGTTGCACAAACGAGCTAGCATGTTGTAGTGGATACTAGGTAGGTTTGGTTTTTCGCAAACTTAATTTGAAATGAGACTAGCAAAAAAAATCGAATTGATTAAGCACCTTTAATCAAAATATTGTGATTTCAAGCGCTACAGAATACTCGGTGAATATGACGCATACATTAATGTTTTTGCTATTATTAGTTATCATTATTTTGTTTCCGCTCGCCTGAAACCCAAAGCAGCAACAAAAGTATGGTTCCTTAGGAGAAAACAAAACATTGATTGGACACAAGACATAACAAATGAAGAGGTTCGACAAAGAAATGGATGACAAAGGCAATTATTTAACAGAAGAAGACAGTTGCAATTTATAACAACTTTTAGGATATACAACATATGGAGAAACAGTCAAATTAAAGAAAAACATGTTTTTCAAAGACAATTTTAAGGCCACAAAGCTAGAGCAGATAAAAATAAAACGCATTCATAGTCTACCCATATGACTTGACAGGCCAGCCAATGAAATCCTTTGAACCAATGAGAGGCTCTGTACTCGAAAATGTACACACCAGGCTTGTTAACAAATGCATGTCAACGCATTTGAATGCAAATGCAAATGTTTTACTTGATTCAAATGCAAATGCTAATGCAAATGCCATTTTCCAGGAACGTATTCAAATGCAAATGTTTTGGTTACACATTTGCAAACGCATTTGAATTAATTTGAAATGTTTTGGCTTTATATTAACTACTTGTTTTATTTGAAAAAAAAACAACTAATATGTACAAACACAGTTGATTGTATGTATATTTCTTAAGCAACAGTTATTTAGTTTCTTGATTTTTATGTAACAATGTATACAAACACATTATTTATTTATTTAATAAATGCAGTAGTACACTATTGTAACCACTGCATACCAGTCCCACTACATGAACAGAAGTGGTTGAAATGGGAGGGAGGAATAGATAATTGACAGTTTACTGGGAACCAAGGCAGGGAATGAAAGGAAAGGGAACCCACGACAATAGACTGTCCACTGGTGGGGTCACTGGGAAGATAACCTGGTAGATCATTACTGCTACCACTAATTACTCTCTCTGGCTGTAAATATTCAGGGCTGGCATTGCTAATGTTTACTCCCCTAATGCGCTGCCACCCCAACCCACACCAGCAGTGCCAACACAACACAAGGGAGTCATTTGTCTGCATTGTTTGATTTGTTTCAACGAACAGGTGATCTCTAAAGCCATCAACATATAGACCAGTTGGTATTTTCATGTTGTATGGATAACAGCTCAGGCGTTGACCAGTTGACCTACAGAGCACTGTTTCAAAGAGCATTTTGTGAAAGTGGATTCAAAGATCAGACAATGATTTCATAATCTGCTGAGGGTACTGCTCACTACAGAGCACTCCAATGGCATGTTGTGAACTTGTGAAAGTGAATCTAACAGTAATAATTATTAAAAGAATTACGCATGTATTTGATTGTGCATTTGACAAATCAAATGTTTATGGGTCGCATTCAAATGGAAGTGTTTAAGGTACGCATTCAAATGCAAATGCATAACAAATTCATGGAGGCATTTGAATGCGCATTCAAATGCATTTGCATTTGTTCACAAGCCTGGTACATACGCTCGTACTCAAGTAGTGTAGTTGCTGGTTTAGTAACTTGTAAATACTCATACTCAGGTACTCACCTCCGTCCAGAGCACAGTGAATGAGATGGGCAACATACTGGTTATAGCGAACTGAAAGTCGTTAGCACTAGTAGCGAAGTGAATCTCGCCAAGGAAGAGTACTGAGGAAACTGCGCAGTGAAGCTTCGTTTACTGCATTCAACGTGGGTAGCGGCAGGGCACGGCATACACTAAATATATCTACTCACCTGTCCATTGCAGAAGGACGACTTTCGTCCCCATAGATCGGGTCGACAGCATCTGACGTCGAAACCCGAGCTTGTCCCGGCAGTCGTATTGGTGCTGGCAGGAACGAGGATCAAACTGACTCCTCAATTACTCACGCTGTTACATTTCTCCGCGCTGACTGTTCTCCGCGCTGACTGGTATTGCTGGCCTTTTCAAAGAAACCAGTGACCCGAGACAATTGTGTAACAGGGGCAGGGTGAGTGGACGAGCCTCGGTCATCCTACAAAGCTGGGGCTAGACAAGTGTCGCCTCGACAGTATCTATATAACAGCACACATACAGGCTAACATGCAACTAATTGAATAGGCTGACTGTTGATAACAGGAACCGTATCGTTTTAACCATATTAGACTATTATGACTACAACAACACGGTTTGGGTGACGGAGTCTGCCACGCAGTCGGTGATGCAATTAGACTAGAGTAGGTCCAACAGAGCGATACGCCGTGGCCGCACTGTCCATTGTGTACGTGATACAAGTGAGTTGGGCCGGGTCAGGCGAGGCTAGGCTTGTCGCACTTGTGCCTGGTGAAGTCCCTCAACAACGCCTTTCACATAACTCCATTACAACTCGTTCCACCCGCGTGTTACATTAGTTGACATTTGGTTGCTCCTGTTGCTGCTGCTCTTGGTGCTGCTGCTGCTGCTGCCTCTGCTGCTGCTGATGATGATGATGCTGACGATGAAGATGGAGGACAATTGCAATTATAATAGTACATTTTAGATGCTATTACCGTGGCATTAAAATATACCAACAGTATCATCATCATCATTGTCGTCGTCATCGCCATCATCATCTTCATCAAAAACAACAACAATAATAACAACAACATATCAAATAGTGTAACACGCGTGTGATAAGAGTTTATGACAAACAATTGCATTCATACGTGTTATATCTGACTTTGTGTGGGGGCATAAATTAAAGTTGTGTGTGATTTTTTTTGCTTTTTTTTACTTACACACAAATCTGGATTATGAAGAAAATATAATATTTTAAAATCAATAACTCCCCTGTACTTATGGCCTGAAAGTCTAACGAACAATTCCATATGCACAGGTATATGCTTACAGTAGTGCGGGGCTTTAAACGGTCCAAAACATAGGTATTTAAAAAAGTTAAGTTGCTATAATTGCAGTTATCGTCCATCGTCATCTTCATCATCATCATCATCAGCAGCAGCAGCAACAGCAGCAGCACAGCAGCAGCAGCAGCAGAAGCAGCAGCAGCAGCAGCAACCAAATCTAATGGATTTTCTTGGGATGGCGTGGCTTTTTGTAGCTAGCGAGGGACACTACGCGAAAACATTGCATACACATGTATACTTCCTGCCAAATAACGGCACAATCTCCTGTCAGAGTGACGTATCATCCAGGTAATGTGGCTTGCTGTTTGCACACTATCAATCTCCATAACGAACGTTTCCAGAGGTGGAATATTACACACTGGCATTTACTTTGACATCAGATTAATATCCGCAGGTACGCACACAACGTCATATGGGATTGACTCAAACTGTATGTGTGACCATACTGATGGTGCCTGGACTAGCGCCATTCAAGAGAAACATGTTAGAAGTAGTATTTGTCATAACGCCCACGGCTGTCGGGAAATCAGCTCCTGGGAAATCATTTTAGCTACGCCTCTGATATATCGGTTGCATCACCTAGTTCATTACCATAGCTAAGTATCATATTTGGAGAAGTTCAATGTTCAGTGTTACAGAAAAAGATAGTCATTGAGCGGAGGTCCTCAAACGGGAGTTTTGTTCCACACATGGGTGGTTGAATCTTATGTTAAAGCTGGTATTTTAGTGATGGTGTTATTGGTACAGCATGGAGGGAAATGGCTCATATCATAGTCATGTTTGTTATTATAATCTCATCAGAACCGTGACTGCAATTGTTAATTAATCAACCCCTGATCCGACATTCAACAGGTGCGTTTGATTTAATATATTTATTATACGTCTCATGCACAGGCCGAGATTCACGACTCGCTTACCCACTTTCAGACTCACGTCTACGGTCTCTGTAGTACTTCTCGCCGTGTGCATTTTGCCCTCATCAATGTTGGTCAGTTTGCCCCACACGTTCAATATTGACATCTCGCCGTTTGCATCCGCAACATTCACAACAGTAATTGTTACATAATTGTTTACTGCATGCACTTAATGCTTTGTCTAAGTTTACTGTCCACCAATCCTGTTTTGCGGTGACCAATTTTTTTGTAATTGGTAATTTAAAGTTGATGTAAAAACTATCGCGTGTATTTCGTTTTCTGCCACCGAATTCTAATCACTGAATATGAAAAACTATATATGGCTCCATCTGGCGATCTCGAAATTCTTATTTTCGAGCCGCGTAGCTAATTAGACCTTGGTAGCAATTATATGTACCTGGGCATTATGGTCCAAGCTACTTCGTTGAAAGAGAGCGTCGTGCTTTAGAAGGTTGCACTGACAGAGAAGCGTGGTGTAATGCTTGTAACACCCGATCGCAGTACGTCCAAGGCCAAGTCATACACTCGAACCAGGAAAGTGAAAGTTAAAACCCGTGGTCAGGAGACCATTAGAGAGTATCCGCGTATAGGCTGAACTTTGTCCTTACGTCAACGTCTGCTTGATTGCCTGAAGCTTAAATTTTTATTGATTGATTTTATTGATTTTAAGATTAACGTCCCGAGTGAAATATCATACAGTAAAACATCACACTCCTGATCCGAAAATCGTCGGTCGGTCTTTAATATTCCAAACAAAAAGTGTGTATGCATGTGAGTGCGAATGCATGCATGTGCGTATTTTGTGTATGTATGCATATACATTATAAAGATAGTATAATTTTTCAAAAACAAATCGTTTCTAATTTGACTGCTCAAATATTGACAGCGGTTTAGGTTTATGACCTATTATGTCAAAAATGTTCCAGCATTTGAAAATAAACTGTGTGTAGCTATGGTGGAAGTTTCAAGCCCTGCGTAGCCGTAAGTTCCTGCGTAAAATAACCGAGATAAAACAATGATTAACATGAACAATTTATATTTTAAAAAGGTTTTTAACGTATTTTGCATGTACGTCTATTTAAATTCAATGCATAATCTAAAGTAGCGTGCGTGCGTGCGTGTGTGCGTGCGTGTGTAAGTGCGAGAGTGCATGTATGGTTGTGCAATGACATGCAATTGCAACTGTTCAGTAACCGATAGGTGTCCTTGATGATATATTAGGTTGCATACGGTAGACACAAGGCAATGTATGTCAAAATACATTTATTACATGAGAACGTAACACTTATCTGACACGTGCGACGGCGTGTCGAGAACAGAGGGGCGAGCCGCTACATGTAACAGCCGTGGGGCGAGTTAGTGTCGCATGCTTAAATGTGTGTCCCGGTCCATCCATTAACACCCCCTTTTTATGGGAAAATAAAAAAATCCATGATGTAGTCCTGCGTCCACGTGGGAGGGGCTCAGGTCATGCTCGGCCTGACGTCACCCACTGGTGACGTCACTGAGACTGGTGGATAGCGGTTCTTCCAGCTTTTGTTCCTTCCACTGGGTGTCGCCATCGTGCCTGGCCACTGGCTGGTTGTCTCACGTCTTGTAATTTTCGGATTCAGGTATCCAACTTGGATCTGCTGAACGTAGACTGCCCGCGTCAGGTGTTGTACTTTTTCTTAGATGTACCGTATTTCGACGAAAAGTATGACCACCCCGTCTTTCATTGTGTGTGATCTGTCATCTCCTCGATCACTTCATGCTTCCATCTGGCTTCAGGAAACGGTTTATAGTAAACGGGTTACCCTTCTTTCAGTCCATCTAAACGTCGTGCTGTCTTGCGTGGCGCTTCTTCCAACTCTGTGCCTCTTTTGTCCTTCTTCCAACTCAGTGCCTCTTTTGTCCTTCTTTCAACTCTGTGCCTCTTTTGTCCTTCTTCCAACTCTGTGCTTCTTTTGTCACTCTTCCAACTCTGTGCCTCTTTTGTCCTTCTTCACACTCTGTGCCTCTTTTGTCATTCTTCCAACTCTGTACCTCTTTTGTCCTTCTTCACACTCTGTGCCTCTTTTATCATTCTTCCAACTCTGTGCCTCTTTTGTCCTTCTTCCAACTCTGTGCCTCTTTTGTCCTTCTTCCAACTCTGTGCCTCTTTTGTCCTTCTTCCAACTCTGTGCCTCTTTTGTCCTTCTTCCAACTCTGTGCCTCTTTTGTCCTTCTTCCAACTCTGTGCCTCTTTTGTCCTTCTTCACACTCTGTGCCTCTTTTGTCCTTCTTCCAACTCTGTGCCTCTTTTGTCCTTCTTCCAACTCTGTGCCTCTTTTGTCCTTCTTCCAACTCTGTGCCTCTTTTGTCCTTCTTCCAACTCTGTGCCTCTTTTGTCCTTCTTCCAACTCTGTGCCTTTTTTGTCCTCCTTCCAACTATGTGCCTCTTTTGTCCTCCTTCCAACTCTGTGCCTCTTTTGTCCTTCTTCCAACTCTGTGTCTCTTTTGTCTTTCTTCCAACTCTGTGCCTCTTTTGTCCTTCTTCCAACTCTGTGCCTCTTTTGTCCTCCTTCCAACTCTGTGCCTCTTTTGTCCTTCTTCCAACTCTGTGCCTCTTTTGTCCTTCTTCCAACTCTGTGCCTCTCTTGTCCTTCTTCCAACTCTGTGCCTCTTTTGTCTTTCTTCCAACTCTGTGCCTCTTTTGTCCTTCTTCGCTTTAACGGCTTCACTCGATTCTGCCACATGACCGGTTGGTAGCAGCGAACGAGTCTGTCTCCCGAACAGAATTTGGGCTGGATATACACCAGCATCTTGCTTTGATGTTTCTCCCCAACTCTACAAGCGCTAATTGCACATCACCATTATACCCCATCGGTTTGCGCAGTGTATTCTTTGCCAACTTCACACCCGCTTCTGCCTTTCCGTTGGATCTTAGGTACATCGGCGATGATGTCTTGTGCTCGAATTTCCACTGATGTCCAAATGTCTCAAACCCTATTGATGAAAGTTGTGGTCCGTTGTCACTTACAAGCTGTCGTGGAATGCCGTACCGTGCGAAATGAGGCTTCGACTTATTGATGACTTGACTGGCAGTGGTTCTTGTCATCTTGTTGATGACTCGACTGGCATTGGTCGTTGTCATCTTGTCAACTTCAAAGAACCCGGACAAATAGTCCACCGTCTACAAGTAATCCACTCCATCTAGCTCAAACAGATCGACCCCACATTTTCGCCACGGTCCATTTCGACCATCGTGACTCGTTAACTTTTCATTGTGTTGCTTGGGTTTCGCATGTTGGCATATCCCTCAGCCATCGGCCAGTTGTTTCACCTCGCTTGACATTCTCGGCCAGAATATTGTATCTCATGCTCGAGCCATCATGCTGTCACAGCCCATACGCGCTGCGTGTCTACGCTTCATCTCAGGCATAAGAGCCAACATGACTCAATGTTTTGCGTACGTCGAAATACGGCGTTGCTTCATATGGTACCTTTTCCTTTCTGTCTAGGCATCCATTTTTGACCAGGTCGAGGACTTTCTGCATTTCCTCATCTTTCTGTGTAGCTTCGACTACCTCCTGGATCGTCTTGTCAGATATGTCTTGAAGGACATTAATACTCAAAGACCCCACTTGAGTTTCTGGCACCTCCACGTGGCAGGGCTCAACGTATCAGCCATGGCGATTTATCCACCCTCCTCGACGTCATATCGGTATAACCTCAAGATAAGTACCTGCAGTCGTCTTGGTGCCTGACGCAGGAGCTGCTTCAGAATGGCTGCGAGTGGTTTGTGGTCATTCTGTATCACGATCTTGCGACCGAACGTATATTGGTCAAATCGTTCTAGCCCAAAAACGACAGATAGCAGCTCTTTCTAGATTTGTGTCCATATGCGTTCTGTTAGAGTGAGAGACCTGGAGGCGAATTCTATTGGCTTCACATCCTGCATAAGTGCCCCATCCAGTCCGTCTTGGCTACTGTCAACTTGTAGCACAAATTCCTTCTCGGAGTCGAAGTAGACCAACGTTGGCGTAGTGGTTATCTTCCTTTTCACTGTATTGAATGCCTCTTCGCATTGCTTAGACCAGTTCCACACGACACCTTGTCAGACTTCGTAGCGGTTCCAAATCGGACGCTAGGTCGGGAATGATCCTCGCCAGATATTGGATCGTAGCGGTTCCAAATCGGACGCTAGGTCGGGAATGATCCTCGCCAGATATTGGATCATGCCACAGAGTTGCTTTACCCCGTAAAAATCTGTGGGCGGTGGCATTTCCAAAATGGCCTTGACTTTGTTGTCATCTGCTTAGACGAACCATCTGTGTATGCAAAAAGAATAACCTGCACTGGGCCTCTGACCTGAATACATTCCTTTAAAGGCTGCTGGGTGAATGAATGATCCATGCAGGCATTCCCCACTCACCTGCAGAGATTGCGGGCCATGTCGTATACTGTGTTTAAAACGGCGAAAGGATATAGTTATAAGGTCAACGGTCATATTGACATATCCCACATGTAAACAGCCCTGCACCATGTTCCTTGGCACCATTTATCCGATAGGCAAATAGGCCCGGAATGCAATGACCATCATGGCTCGGAGCGTGATGCGAAAATAGTGGGGAGAGCCTGCACCAGGCGGGAGAGGATGGGTAAGCTGACATCAGGAACATATCGTAGATTCCGAGCCCCAGATAACAACTTTACCACGATAACATTAGTAGTTGGACCTGGTAAGCCATCAATTTTGTGAAAATATGCCTCTGCTGAAACATTGGAAACAACTGTTGTAGGGGCAGAGCCACCGGCATGCAGGTGTGCTACTCAGAGTAGGATCATTGACACTGGGATCGGTAAAGCCCGCTCATAATGGGCTCTCGTAGATGGCGCCAGTGAAACCTGTAGCAAGATACTTAAAGAATATCCAAGCTCGCTGGGGAGATACTGTAGGGAATTTCCAGCTGGCTGGCATCTGCCCATAGTGCCAGTGCTGGGAATTCCTGTACCTGCGAACGAGACACTTTGTCAGCTATAGTGTTGATCCTGCCGGGTATATGACGTGCGGTGACATTAATGTTAAAACGCAAGCACGCCAAAACCAATGGGCGGGGTAAGGCCATGATGTTGGGCGCGCGAGACGTTTTCTTGTTAATAACTGGAACAAGAGCCTCATTATCCGTGTAAAAACAGACACTTCTGTTTTGCCCATTTCCCACCCCAAACTACCACTGCTGCCATTATAGGGTAAAGTTTCAGAAGCGATATACTGTAAGAACGCCATGATACAGGCCACTGCCCATAGAGCCATTCGGCACCATAAAGTGTAGCAAACCTTTACTTCCGGAGGTTTCACTGTATAGGTTGCATCAGAAAGTTGTCATCTAGGAAAAAGAACCTGGCACTAAAGTGAAGCAAAAACTCCTACCAGATCGCCAATGACATGGACGACTGCTGTCGCCCCCATTTTGTACTCTGCTAACCACACCAACGCGGCACTAAATGATTCAAAGATCGCACATGCGCTGGAGACCCCCATCGGGAGGACAGCATCCATGAAGAACTTGATATATATATATATATATATATATATATATATATATATATATATATATATATATATATATATATATATATATATATATATATATATATATATATATATATATATATATGAATGTCGTTTTCGTGATGCAGTGTGGCATGCCTGTAAACGCACAGGCCACATTGCGAGGACATGCCGATAAAGGGGGACACTGACGTAAATGAACGTAGTAAACGCCGAATGCAGTGACAGAGGCACTCCACAACAGACCACTGTCTTTGCACTGCGAGCGTAGTATTCCTTCGTATGCTGCGAATTGATGTCTAGCAGTACTGCATCAAATACTGTTGGAAGCTTGCGGTTCATCAGCAGTTCTGAAGGTGCCACACGATATGTTAGCAAATATCGACCTAGTCGTGTCGCCATTGAGCTGTCACGCATCTTCTTTAAACCAGCCTTTACGACTTGTACTGCTCTTTTTGCCATTCCATTTGAGGATGGATGGTACGCTGGTGTCTTTGTGTGCCACATTATTTCGTTTCAGGGAAGTCACTGCTGGTAAAACATGCACCGTTGTCAGTGACGACTGAGTCCGGCAGGCCATGATCTGCGAATAGTTTTCGCAACTTTTCGATTGTTGTGTGCGTTGTCGCTGACTTTACGACTGATGTTGCTATCCATTTAGAATAAGCATCTACCACAACCAGGATAATTTTGCCTTCACTAGGTCCAGCATAATCAAGATGTATACGAGACCATGGTCTCTGTGGAAATAACCATGGCGTCATTGGTACGCGAGTCGGTTCCCTCGCGTTTTGCTCACATTGGAAACACTGTTTCGTCACTTGTTCTATTTGTGCATCTATACCTGGCCATCAGATGTATGATCGCGCCAGTGCCGTCATCTTAACCACCCCACTGTAACAACTGTGGAGCAGTTTAAGCATGATTGTTTGTCGTTTCTTTGGAACGACAACCCTGGCCCCTCTCATAATGCACCCGTCATGCATGCTCAGTTCATTTCGGAATCTACTGCATTCTCGAGTAACCGGGTCATTTGCGGGCCAACCGGTGAGTCCGTATCATTGTACTCTGGACAGTGTTTTGTCGTGTAACATCCACTCATGGATGTGTGCTGCTGTCACTGGTGACTCATTCAGCTGCTCGATCAGGTCAACATACTCAGCAGGCGAAGGTGTTACAATTGGCTTTGTTGACAAAGGCAACCGTGACAATGCATCACAGTTCTCGTGTGTAACACTACCGCCATACCTAATTGTATAGTTGTACCCTGCTAGTACAAGTGCCCATCGTTGAATACGACCAGACGCCTTGTGTGGCACCGGTTGCTTTTCGTCAAACAGCCCCAGCAATGATCGGTGATCCGTGACCAATGTGAACTGAGTTCCATACAGATACTGGTGAAATTTATTCACTCAAATTATCAGGCTCAGTCCCTCTTTGTCTAGCTGCGAATAATTCTGTTCCGCTGCTGATAAGCTTCGTGATGCATATGCCATTGGTCGTTCTGAACCATCGGGCATTAAATTAGACAGTATTGCGCCGCAGCGATGCGATGAAGCGTCACGTGCAAGTAGGATCGGCTTACTCGGGTCGAAATGAACAAGGAGAGCGTCCGACTGCAACGCCTCCTTCACTCTGATGAATGTGTCTTCTTCTGGTTTTTCCCACACCCACTTCTCACCTTTCTTTAGCAACCCATACAACGGTGCCAGTTTTGAAGAAAGGTTCTGCATGAGTCGACCATAGTAGTTCACGATTCCGAGCCATGCCCTCAACTCCTTCACATTTGTGGGCCTTGGTGCGTTGCGGACGGCTTCTACCTTATCCGCAGTTGTGTGTAGACCGTTTCGATCGATTCGATGTACCAGATACGTCACTGAAGACCGAAAGAATTCGCAATTATGTTGGTTTAGTCTCTAACCAGCGTTCTCGAGACGCTGTAGTACCGTTGTCAGGTTTTTAACGTGCTCTTATTCCGTCTTGCCAGTCACCAAAATGTCGTCCAGGAATATACACAGGTTTGGAATGCCTGCCAGCAAACTCTCAAGTGCCCATTGAAACACAGATGGCGCCACCGACACGCCAAATGGTAGACGTGTGTATCTGAATAGCCCTTTGTGTGTGTGTTGATTGTCACGTATTCCTGGGACTCCACATCCAGTATGAGTTGCATGTAGGCAAGGCTGAGATCAAGTTTCGAAAATGTTGATCCCCACGCAAGCGAAGCATACAGATCTTCCACTCTCGGCAGAGGATACTTATCCTCTATGATCGCTTGGTTGACAATCACCTTGTAGTCACCACAAATTCTTACTCCAATTCCCTTTCTAACGGGAACGATTGGTACCGCCCATTTGGAGAATGTTACCGGCTCGATAATGCCATCTTCCCGCAGTCGTTGCAGTTCATCCTCGATCCTGTCCTTAATGACATATGGTACGGGCCGGGCTTTGTGGAATTGTGGCATTTTATCCACATAGAGTTTCACTGCTTCACCTCTCAACGTTCCCAATTCTTAACAGAATACGTCAGGAAATTTATCCACCAACTGGGATGATGTCACAGAATTACACACCGAGAACATATTCGCCCAGTCCATCCTGATAACTTCCAAAATGTTCCTGCCCAACCAATTTGGCAGGTCACCCTGCACTACCAGAATAGGCCTCACTGTTGTTTGCCCATTGTATGTAATCTCAGGCTCGATCTTGCCCATAACCACGATGGATTGTCCGTTGTAGCTCTTTAATGTCACATCATCAGTCGGTCTTAAAAGTGATGTTTGATACTTCCAAGCACCACGAAATGTTCGTTCACTGATAATCGACAACCCTGCACCAATATTCACAGTGATCTGTATTGGGTTTCCATCCAACATCCAACAGTGATCGCATATTGTACAGATGACAGTGAGCACAGTGAATAATCAGTGGTCTGTTGTGGAGTGCCTCTGTCACTGCATTCGGCGTTTACTATGTTCGTTGACGTCAGTGTCCCCCTTTATCGGCATGTCCTCGCAATGTGGCCTCTGCGTTTACAGGCATGCCACACTGCATTACGAAAACGACATTCATGGGACGTGTGAAAACTACTGTTGCAACGAAAACACAGCTGTGACTTCGGTTAATTTGCCTGTTTACAAATGCGCTCCTTTTTTGTTGTTGTTCAACCGTCCACGACTCTTATCCTTCACAGAGTTTACCATCGTCGCCGTCGGCATTGCCATTTATTTGATTGTGGATGGCTTTTGCTTCACTTTCGACAATTTCATCTGAAATTGCTGTTTGCAGAGCTTGCTCAAAGTTTCTTTTTTGGGTAAGCAATTTTCGCTGCGTGCTTTCATTTGTTATTCCGCACACTAACTGGTCACGAAGCGCTTGTCCGAGAAATTTGCCAAACTTGCTGGTGGACGTCAGACTTCGTAGCTCCACCTCCAACTGCGACACCATCTCGCCATCTCTTTGTTGACTTTTGTGGAACCGGAATCGTTCCCCTACCACCAGTTTTCTGGGTTTCAGGTGGTTTCTTAATGTGTCAGTAAGTTGTTGAAATGTTCTAGTTGACGGCATATAACAGCTAACTACACTGTATGTTTACTATCAACCTCACACATATAGTACAATGTTAAGTACTTGGTATGACATCAGAGTCTTTTCCAAGTAACAATATTCCATTACGTTTACAAAGAAATACCATATTAACGAAAATGTCAAATATTTCACATCATTAATATTTACGAGTATACGATTGTCATAATGCCGTGAACAAAACTGAAATACAAAAGTTAGCTCATTTGGTTAAGAGAGCTAATGTTATAAGGTGGTTCAGAATTTACAAGACTGAAGACTTAATATGATGTTAACTCTGGTCAGTGTAATGTGGCAATGTTTAACTATTTGTACAGTGATGTAGTCGTAGCTATACCGGTTATACGCGTATGCTCTCTGCTAATGTTGGCCTGTTTCAAGACATACGCCTTATGTTCTCTGCTTTATTGAAGACACACTTTTATCTCACCAGAATTTATTGTCGACTGTATGTGGTAAATTTGAATAAAGCGTGTTCAAATAGACTGACTATGACATGATGTAGTCAGTGCCTAGGATGCAGCCAACCCTTCATTTTTTAGCTGTAAGCTACCTTAATAACCGATGTAGTAAATACATATACTTAAGTTTATTAACCTGTAACGACATACTCAGTTTAGATTCGCGTTAGCAGAACTGCACGTACTACGCAGCCGTCAGAACCGCACGTACTTCGAACGCATCAAGTAAAAAAAAGACAAATTACGATTGCTGGAATGTATGATCGGTGAGTATCATAATTACTTTGTAGTGTAGGCTAGTAGTTGAGCACCGTTCATTGTCAAAATATTCCTAATTATAGATACTGAGAGATAACCATTCTCGACCGTAATATATGCGCAATCTCGCCCATTTCAGATGGCAAGAGAAACGAGCGAAAACTGTACCAACGGTATGTGTGAATATTTAAAAGGTAGAAAATAGCACTGTCAACTTTGTTATGGAAACTCAGCGATAGCAGAGAACATATATCGTCCATTTTGAACTAACTGAGAGAACATTATATGCGTGCTTTAGGCACGAGTAGGGGCCTACCAATAAGTAGCTGCACATTGAATGTTGTTTGGGATGTATAAAACCAACAATTAATCTCATGCATTCGAGGTTGGTTCCTATTACCATATTCTTTATTGATCAATTGCATTCCGATGACATATGCCTACATCACACATGTAGGCAAGTAATATTACTTAGCTATAATTCTCATCTCTCCACCACCGCTTTAAAATTAAAGTCAAGGTCATGCTTATCCTGACAATTTGTACTGATCATACTTGTAGACTGAATATTCTACGTCTTATGATGAGGTTCTGCCAGTGATTCCACCAGAGATTCCGACTCAGCATACATCATCGGACATCCCACCAGAGACTATCCCAGTGCTACCAGATGGCTGGACCTCACAAGATGCTGCAGCTCACCTCCGAAAACGTTCTTGGTTGAGGATACGGGATGAATATCTTTAAGAGCTCATGATTATGAATATACTCCCACTCTTGTTAGTCATAGTTTGGTATTAGAATAACAATATAAAATAAAAAAGATTTAAAGACAAATTGAACAATACATCTTGTCATTCTTATAACTCCAATGTTAGCTGTGTGCTTAAAGCAAATGCCATGGGTGAGCAGCTACAAGGCTGAAAACGTTACGGCTCTGGCTCATTAGATTACAAAGCAATGACTTAGCAATTGGGATGGTTGAGGAACGTGAATGGCTAAGTTGTTGGCTGTAGTTTCGATATTCTTTTTCAAGGCAAATTGACTGCCAGTCTTTTATATTAACTTACTGACTGTGTCTTTACTAACTTGGGCAACATAGTGTGGGTATATGTGGCTAGGTCACTCAATGAGGGTTAGGGTTAACCTTAACACTTCAACCCATGGTGTATGCCCTCTGGTTTTTTACCACTACAACACTGTATTGGTATGAAGACAAAACATATTAAGGAAGATGTCAGGAGTTTAACATCATTAATATAACCGAAAATACTATTGCCATAACACAATGAACGAGGTTAAAACACAAAGTAGCCTTTTCTGGTTTGGGTGGCAAATGTCATACGATGGTTCAGATTGTATAGCAAGTTTGAAAACTTAATATAATTTCAAAGTATACTCAACGTTATGTGACGAATGATGATTAGTACATAAATATATCTGCCTGAGATCTAATATGTCGTACCCGGTTGGT
This sequence comes from Lamellibrachia satsuma, assembly GCA_033239005.1. NCBI lineage: Eukaryota > Metazoa > Annelida > Polychaeta > Sabellida > Siboglinidae > Lamellibrachia > Lamellibrachia satsuma. The sequence goes on along the minus strand of BSQZ01000079.1, from coordinate 86,416 downwards.
GCGGTCTTGTATCAGTACGTTACCACCGGTTGTCCAACAGTCACTCACCTTACGATCTTTCTTCAGGCAAGGGTAGCACGGTGGGCGGCCAGGTCTTCATTGATAAATATCATGTTGTCATGGTGTTGCCGTTGAACGTTTTCAAGTGGAAGCGTGATTTGTACACCGCGTCACGACAATGCTCTCGGCTGATTCCTCAAGAGAGTTCACGCGTTTCTCCAGCTGTTTGATATTGCTTTCCTTCTGTTCAAGTTCTTTAGTGAGCCGCTCAATGTTTGCCGCAAATGACCCAATCGCATAGGTCAGTTCTTTAGGAAAAAGTATTTCCTTCATTATTCTAAGGATTGATTCGTCTTTGAGGATTTCCATTACTCTCAGTGCTAGCAAGTCTTCATCGGTGTGTGACTCTCTATACACCTTTAAAAGACTCTTAAAAACTATCTTGTTTAAACGCGCTTATTATTCTTAACTGTCAAATTGATTCGACTTTTGGTGCTTTGTCCTATGAACTTGGATTTGCTATGTTTTTATTTATTTATCTATTTATTTATTTTTTAACCGTGACTGTCTTTAACTATGTTTGTGTCAGCGCCTTTGAACAGGGTCACCTGGATCCATGGCGCTCTAAAAAGTGTTCTAATTATTATTATTATTATCAGTCATGTCGATGGGCATGTCTGAGTCACTGGCATGTGTATGCTTTGTTTTGGACATTCTTTATTTGCTTGCTGTTCAGGTGTAGCTTGGCAAAGGGCTAATAGTTGTTTCGCACCACCTTTCAGATCTACTGTAAGTACTTACTGCATTGTACTGGTTATTCTGCTCTATTCAGCGAACGGGCGCACAAGTCGATAGTCGGTCTAGCGTGGCGGCAGCCTCTTGTGCTTCGCTCATTCCGCTGGTTCATGAGCGATAATTCAAGCATCACCGACAACAATTGGAACTAAACAACAAAGCCACACCGGCACTAGGAACAAACCAGTAGCACTGGCACTTGCCACCAACACCAACCAACTCAGTAGCACCATCAATTTGCAGTGCGCAACACAGTAGCACCGTCACTTAGCACCAATTAACACAGCAGCACCCTGTCAACAGTCAACCTGTTCTGTTCAGCCATAGAAGAGAATCAGTTCATGGTCCACGCACTGAAAATTTTGTTGTCTTTCTTCAGCCGTCTTGTCTCGCGAAATAGCTCACTGTTTGTCTGGGACAGATGATCGTTTAGGTACACTTTGCTGCCCTGCAGCAACGCACATTTTCGCATTAGCGCACTCTTCTTATTGGGTTATAGCAGTTGCACAATCACCGGCTGGGTGTCGTCCTTCTACTTTGGAATATCGTGTATTGTCGTGATTTCCAGGTCATTCAGTGGTACATTTAGTTTGTTTTCGGCACAGTCAACAAAGTTTCTTCGCACGATGGCCGACACGCTGACGTCGTTGTTGTTCTAGTCGGCGGGTTCTTTGTTTACACATTTGCGTAATGTTGCGTGTGCAGAGCTGTGGAGATCCAGGCTGGTTACAAGGATGTTTTGTTTTCTCGAATATTGTTTTAGTTCGTTTACCTTCGTCTCCAAAGCACATATACGATAATATTTCTCTTTCAACGCTTTCAGTAGTTCTGTGATGAATTTCGCATTCTTTTCATGAGATTTTTTACCTCCTCCATGGTTTGGCAAATTACGTTTAGCGAAGACATAATTTCTGAAGACAATCAAGCATGACCTATAATAGTAATAGAATAGTAATATATTGATTTACTCAAACATTGGCAACATGATACAAGACAACCATGTATATGTATATATATATATATATATATATATATATATATATATATATATATATATATATATATATATACACACACACACACACACACATTTACATATGAATGCGATCTAATTATACATTTCTGCAGAACAACACGTGTAAATGTGTATACAATGTGTGAGGGTTGTAAACACAAAGTCATTGACTTTTATGTAAGTTTACCCATAACAATCATATTAAGGTAAAGGTATTGTGTACTTTTTTCATTACACACCAAAATTATAATTATCTTAGCTATTATAAATATGTTTCACATTACTACAATACATGTTATATACATTCACATGTAACTATTGTGAAATAAATTCCCCAGATTATTACATATTACAAAGGAAAATTGAATTACGTCAATAGTTACATTTCCACAGTAACATATTTGTGAAATAGACGTTTTTTGGTGCTTAGATTTAAATGCAATTATATTATTAATGTTTTTATGTCATCACTTTGAGAATTCCATAGACACAGACCTCATAGACATAGATCTCATCGTTGAACGAAACCGTAGCCGTTCTAAATCATGACTAGCTCTCAACGAGTACGTTGTTTCCCGCCTAACAAATAAACGCTGAACGTTTCATGGCAAAGAGTAAGCTCTGTACATAAATAATAGCGTTTTCAGTTCTATAATGTATAGCAATTTTAAGACATGCAATTGTTGAAAAAGTTAATTCGTATGATCCAAACGCTTCGCCCCAAACGTAATGCGGATAACTCTTTGCAACAAGAAAATACCATTAATATTTGTCGGATAATAATGCGGATAACTCTTTTTTTTGCAACACGAAAATACCATTAATATATGTCGGATATGTATTACCCCATATTTCTACACAGTATGTTAAATAAAACAAAAACAGAGAACAATATAGAATATACATACTATTCCGATCAAGCAGATGATTACATCTATAGATTATAGCTGTACTTTTGGAAAGCTTTGATTTTAAGTATTTAATATGAACATTCCAATTAAATAAATCATCAACATACACACCCAAACATGTGGCAACTCTTACTCTTTCAATGTTAACATTTTGTATATTTATGACGACATCTTCACTGAATATGCGATAATCTAAATAGCATATAATTAGTTTTATATATGTTTAATGTTAACCTATTTACTGCAAACCTAGTAGAATTTTTTTCCAATACGCTACACACTGTATCACTCGGTCTTTTGATATTGTTATCTGCATAATTTTTTTTTGGTATCATCTGCGAAGAGGATATGTTTTACAAGCTTAGATATGTTGCACATATCATTAACGTACAGTATGAATAGTTTAGTGTCTAAAACCGAACCTTGGGGCACACCACTTGATATATTGCGTACAGCAGACTGAGATTTGTCAATTGACACAAATTGTTTTCTATTTTCTAGATAACTATTTAAACACTTATATGCTACTCCGCGGATACAAAGAAATTCCATGTTTTTGTTATATAATAATTGGTTATTAATCGTATCGAATGCTTTTTTTAATCAATGAAGACACCTCTACAGCATAATTTTTGGCATCTAATGATTGGCTTATTCCATCAATTAGATCTACTAATGCATGACATGTTGACATATCTTGACGAAATCCACATTGGCTTGGGCTTAATTGTATTTGGTAACAAAACTATCCAAGCGAGAATTAAAGAATTTTCTAAAATGTTTTTGTTACCAAAGTCATACTTATTTCTTCATAATTGATGTTTTACTTTCCCATATTTTCACATCCCCTTCAATAACTGGAGTTAGAAATAAATTGTGTTTATTTCTATTTCTAAATAGTCATAAATTGAAACATTTGCTGGCACAAAGAATATCGTTTGACAATTCCGTGCCGATGTTAGTAAAACAATTGTTGAACAGATTCGCCACATCCTTTTTATTACTAGTGGTTACACCATTATTAACAAGATGGTAGGAACAGTGATTCCCTAGATGGGATGTTTGTCATTACGTTCTTTAGCAGTTTCCAGGTACCAGCACTATCATTTCTTTTCTGTTCAAGAAGACTGTTAAATACTGTTTTTTAGTATATCTTAGAATACTAGTTAATTTATTTTGATATGTTTTATAACTGGTTTCCGATTTAATTGGTGTACACAATAAAAACGCTTTAAATAATTACTTTTTCTTGATACATGAGTTCTTAAGTCCTTTGGTAAACCATGCATTTTTCAAATTCAACTTGACTACTATAGGCTGGCTATATTTTAGTAGGCAGTGTTTATTGTACATTTTCGTAAATGTTTGTAGAAAATGGTCATATGCTAAATTAGCACCTTCATTATTAACAACAGTATTCCAAGAATGTTTGGTTAAATAAATGTTCAATGCGTTGATGTTTTCATTGCTAATGTGACGAACATATTTGTTGGAAGAACTACTTACATTATTTTTTTACATTACATTTGCACAGAGCAAAATATAGGGAGATAGCCACTAATGTCATTTACCAACAGTCCGCTGTCAATCTTGCATTCAAGTTCAGAAGTTAAAATATTTTCTATTAGGGTTGCAGAGGTAGTAGTAATTCTACTTGGTTTTTTAATTAAAGGATAGAGACCAGGGCTATACATCAAGTCAATAAATTGTTTCGTACAACTCTGACAATTAAAACCTATTACATTTGAACCAAGGCACATATACACACAACTGACTAATGCAGTTTTGTTAATCCTAAATTCAACAGTTACACATTCAAGTACATCATCAACTACCATCGACTTGGTTTCACATATTCGACCATTAAACGTCTTCATAATATAAATAACCACACCACCACCTTTTCTGTTACCCCTGACTATATGAAAAGCGTCATAACCATCAACATTATAATAAGTAGTTGTGTCTTTGTTCAACCATGTTTCACTTATAGCTATCAAATGTTAAATTGTATCGTGAGCAGTTTAAGAAAATCTTGGATTTCATAAAACTTGCGCTTAGACTTCTAGCGTTGAAGTGCACCAAAGAGAGATTAACTTCGTTCTTTATACTTGGGCCATTATTGAATTGCTGGTCAGTATAATATTTACAAGATGTTATGATATCACTATAATAGTTATTCTCAGGATCGACGTCCGTCTCATAATCACATCTGCCTTGTTCGGTATATTTAAAAGTATATTCCCCGTATTCTCCATTACATCCCAATTTGATTCATTATCTATAACATCTGCATTAATACTGTAGAATTCATCATCAGCAAGATTGACAAAAGGTAACGATACATAATCAGTAAACTAATTAAAGCTAAATTGTGTGATGGCGCCGTGCAAACGGCAGTTAAAGGCCACAAGGCACTTAATTTGTGGCAGTTGCAGTAACTGGGTGGACTTCGTAAAGTCTGGGTGAGAGAATTCCTGGGCTGAGGTCAGGCAGATAGTTTTAATTTCAAGTGTAGGGGATTTACGAAGATGAAGGAAGTAGAGGTGGAGTTGGAAGAGCTGAGGCTGCTCGTTGTGACAATGGTGGGAAGGGAACAGGGGGGTTGTGCCAGTAGTTCCGGTAGGGGAAATTAGATGATAAAGTGGGGAAAGACACGAGAGATGCTAGGGAGAGCTCACCATAGCCTGGGAGCAAGCTGAGAGGAGGGAAGGTGACAGGCCGTGGGGAGACAGGACGTAAGGAGACGGGAAGGAAAGGAACGGGAGGGAAGACAACCGGAGTGAAGGAGAGGAGAGTTGGAGAGACAGGAGGGAAGGAGAAGGGAGTGGGGGAGACGGGAGGGAAAACAACAGGAGTGAAGGAGAGGGGAGTGGGGGAGACAAGAGCGAAGGAGAGGGAAGTGGGGGAGTCAGGAGCGAAGGAGACAGGAGGGAAGGGGTCACGACAGAGTGTGATGGAAGGGATCGAACGGAAGAGCTATTCTGCAGCAGTGATAGAGGGGGTGAGGAAACGAGCGGGGGTGTTTGTGGGGGATTCGATAGTTAGGAAGACCGACAGAGTCTTAAACAAAGGAGATGATGTGGTGGTCTGCTTGCCTGGAGCCAAAATAGAGGCGATAACTGAGAGGGTAGAAAACATCGTAGGTTCGGGTAAGGGTGGATCTGTTTTAGTACACGTAAGGACAAATAACGTAGGGAGGAAGGGTACAACTGCCATAGTTAGGAAATATGGGCAGTTGGTCAGAACACTAAAACAGACGCGGGTTGAGCAGGTAATAATCTCGGATTTTTCCAGTAATGGGCAGGAGGGGTCACAAATATCGAAATTGTCGGGGATGGCAATTAACATGTTAGTCCAGAAGCTATGTAGGGAAGAGGACGTTGGATTTGTGGATTTATGGGGAAGTTTTCTTGGGAGGGCTGATATGTACATGAAGGATGGGCTTCATCTAAGTGGAAAGGGGGCAGCAGTATTCGCGTAGGAACTTTCAGCAGCATTAGATAGTGGCATGGGCACTATGACAAATATGTTTGGTAGTAAACATTTTTAAAACTAGAAGTGCAGGGGGCGTTACCTAGAGGTATCTCAAGCAGAACAAGAGGCCACTAGTACAGACAAACCAATATCAAATCGTCCGAAAAACATCTCTGAAACAGGTTGTAGATGCGTAGGTTTAAATGCAAGGAACATAGTAAATAAGAAAAACGAATTAAACATTATGGTGGAAGATATTGACTCTCACATAATTGGTGTAGCTGAATCATGGGCCAACATAGACATAACAGATGTTGAATTAGGACTGACAGGATACGTAATGTTTAGGAAAGATCGAATAGGAAGAAGGGGAGGGGGAGTTATTTTATATGTTAAAGAATCTATTCAGGCTTATGAAATAAAACTAGAAAGGGAAGCAGATTGCGACGAAGCTGTTTGATGCACAACTGTTTCAGGAAATTCAAAATTAACTATTGGATTAATTTACCGAAGTCCAAACATAAACGAAGAAGACAACACAAAAATAAAAAATGCTATAAAGGAAGTTAGTAAAGGGGAATGTATCATAATGGGAGATTTTAACCATGGACACATACAATGGAATTCTCTAGAGAGCACAGGGAGTGAGGACCAACAATTTCTATTTTTAATCCAGAATAGCTTTCTTACTCAGCACGTGCTTAAACCAATCAGGGGAGAAAATATATTAGATATAGTATTGTCATCACAAAAAGAATTAGTGGACAATGTAAAAATACTTGAACTATTGGGTAACAGTGACCATAATCAAATTCATTTTGACATCAATGTAAAATCAGAAAGTAAAAATAATAAAACGTACAAGAGAAATACCGCAATTGAATGTTGGAATATTCTAAAATATGAAATTGAGAGTATCATCGATAAATTTGTTCCCTTCCAAAAACAAGGAAAACGGTGTAGAAAGAAACACTTGTCAAAAGAGGCTATTAGAAAATAGTGTTAAAACAAACTATGTGGAGGGTTTATAGGCGTAATAGAAAGGAAGAAGACTATGCAAATTAAAGAGGCACTTAATGCAGCTACAACTGAAATCAGACAATCTAAAAGAAGCTATGAGCAAAAACTAGCATGTAACATAAAAAATGACAGCAAGAGTTTTTATGCATATGTCAGGAGTAAACAAAACGTACAAGACAAAGTTAAACCTCTAGAAGACAGTGTCGGAAATATAATATCACAGTGATTTTTATTGGCGGAATACCTAAATGGTTACTTCAGTTCAGTGTTTATCAAAGAAGATATTAGTTCATTACCAGTTGCTGATGCTAAATTTCAGGAGGCTAAATCTTACTATTTAGGACCATTAGTTGTAACTCCAGAAATGGTAGCTAAGAAAATAAAGCCAATGAAAGATAATAAATCACCGGGAGTGGATGGGATTCCTCTAAAATTACTAATGGAAACAGCAGAACAAATCAGTATACCACTTGCAAGAGTATTCAACTTGCATTAAAAGAGGGAGTTGTTCGGTTTGAATGGAAAGAAGCAAATATCATACCATTATTTAAGAAGGGTTAGATAAATAAGTCAGAGAATTACAGACCAGTCAGTTTAACGTCAGTGATTTGTAAATTATTAGAAAGGTTAATTAAAGACCATATGGTGGACTTCCTCGTTAGGCATAAATTATTAAATTAATCTCAACATGGATTCCTTAAAGCGAGGTCATGCTTAACAAACATGTTATGTTTTTTGGAAGAAATCACTAAGTGGATAGACGTGGGATCGCCAGTAGATATTATCTACTTAGATTTTCAGAAATCTGTTGACAAAGTGCCACATCAAAGATTACTACTTAAATTAAAAGCCCATGGTATCGGGGATAGCATAACTGACTGGATAGAACAATGGGTGACTGACAGAAGACAACGAGTTGTAGTAGATGGAGAAGTTTCAAATTGGAAATCGGTTTTGAGTGGGATACCTCAAGGATCAGTATTAGGACCTATATTATTCTTAATATATATCAATAACTTGGACGACAGTATAACAAGTAACGTACTGACATTTGCGGATGACACAAAACTGTTCAGAAAAGTTAATACTGATGGTGATAAACAACATTTACAAAACGATCTAGACAGATTTGTGAAATGGTCTGAGAAATGGCAGATGTTGTTAAATTTTGGGAAATGTAAATGCCTACATACAGTACATGGGAACTTGGATGTAAACTATAAAATGGGAGATACTGTTCTTGGTACTACTGTAAAAGAAAATGACTTAGGAGTTACAATAAGCAATAGTTAGACCTCATTTAGAATACTGTATACAAGCAGGGAGACCATATCGTAAGAAGGATATAGATACGCTTGAACGCATACAAAGGAGAGCAACTAAAATGATTCCAGAACTTAGAGACCTTAGTTATGAAGAACGCCTGAAAGAATGTGGTTTAACAACTCTAGTTTTTAAGATATTGAATGGGTATGAAAATATTGATAGAAATATGTTTTTCTCACTCAAGAAGGATAGCAAAACTAGAGGACATGAGGTAAAATTAGTAAAGGATCAATGTAGATTGGACATCAGGAAGCACTCGTTCTCACAGAAGACAATAAATAAATGGAACAAATTGTCTACAGATTGTGTAACTGCTAGCAGCTTGAAAATGTTTAAAAACAAGGTTTACATATATCTCAGGAGGGCGGGTTATAAGTAGATGAACATTGTTGGACTCTCGATAAGCTAATGGCTTCCAGGTCCACTTGCCATCTGGGTCTTCGGCTTGGAAGGCAACTATTGTTAAATCTTGTCTCTGTTGATGGGTGTTCTAGCTTTCCTGATCCAGATGGCTTCTTTGATGTGCCGGATTCTTCGGTTGGGTTCTTTGTCTACAATTTTCGTTCTCTCCCAGTCTATGATGTGGTTTTTAGTTGTCGCATGGTCTGTAAGAGCGGATTTATTGATGGTAGACATCAATCTTTTTTTCCCGCTCCTTGTGTATATCTCTGTTTTCGTGTTGTCTACAGTGTTCCTCAAGTCGTAAGTTTAGTAGTCTTCCTGTTTCCCCAATATACCCAGCACTACAGTTCTTGCTTGGTATTTGGTACACCAGTTCACCCTGTTCTTCTACCTCTACTTTGTCCTTGGGATGTACCAATAAGCGCCTGAGGGTGGTGTGGGGGACGCATGGCTGTTGCTACTCCATATTTCTTCAGTACTTGGTGTACTCTCTCTGAGACCCCCTCTACGATGTACAATGACGTAATTCAGCGTCATCTGTACTGATGAAGTCAACGTGATACGTTGACGAAATCCTCTACCAGGTAAATTAAACACACCTTGGATATGAAAAATGAAATTTATCTGATTTGAGAATGAACTATCCTGAAGAATGTTCAGTAAAAGGTGCGTTATATCTTTATGAATATCAACTTTGCCGTTCAGTACATTTGCCAACAGCTTCCAAAAATGTATGATATCTGTTATTACCCATGAATCAGAAAGAAGTGTCATAATGAATGGAACATTTTAAAGTATTTAAGGTATTTTATTGTGATGATACTGCCACAATATATAACACAGAACCCAGGTATTACATATATTAATCAGTACAAAGACGTGTTTTACAAACGATAACAAATTGCAAAGAAATGCAAAACTACAGATATCATGATAAAAACGCGGATATTTATAATTTTTTAAACGACATAAAATATGCTTCTGCCGTTGTCTTTGCGTAGTTATGATACGATTTATGTTGTATATTCTTAATGCCTCATTTATCTCCATAAAAACAGTTTCTTAGGTTCAGGGCAAGGACTAAGTCCAATTTCACTGTGGTTGACCCCGACTATAGCTATATGTATCAAGGAAGTCGACTAAGTCGAAAGTTGGGTTGCATATGTTGAATCAACTGTATAATGCAAACATTTAATTAATTAAAAATGACATAGTGTAACAGCATATTTCGAAATATCTAATTAATCTAAAGTTTAAGTGATACAATATTTTAATAATATTGACAATCTCACACAAAAACCCACATTTTGTATCACTTCTAGGTTACATAACAAATATTATACAAGGTGCTTATTATAAAGAATGCTTAGTACAAAGCAATATGACTTTTAATCTTACTTGAATATTATGCGATAAGCATTAGTTACGTCTCTTGTATTTTTTAAGTAGTTAGGTGTCTTTAGTTATTTAGCTGTTAGTCAATCCATACCGTATGGTTAACATTGTCAATTACCCTTAAAAAGCTGACTTCCATTAAACATACATAATATGTACAATGCACGATGAAGCTAACGTTCCTTTTAATAGTCATTATTTAAAATATCAAGGATAATAAAATATATATAACACTTGTTACAAAAATAGACATATGTATGAAAAATACATTAATGCAGACATGCAGATGTCGTGGCATGACCTAACCATATGTATATCCCATTTCGTGTTTACTCGGTACTGTATGAATTTCCGACTGACACCATACTACGCGGTTAGAAATCGTGACGCATTAAAACCTACACTTGCTTGCGTTTCCTATGCATTCTTCTAGTTAATATATATGTATATATGTAGTACACAATATTAGCTCGTGCAATCTATGTTGTATATGAATAGAGAAGCACTATCAACTGCTTACATATTTCCTTGGATAATTAACTTTCCTACGATCTACGTCTTGGAGGTGATGTGTTCACATTCCATTCCAATGCTGATGGCTGTAATCCCTTGTCACTTACGACTCGTTATTTTCTAGAAAGAGAAAACAGTCATATAACAGCACACATTCTTAATCTATTTGCACCATTAAGAAACCTGGAACTATTGTTATGCGACATATCAACTTGATTTTGGAGACTACCAATTTAGGCGTATTTGCAGAATATTTACATTGTAGATGCATGCGGTGTATATTATATATATATATATATATATATTATTATTTATATGAGAAAAAAACAATAGTTGTTGAGACCGCTGTCGAATTACCTAACTTTAGTGGAGGCTGTGTCGTTGTTAAGATGTCAAGTTTTTGCAACCATTCGGGCAAGGAACGACGCTCTACCTTTGATGAAGGGTGTGTCGTTGTTACGACACTGCATCAAGCAACCAATCGAGCATGGAACGAGTACCTACCTTTGATGGAAGCTGTGTCATTAGTAGTTTGCTCGATCCATGTGCGGAACTTCGCCACTTGCGTCATGATGACAGACTGAGGTCTGTCGATGCAAAGCGACGCAAAACACACTTTATAGAGACATGTTGATGATATTGCATGGATCCATTTTAGTTTTCAAAAGCACCCATACATATTGCTGGTCTGTGCCAACAAACACATTTTGTAAGTATTTATGCTTGGAAGACTAGATTTTCTAATGTCTGGTTAATACAAATCTTGTAAAATCTTGTTAAATCTTGTTAAATAAACACTCACGCTCAACCCAATACTTCATGGAATGGGGATGGAAGCTAACAGAACATGGATGGCATTCATACTGGATAACACTGCCAAAGGTATCAAGAGTTTGCCATGAGTTCATTCACTGTGGGTGTACCGAAGCATGTAGGGGACTAGGGGTCTCTGCAAATGCAAGAGGAACGAACTCAGCTGCACCGAGCTGTGTGTGTTCCAAGGAGGCTGCGCACAATAAAGAACCCACTGACACTGAGTGAAATTTGAGAATGATAAATAGGAGATCGTAAAGAATGGAACAGAATTAATAATGCAACAATTTGATCGAGACAATTTGATTTAGACGTTTCTCTCAGTTGTCATAATACAACTTTGTAAATACTTTATGAGTTTCCAAATAGTTAGACAAACTGCGAACCATTGTCATATGAATAGCATACTCTACTGTGGTAATGTTTTTTTAAATAGAAAGAATGATGATCATGAGTCTGGCATTGATAACCACTCAAACATGTTAATTATCAGTGGACACAGGCCAAAGGTACGATATGTAAGATTTTAGTGGCAGCCACTTTAATATGCAAATTAGCTTTCAATTATTGAAGACCAATATTAGATTACAATGGATATATTGTCAAACAACATTTTTCTATAATCTACATCACAAAAAAGATTGTTCATGCAGATACATAGTTCAATGCTAATTGTTCTATTTAATCCAAAATGGGTGCTATTTAATCCAAAATGGGTGCTGTTTTGTATATATGCAAATAAGGCAATCGTCCAATCACATTAACGTTTACATTAATCTATTCCTCTTGTACCAAACCCATAGTCTAACATTTTAAATCACACAACAACATTTTAATTAGAAGTGAAAATACGCCCAAAGTAATGTATTTCTGAATTTCATTTTAATATGGTGCCACGTCCCCTTGAAAAGCAAATTGGTCCACCTTGTCTTAGAACATATCATAGCACATGTGTACCAGATTTGGTGACTGCAGCACAATCTGAACAGTCGACCTGTTTTTTTTTCTAAGAAGGTCTACTATATCATATTCAAGGGCATGCTCAGGTACCGCAATGAAGTCGCTCCAGTGTGCTTGACTGACGCTAACATATCGCCCAATTCAGTGTGCATGAAGATTGACTAGGTGCAGCCTGCCAACGTTCCCATTTTGAGTGGGTACTCTAACGATTATGTAAATATTGAATAACTGCCTTTCGCGCATGCGTGTGTGTATGTACGTGCGTGCGTGCGTGCGTGAATGCGTGCGCGCGCGTGCGCATGACTGCTTGTAATAAATAAGTCTACATGTAGACTTAACGTTCTTTCTGAACAAATATCCATATATGCAAAAATCGCAAGTAGCCCTATCACTTTGAGACTGCGCGTAGCATTGATCACTTTCTCTTCGTTGTTTATTACTAGCTTTTAGGTATTGTGGTACTTTTTCACGGTTCTTTCCAATTGCCATTTTATTCTTTATTAAAAATTGGAAGGAACACAACGGGAAGTAATGGACCGAACGAACAGCGGGAATTAATGTTGCAGAACCAGTGTGTACTTAGTCCCTTTCGTGCTAGAAATTTATACTCTTCCTCTGAAATATCGCTACACACTATACACACCCATGCTGCACACATTTCACAGTGTAAAGCCATTGTGTCTGCAGTAACAGCCTTTCTGCACTTCCCTACACACTTGGGCGGGGCCATGTTGGATGTTGAAAACATTTAAACATAACAATGCAGACCACTTATTGCGGGGGGGGTATACCAAACTATCCACAGCACCTTCCGACTACCCGACTGCCTCTCCTTTTCTTCAATACTAGTTTTTTTATGAAGACTCTAGAAAACTCCTTAAATTACACCATTAGCGACGACAAACTCACAACACCTTCATGCATCCATTTTACCGGAAGTGCTGGTAGTGCTATACCATACTCAAGAGGCGCAACGGGTTATTCCAGGTAGCCTGTATTGGAATTTATAATAATGAATTGAATCCAGGCCTGTATTTAACTTCCAAATCCCTCCTAAGCCACATATCATTATCAAAAATAAAAAGATATGTAGGCGGAGTGAAATAATTCGTTTGCATTAATTCAAAATGGCTATTAAAAGCAATAATTTATGTCAACATGGCAGCGCATATTGCATTTAAGGAACAACCAGTCACATGACGTAAATAAGATCAAAGACGAATTTATGAAAGGGGTACACGTTACGGTAAGTACATTTGAGCAATTTCGTGTAGTATAAACATTTTTGGAACAATTTGCCATTTCTGAGAGGATTTCATTTCCAGATAATTGCTTAAAAAATGCATTTTTGCACCTTCCTTTCAATCATTGCCTGTGTTGGTGTCTTGAAGAAACTGTGATATTATTACCACGACAAGCCCAGGCGTTTGCCGTTTTATGAACAACTTGCCGTTGTTTCACTGTGTGAGCAAACAGGTGCGTTATTTCTTTATGAATATCAACGTTGCCTTTCTGTACATTCGCCAACAGCTACCGAAAATGTATGCTATCTGTTATTACCCAAGAATCAGAAAGACGTCATAATGAATGGAACAGTTGGTCAGATAATATATGATAGATAACTGTTAATGAATAAAAACACATTATCAAGTCATTTGAAGTATTTTATTGTGATGATACTGCCACAATATATAATATAGTACCAAGGTATTACATATATTAATAATAAATCAGTATGAAGACGTGTTTTACAAACGATAGCAAATCGCAAAGAAAACTTCAGATATCATAGAACAAAACTTCAGATATTATGGATATTTATAATTTTTTAAACGACATAAAATATGCTTCTACCGTTGTCTTTGCGTTATTGTCATACGATTTATGTTGTATGTTCTTAATGCCTCTTTTATCTCCATAAAAACAGTTTCTTAGGTTTCACTGTGGTTGACCCTGACTATAGCTATCAAGGAAGTCGACCAGGTCGAAAGTTGGGTTGCACATGTTGACTCAACTGTATAATGCACCATTTTTATTAACTTAAAATTACATGCGGCATAGTGTAACAACATATTTCGAAATATATAATTAATCTAAAGTTTAAGTGATATCATATTTTGATAATATTGACAATCTCACAAAAAACCATACATTTTTATCACTTCTAGGTTACAAAACAAATATTATACAAGGTGCTTATTATAAAGAATGTTTAGTAAGAAGCAGTATGACTTATGAATCTTACTTGAATATTATGCGATCATCATTAGTTACGTACGTCTCTTGTTTTTTTAAGTTCTTATATGTTTTAATTATTTAGCTGTTAGTCAATCCATACCGTATGGTTAACATTGTCAATTACCCTTAAAAAGCTGACTAAATACACTTCCATTAAATATACATACAATGCACGATGAAGCTAACGTTCCTTTTAATAGCCGTTATTTAAAATATCAAGGCTAATAAAATAGACATATGTATGAAAAAATACATTAATGCAGACATGCAGATGTCGTGGCATGACCTAACCATATGTATATCCCCATTTCGTGTTTACTCGGTACTGTATAAATTCCAGACTGACACCATCCTACGCATTAAAACCTACACTTGCGTTTCTTATGCATTCTTCCAGTTAAAACATTGCTAAGTTAATGTTACCTGGAGGCAACTCCTGTATATATGTAGTACATAATATTAGTTCGTGCAACCTATGTTATATATAAGAAGAGAGAAGCACTATCAAATACTTTTATATTTCCTTGGATAAATAACTTTCTGCGATCTACGTCTTGGAGGTGATGTGTTCACATTCCATTCCAATGCTGAAGGCTGTACTCCCTGAAGGCTGTCACTCACGACTCATCATTTTCTGGAAAGAGAAAACAGTCATGTTACAACACACATTCTTAATATACTTGCCTTGCGCCACTAAGAAACCTGGAACTGTTGCCATACAACATATTAGCTTGAGTCGTTGTTACGACACTGCATCAAGTGTTTGCAACCAATCGGGCATAGAACGAGGACCTACCTTTGATGGAGGCTGTATCATTAGCAGTTTGCTCGATCCATGTGCGGAATTTGGCCACTTGCGTCATGATGACAGGCTGAGGTCTGTCGATGCAAAGCATGTTGATGATTTTGCATGAATCCATTTTAGTTTTCAAAAGCACCCATAAATATGGCGGAGTTGTGCCAACAAACACATTTTGTAAGTATTTATGCTTGGAGGCCAGCAGACCATAGACTCCATTTTCTAAAGTCTGGTTAATACACGTTGTAGTAGTTAAACAGTGGGGAGTCATAAATGGTACAGAGAACCTGCAGAACGACAGGGCATGCGAATACTTAAATTATAATTATTTGAGATTTGTGTCTATAACGAAGGAATGTAAAGGACACAGCTTAGTTGAAGAACTTTTTAACAAACCTGAAATACAGGGACTTATTTATTATAATAATTGTGAATAGATATGAAAATTAATAATGTATTTTGCATTATGTAATTCTCTGTGATAAGACATGTTGGTTTAACTTAAATGTAAAACTTCGTGTGTACATATATATATATATATATATATATATATATATATATATATATATATATATATATATATATATATATATATATATATATATATATATATATCGAACTATAAGACAATATGTGGATGTGTGTTTTCTTACCCTTACATTTAAATCAAAGTTGCCAATTGAACAGCGTTGACGTTATTTTCAGTGGGTCATAATGCACATGAATTTGCTCCTGTATGGTGGCTTCAGAGGAAGGTAATAACTTGACATATATAGAAAAGCATAGAGGTAAGTGGTCGGAAGAGACACAGTCATATTTAACTTCCATATCAGATATCGATGAGTGACTAGAGTGGGTGGTGAGCACGTGATCGAGCCAGCTCCTTGAGCCGTGCGCATCACTAACATATGTAAAAGCATCAGAGGGGAGAAGCAATGTGTCACTTGCGATAAGGTGACAGTCATTTATAAAAAAACATTGAGAAATGGAGTAAAAAGGCTGGGGTTCTTAATATCCGCATTAAAATCACCAATGATGAATATATTGGTTGATTCAAATTAAAGGGGTCGAGTGAACGCCTCCATAAAAAGCAGAGTCCACCATGAGGATGTCCACTCAAACCATCACCGTAATCAATGGAAGTAATTCCTCTGACCTTAAAGTCAGAGTGAACAGAATTAAGGAAAGGCTCTGTTTAGAGAACCAGTGTTCCTGCACAGCAAGTATATCTAAAGAGTTTAAGATGTCAACCACGTCAAAAGCACTGTTCCGTATACTTCTGGAGTTAAAGGAAGCAATACGGAGGGGAAAGTCTATAAGTGGGTTGAATCTGTTAGTGTGTGTTTCCTAGGTGGGAAATACCGTCCAATCTTTGTTCCAGCAGGCCAGAGATCAGCGTCATAAAGCAAGTTAGGTTTAGGAATTTCAATACACACATTGAAAGAAGAATATGAGTTGTGTCGGGTTGGTAATCGCTCACATGAGCATTTCAAACTCAAAGTTGATGACACGTAAGTATATGATTCTTCACAAGTTGTGTAAGCATGGAATCCTGTGAGAAAGAACTCTGCAGGTATAAGTCGCACCGGTGCACACTTCAGACTACAATTGGAAGAGTTTCCTGCGGTCATGGTGTGTGACTTACGATTAGATGTCAGTGGTTTAACAGTGTTGCGATACTTTTTGGAGATTACTGTTGTCCACAGTGGCGAAGTAGTGGTACCAGTGATAGATGTAGAAACTGTAGTAGTTGACAGAGTGGCTATCGACACATCAGATCGTGAAGTATTAGTTGCAGAGGTCGACACAGCGGATCAAGAAGAAGTAGTTGTCGAGGTCGACACAGCGGGTCTTGAAAGAGAAGTTGCAGTTGTCGACACAGCGGATCGTGAAGAAGTAGTAGTTGGAGATGTCGATACAGCAGATCGTGAAGAAATAATTGGAGAAGTAGACACGGCGGATCGTGAAGAAACAGTTGCCATGTTGGACGGAGCAGTTGCCTTTGGGGCAGATCGAACTCTTGAAGAAGTTGATACGGCAGATTTCGGAGACATCTCACGTATGGCAGGTGTTGGAGAAGATGTAGAAGCTGAAGTCGTTGCGGCTGGCGTCACGTTCAGTGAAGAAAGTACAGGTAGCAGTGGTGACACAAGAATGGTGATTTGCGTAGAAAGTTCAGACACTGAATCGACAAGAGTTTTATGAGATAGTTAAAGATAAGTTAAGGTAGTCAGCTCGCCTGGTGCTGTGGGCTTGTCATTTGAAACACTTTCAGAAGTATGTGATTCAAATGCTTAACTAAATGTCAGTTGACATGTCCCGTTCTCATAATTAATTCAGGGGAATAGTATACATGTTTATGCTCTATGCAATGTGGCAGTGTAACACTGTGCTCAGTAGTTTCTAAATACTAAGCGAAATTATCTTCCTATGCATTTTATTTTTAAAAGACAACGCACGGCAATAATGCGCCTTTGAGATATTGAGGAATGGACACGTATGCTAAAAAAACATTATTACATTAATCATCCGGTTCTTTTCTGATTCTTTTTATCCCTAGTTACTGCATTTCACAAATATTATTTTGGTGTTTCAATATGGTTCACCTTACAAATACTAATCACATGGATCGTGACAATTGTGAAGATTGCGAAAGTTTGTTTCCCTAGTTATCAATAAATCAATGTACAACCACGTATCAATATAAAATATTATAAATTCATAGTAGTCAGCAATTATACAAGAGCCCGTAAAACTTACCAAGTAGGCGGAGCTTAACATGTAAACATCTACTGCGCATGACACGACCCTGCCAATATCCTCTGTAGTACAGACGAATAACCCATTGTATGGCTAACTGGAGTGAACTGTGGTAACGAGAAAGATTAAAGGTGGTAATGTTATCAATGTCTCTGAGGCTGGCTGGTAGATTGCTACACAAGTGTACTGCCAGTTTTTTGGCAAAGGTTCTTTCGCCGTAGGTGCCTGTCTGTGCGTGGCACGGTCAACTACAGGGGATACTGTCACCAACATTCAAAGATATTTTAACACCAGGATAACCGTAGGCTGCCATCATCTCCGGGTGTTGTTATGAGCAAGTTTGTGCTTCGGCAGCCTGAAGTTTGAAAGCTTTCTTTCCACGAGCCATTTCTTTAGCAAAGTTGGCTGCGTAGGGAACTTAAACGAACTGCATATGTTTTACTAGCGTTTGCATAACAAAGTCGAACATTAATTAACTAAGTTATCTTTAACGACTTTGATTCATTCCTATGATATGGCAAACTGCTTGATTATTTGACCTATATAATACCAACGTATCACCATTTTAATTAGGAAATTCAGTTGTAGAAATGGTAACTTAATATGTGCATATCATAAGTGCAGCCAAGAACTACAATTTAAGTAATACTTTGAAACATTGTACCTTAATGACTTTTAGTATAATTAAATGGTACTGTAAAAAATAGTAATTCATGATAGTAAATAGGTTTAATTTTAAGACAATACATGGAATAATAATAATCGTAATAAATCAATAAATCGATATTCACATTACATTTACATTGTCACGATCATAGAATATAGTTTACAGCAACAAATAAATACATTTTGTGACTGTGTAGCATTTGTAAGTCAGTCTTGCTCAGCGCCATCAAATTAAAACAGTTCGATAGCGTAACAAGTTAATCCTTTTGCTAGTGTAACGAATTCACACGGTGACAGTGTTAAATGACGTTACCTGGCGGTACAGTAGACAAGATAACTACCTTAACGCAGCACAGTAGGCGACGGCCTGCAGACCACAAATAGATGACCTGGGGCATTATGCAAGCACGTTCAAGCGCCTGCGACAAGCAAGCGCGTGTCGCTGAGACATAGACGCACAGGTCTAGCTTAGTGTGGATTTGACGAATTTTCATATTTTTTTATTTCACCAGAATGTTTCCGCTACATAGCCAGCAGCTAACATTTTTACCGGTTTTCTTTAGCTTTCTCAGTCAGAATAACAGCTCCGAGTTTAGTTTGGTTAAATCTTAATTTTCAAAAATACGATTTGAAACCAAAGTTGTACTGTTTGTCTTTAAGTTGCTCCGATATTTGCAGATAGCGTCACGGCGACGTTCACACTTGAGTCGGACAATAACCGTGCGGGGGGCGTCCCTCGGCAACTTGGCGGCCGATTTTGGTGCGCGCGCTCAGTTTCCTGAACCTTCTAGGGGTCATTTTCATCTTTTTATTTATGATGCAGATCAGTTCATTTTCAATCTTGCAGCCCCCACCGCCTCTGATATACCTTCAAACCTAACGTTAGGTCTACGACTATATTGTTCTAGTTTATCATTGTTAGACTTCGGCGAGTTGATTCTTTTTTCTAGTTATTCGATCGTATTTTCTTTCTATGACTTTTTGTAACTGTTCAACGATCCAATTGGCAGTCGAGACCTCCAAGTTACCATGACGATAGTCGAGGTGCATCAGGCAGGAACTACCCAGACCGCCACTCCTTTCCACCCCAAGGTTCATAAATTTGTGACATGAGAGTGGGCGTAATGTCTTGGCTTTCTGTATAGAGGATGTGGAGCAGAGTTGGCATAGTATTAGCATCCAAGTATACAATCCATTGTTTCTCTATCATAAAGAGTTTGTGATTCTGTCTGATTGTCTGTCTGTCTGCAAGTGTCGTCATATCTCCGTCAGTCTCGCATGTCTGGTGCTGAACTTTTGTAGGCGTGCCCGGGGGTCCACGGGGATGATTCGTACGTTAAGCAAATCTAAAATTATTATGTATATGGATGTTTGACGTAGATTACGTAACTGAGAACACCAGCAGTTCGTAGTTACATACACTTGTTACCAACGCTATTTTGTAGGATTCTTCAGAATTACGTAATCTACGTTAAATTGTACGAATGCTGCGTGAAACCGGCTGTTGTAGACCGTTTTAGGGCACGAAGATGGCATTGCACTGCCAAAACTTGACTGGGTAGTGCAAGTTGTCATAGACAATTCAATTCAGCGTGGCAACTTGTGGATTATTTCCATGAATTGTCAAATATTTTTATACATGCTTTGACACCCCATATTACTAGAAATGGCATAACGGTTATTTATGTTTCATTGCAGGAGTCATAGCAACGACTGCCTTTACTCCCGTGCAACGTCAGGCAACTCAACTAGTTTATCATAAAGTCATGTTATATAGTGCACTGGGTAACTATATATCTAGACAAACATCTTGACCACCCACGTCCTTCCTCGGAGGGAGTGCGTTCTTCTGATGACGGACACCCCCCGAACAAACCCCCTTTTGAGAGAAATTCTTTTAATTGTAATTTTTTTCAGAAATCATCCGGATATCCCCGCCTGATTGTATACGCATGTACCCCAGAGGACTTGTCTGCCACTGAAATATTTTATTATATGGCACTGAAATAGTTTTATTCAACCACAATCTTTGTATCGTTATATGTTTCTATATATATATATATATATATATATATATATATATATATATATATATATATATATATATATATATATATATATATATATATATAAACCTGGCCATTCAACATGCCCTGTAAACATGGTATTCAGGCGAAACATTCACATTCGTTAAACGAAGCAGCTGCTTTGCCAAGAAACCAATTTTGTCTCTATTCGAACATCTGTGTTTTGAGATCGTCCCTCTATTGTAATCTGTCTTGATGCCACCACAACTTAGCTTTTGTAATTTTAAGTTTTTTAATTCTGGGTGTAACTGACATTGATGTAAAGAGGGTGTGTTTGTTAGGGGGTCCTAGGTTAAAAACAAATATGCCTTTTCAAGTAACTGAGATGTCAAAACATGTATAAAAATACTTGACAATTCAGCGAAATAATCCATAAGCTGTCACACTGAATTGAAATCCGCCGAAATGTGCAGTGTGCAATACTTTTAGGTGTAGCTACCCCATGTGCCCTCTGGAATAAAATACCCTGTCAGCATAGATTGTTCTTTTAAACACGTTCAGTTCAACCAATTTATTGATGGTTCAATAAAGATTTACACTTTTTCTAAGTCAAAGGTGAGTATTTTCTCAGGTTGTCCATTGGACGGACTGCTTGAGCCGCCGCTCAACCCGATGTATCCCGACTTGAAGGAGCGCGACTGGACAATGTCGGGGCGATCCCGGGATAGACCCCCTCTCCTTGACAGGCGTGGGGAGAAGTACAGACGAGGTATGTCAGGCCTTTTATTTTTTTAATTGGTTTACGGATTTGTTGACCCGATATGTTATTTTTTTGAAAACAAAGATTACTTTACGTTGTCGTATTTTAACATGAACCATTTGTTTATTGTGCTCATATTACGAAGAAAATAACTGACACTACGTTATGAAATAAACATGCATCGGTTTAGTCAACAACTTTGTTTGCATTTATGTCAGATTTCTTTGTCGACAGCAACCGGTATAAATTGAACGCCTTCCTTTTTAACATCGCGCGGATATTATACAATGTGGCTGATAAGCATCTTTCCTGATTGCTTTGCGACTGGTCCGGTGGCTAGATGATGGTGCTCGCCTGGTGATCAGAAGGTTCTGGGTTCGAACGGTGGTCATGCCAGTCGTTTTGTAAGATAGGGCACAACACGTCGACTCGTGACCCTCCCGGCGTATGGAGAGAAAGTTGGAAGTATGATGTCTTTCAGACGGGACACCAAAAGTACTTCTACCTAGTGTCTAATGTCTAGGCAGGGGGAAGAACACTATCGCATATATGAAATTAATCAAGAGATTAAGATTAATTTGACTCGCTTCACAGAAGTTATATCATTGTAGATCACTCAAACGTGTGGCTCCGTTGTGTTGCACATTCGGCTTCAGCTATTCCGTTACGGCTGCATCTGAGGAACGTTTCACTAATTCGCGTAGATGCATTTGTCTACAGGTATAAACAAAAGCAAAAAGTCAACAAACACAAAATCAAAGACGTTACACCCAGGAACACCTAAAAATCCTCTGCAATACAGGACATTTCGGCGTGAGAAGTGCCGGGGATCGTGAGTCCTAGGTCAGGCTGTCCGTTCCGCGCACAGACCGGCACCTGCGGCGAACCAGCCAGCCTCAGGGACACTGATAACATTACCAACTTCAATCGATCTCGTTGCCACAGTTAACTCAGCTCTGAATGAGTACATTGCTACAGACAGTGGTAGATATGTGAACGAATAGTCTTCGCGCAGTAATTGCACCGTGGCCGAATGCCATACAAGCCGAGATGGTGTTGGATTGAACAGATCTAGCAATGGGTGGAGTGTAAAGCGCTTTCGTGTCTCTACCTGTCACAATGACTGGGTACCGTGCAACCATACTATAAAAAATGCACGTGCACATGCACGCATACATCCAGTCATACAAGCATACATGCACACGCGCACGTACTCGATTTTCACAGTACTACAGGTTGTGCGTTATCATAAGAATAGATGAACAAGAGACGACTGGCTGATGATCCCATCTTTCTTTCTAACTGTCGTTGGGTCATCAGTTATATCTGCATATGGACGACCAATAAAATATGGCCCTTTTGTTTGTGCAGATCCATCGACGTTGTATGAAGAAATTAATGCGATTCACAGCACAAACTCAACATTAAATATGAACCTAGCATACCACTTGGTTACATTTCTAAGTAACGGATTACACGAAAGGAGATCGTGTGACTAATGCGTGAATTACCTATTTATCCAAATATTAATCATAAGTACGCACGCACGCATCCACACGTCACATTAAACATTTGTCATCGCCTTTATGATAATATGTATCCCGGATAGTTAATACCATCACCTAACAGGTCAATAGCAACACAACAATACAAAACAGGTATATGGTTGTTGCTATAAAAAAGCATCAAGTTGTTGAATAAAGCATAATATCGCTGCAACAAATGCAATAATACTTCTGTTACAACGGTTTACAACTGCAACTGCCAGCTCAGACAGTGCAGGGATGTTGCCGATGTAGGTGTCTTTATCCAGCTGTAAGTGTACAATACGTGTACAGTTGTTTCAATGTGTTACACGCGTACTCTCATGTACAGTTATTTCCATGTGCTACACTCATACACTCGGTACATTTATTTCAATGTGTTATACACGTACTCTCGTGTACAGTTATTTCAATGTGTTACACGCGTACTCTCGTAGTTACTTCAATGTGTTACACGCGTACATTCGGCACAGTTATTTCAATGTGGTTCTCAAGTCTCAAGTGGTTACACTCCAAACACCCGAAACTTGGGCTAACGCAGGAGTTTGTGGTGGACTGTGCGCATGAGCTGTGGGTGGTACATACAACTAAAATACTAGTATCTTTAATGTTGCTGAAAAGGTTTTTATGTGATAGTTTTATTTATTTTATGTATAGGATGTTAGATGAAAATCTTTAATAGGTTGGTTATGTGTATGGATACTGTCGCTGTCTTGCCACATGCACACACAGACAGTCTCCATACACACACCATGGATAAGTTTACGCTGAGCACTGTGTTTTAAAGACAGTTTAGGTGAGGAGGTGTGGTGAAAGGGAGTTCCGTGATGGCTTCTTGAAATGCTTTGGGGTTTCATATGTTGATAATTTTTGGTGGAATCATATTCCATATGCGAATTGCTCGGGGATAAAATGAAAAGACCATTGCATTTAAACGACACCTGGGGGCTACGTATTGTCAATGGGTTCGAGAGCGGGTTAGTAGGGGGGGTGTGATCTCGATAATGTTATTTAGAATTTTTTAGAAAGTTGTTGCTTGTTTAATATTACGTCTTCGTTCAAGGATTGGCCATCCAAGGGCAGTAATTAGTGATATTGCTGAGGTGTGCGCTGTGTGCTTCCAAGGTAGAGTTTTCGAGTCTCGTTTAAGCATTTTTTCCACAGGTGTGGACGTGTATTTGTAAATATTTTTGTACAGCGTTGGATGCAAATGACTGAAGAACGTCCTATTGAATTATTTTTTTAATTCGTCATATTCTTAATTATTGGCGATTGAACATTGTTTTGGTGAGCGGTCAACCGGATCGGTCGTTACACGCCTACCAGGAATAAGCTGCCGAGCCAGTTTTCGTCAGGTGCGTCTATCAGTCTACCAGAATGTCGTCAATGTGCATCCCAAGCGACCTATTGAACACTGCTAACAACTTCAGTGACATGTGACCACGTTTGGTGTGTTCCAATTTACTGCATCTGTAACTCTATTATGTAAACATGTTGACTTTAACCGGCTGTCAACTACGGACCATAGGGGCCAACATTATGAAGACGAACTTAACGGTACCACTCAAAACACTCCTTACTCTTCGATCACTAAATATACGTGCAACTTCCAGAAGGCACCGGGAAACTACTGTTGGAATAAACCATTTTCGCCCAATTTCTTCCAAAATAACAACTGGAAGACGATTAAGAACGAACATCGAACACATACACAAGGGGAGAATCAATCCAACAAGTCTGGTTGACATATGTCGACAAACTGACACAAGGTATAATGTTATCTGCGTACTACTAAATGCACGATCAATATGTAAAATAGATTTGACTGTGAAGGAACACTTGTTGGACCATGGTGGAGATTTTATGTTTTTAAGAGAAACCTGGAGTAAACCGAATAAAACTGCTGTTGTCAACGAATTAACTCCACCAGGTTACAGCTATATAGGATATAGGAGATTGTCGTTCAGCTAAGCGCGGAGGCGGCGTTGGAATACTATACAAGTCAGAATATAAATTGCGAAAGACAACAACTAAGCGATATGAGACCTTTGAATATGTGGACGTTAAATCAACACAAACATTGAGACCTATGCGTGTTGTCGTCATTTATCGTCCATCGACAACATTCCCTATTTGGTGGCTGCAGTAAATAACAGCTTCGAACAAAGAATATTTCCTAACACGCTGAGAACTGCAGTTGTGAAACCACTGCTGAAAAGTGACACGATAAATAAAGATCTGCTAAAAAACTACAGATCAGTCTCCAACATACCGTTCATCAGCAAAGTGTTAGAGAAAGTTGCAGTCCATCGGCTAACAGAACACCTAACTATGAATGGACTGCACGAAGAATACCAGTCTGCATACAAGACACTGCACAGTACCGAGACAGTTGAGAGTAAAGCATGACATTGTTGGAGCTCTTGACAGGAACCATGCTATGATGTTTGTCATGCTAAATCTATCAGCAGCATTTGACACTATCGATCTGTACACCACGACAATGCAGCGCATATTCAGAAGACATGGAGTACACTATCACAAATATGCGGATGACATTCAACTATATGCATCCTTCAATCCAGCTGTGCCGGGCGACCAAGCAGAAACAGTGAGGCAACTCACAGACTTAGGGAAGTTAGACGATGGATGACTCTTCGTATGCTAAAGTTAAATGATGACAAAACTGAGATGATTATTTTTATACCAAAACATCATTTCAAGTTATATGGAGTTTGCCCTATAAACATTGTAGCTGACATAATTTGGAACTTAATATGGATCAACATCTGACGATGACACATCATGTGACAGCTGTGTGTGCTGCTTGTAATTATCATCTATACAAACTATCATCAATGCGTCACTATCTCACAACAGAAGCCACCAAAAGTGCAATAAACGCACTTGTGACCTCTCGCCTAGATTACAGTCTCAAGTCTACTGGATACTTGAGACTGAAATTCGATCTTGGTTAACCTTCCGGCATTACAGATACTTCGACTGCAACGATTACAGAACAATGCTGCTAGACTAATTACGCGCACCAGTAGGCACGACCACATAACACCAGTCTTAAGGGGCTTACACTGGCTGCCGGTAGCAAGTCAAATACATTTCAAGGTGCTAGTGTTGGCGTACTGATGTGTCAATGGTTTCGCGCCGACTTACTTGGCCGAACCTTTACACATCCGCACTCCTGATGGGCGTCTACGCAATGACTATGCGCCAACACTGCACCAATGCATCACTAAGAAGAGTATTGGTGAATCTGCATTTGGAACAACAGCGCCTCGACTTTGGAATTCATTGTCCGCAGACATTCATAATTCCAAGACGCTAACAATTTTTAGGAAGTCTTTAAAGAGTCACCTTTTTATTGGTCACTTCAAATATATGTAAATGAAGATAATATTATGTGACGGACACTATGGATGGACTATTTGTGATGTGCATTAATTTTGCATTAGGATTAACGCCAGATTTTAAGGTTTTTTAAATTATTTTATTTATTTATTTCTTAAGTAATTTTATTTATTTATTCGGCGTTTACACATGTGTGTTTATAGTTAAATAGTATTTTATGCCATGTACAGCGCACTGATCCATATAGTGGGAAGTAGTGCTTTTAAAAATGCTGTATTATTATTATTATTATTATATGCTGGATTTGTGATTCGTCTGTAATAATGTTTAACAAATCTGGCAGCAGAGTGTTGTACTCTTTCAAGGCTTTTAATTTGTGAAGTGGTGTGAGGATTCCATATGGGTGACGAGTACTCGAGTTTTGGCCGGATTAGCATGTTGTAGGCTGTTTGTTTAACTTCGGGTTTACATGGGCCAAGAGTTCGTTTAATCATGCCTAAAACTTTCGAAGATTTTTAAGTTATATCAGTGACATGATTTGTCCAGGTTAATTTGGAATCCAATTTTACTCCGAGATATGAGTGGCTGGATACAGTGGATAATAGCTGGCCAAAAAGCGAGTACGTGTGTGGGCTGAGTTTAGTTTTGTTTGTTACTGGAAGGTGGACACATTTAGATACATTAAATTCCATTTGTCAATTGTCTTACTATTTTTGGAGTTGGTTTAGGTCAGTTTGGAGAATTTCGTGGTCGGTATTGGAAGACATTTGACGACTTATAATACTATCATCTGCATAAAGGCCTATGGAAGAGTTGCTGTTCCCATCTATGTCATTTATGTAAAATAAGAAGAGGACAGGTCCTAGAACTGAACTCTGTCTGTGATGTCTGTTATACCCGACAGGGATCCGTTAACTGTGACTCTCTGTTTGCGGGTGGATAGAAAAGATTTGATCCAATTTTTAGTGTTTCCAGTGATTCAGTAGGAGGTCAATTTTGATAGAAGACGTAGATGAGGCACTTTGTTTAAGGCTTTGGCAAAGTCAAGCAGAATCATAAAGTCCTGGACTGTCTCAATGAGTTGGGATTCACAAGACAATCCCGACTGGAATCCGTGTTAGAAGTGGAGAATTATGTTATGCTTGAGCAGGTGTTTCCACATGTTGCTTAGGATGCTATGCTCCATTATTTTACAGAGGATGCAGGTTAGTGATATGCGTCTGTACTGAGCCGGGTCAGATTTGTGGCTCTTCTTGTGTATGGGAGTTACTAACGCTTGTAGCCTGTCGTTAGGAAGTTTATGTTTTTAAGTGTTGTATGATTGTCTTTAAGGACTCTGGCTGAGAGTTTACTCGTGTTGTATGATTGTTAGAACTCTGGCTGGGAGTTCATCTGGGCATGTAACTTTGTTCTGGTTTAGATTTTCCAGGTGCTTTATTACGCCATCTATGCCAATTTCGAGAAGGGGTGCAGGGGTAAGTAGAGGGGTTATTTGGGGGATGGGGTGCTTTTCTTGGGTAAATACAGAGCTACTCTCGTGTACAGTTACTTCAATGTGTTGCACACATACTCTCGTGTACAGTTAATTCAATGTGTTAAACGCATACTCTCTTGTACATTTATTTCAATGTGTTACACACATACTCTCGTGTACAGTTACTTCAATGTGTTAAACGCATACTCTTGTGTACATTTATTTCAATGTGTTACACGCATACTCTCGTGCACACTTACTTCAATGTGTTAAATGCATACTCTCGTGTACATTTATTTCAAAGTGTTACACGCGTACTCTCGTGTACAGTTACTTCAATGTGTTTCACGCGTACACTCGGTACAGTTACTTCAACGTGTTACATGCATACTCTCGGTACAGTTACTTCAACGTGTTACACGCGTACAGTCGGTACAGCTATTTCGTTGTGTTACACGCGTAGACTCGTGTACAGTTAGTTCAATGTTTTACATGGGTACTCTTGTGTACTGTTATTTCAATGTGTTACACGCATACTCTCATGTACTTTCACTTCAGTATGTTACACATGTACTCTCGTGTTCAGTTACTTCAATGTGTTACCATGTACTCTCGTATACAATTTCAGCTCCCATGGTTCCACACACAAGAACACAATACTAGGATCACCAGACATAAGTACAAGGTACGTATTTATTCAGAATCTTGATAGAATACGCAAACAACTCCAGAATGAAAACATAAACATTGTTATCTGTGGTGACACAAACATCATTATCTGTGGTGACACAAACATCATTATCTGTGGTGACACAAACATCATTATCTGTGGTGATACAAACGTCATTATCGTTTGTGACACAAACACCGTTTTCTCTGGTGAAACAAACATCATTATCTGTGATTACATAAACAACATTATCGGTGGTGATACAAACATCATAATCTGTGGTGACACAAATATCATCATCTGTGGTGACACAAACATCATAATCTGTGGTGACACAAATATCATCATCTGTGGTGACACAAACATCATTATATGTGGTGACACAAACATCATTATCTGTGGTGATACAAACATCATTATCGGTTGTGACACAAACACCGTTTTTTGTGGGGACACAAACATCATTATCTGTGATTACATAAACAACATTATGTGTTGTGATGCAAACATCATTATGTGTTGAGAATGAGTCAGGAGAAGACGGAAGTGATGTGGTTGGGACATCAGAGAGATAACTTGAACATTAATTTGGATGGTAAGGAGATCAACAAAGTGGGTGGCTTTGTGTATCTTGGAGGAATGGCTAATGAGGATGGGCATTCAGAGGTAGAAGTGCGATGTAGGATACAACAGGGAGCGAATGCTTGGGGAAAGGTAGTGGGAGTCATGTTGGAAAAAAACATTTTGAAAAGGCTGAAAAAGGAAGTCCTGAGAGCTATTGTTACACCAGTATGCCTGTATCTGTATCTGTAGACAGTGGCTTTGACAGAACAACAACAGCAGCTGCAAGTTTAGTTCTGGGTAAGTCAAATAACAAGAACAAAGAAGGTTGACGAAAGAAGGATGAACGAGCTGAGGAAAGATGGGAAGCAACAGGACAGCTGAACATGAAGATGGGTGAGAAGCACCGTAAGATGGGAAGGCGGCATGGTAAGGATGGATGCAGACAAACTATCAAAGAGAGTGGAAGATAGAGATGAAAAAAACATCAAGAATGCAAGAAAAGTGGAAGCGAACAGCTAAGATGGAAGGACTGCGTGAGGTGGGATACGAGAAGATCGGGGGAGGATAAAAGATGGGGGGGGGGGCCATTAGACAAGTATGGAAAGAAATAACAGAAAGAGTGGCTCGACAATATTTTACCTGGCCTTAACCCATGTACAGCAGGGAACAAAGAGGAAAAGCACCATTAGTTTGGTAAACAAAAAGTTATGTTTAATAAATCCAAGAATATGATCAACATTTTCATAAACAGTGCATAAATTGCTTACGAGAAAAAACATTTTAATTCAAAATTTGCTAAATTGTAGCACCCCTCTACAGACATGGGGTTGTGTGACCATGATGCACCATTTAGAAATCTGGTGCTTATGGAAGTAACATGATTCTCTCCATAGCCTTTTTCTCATGACACACCTATCTCACTGACTGGCCTCTCACGTGTGACGAGGCTGCCATCATTGCTGACCACGACGCTCCACAACTGGATAGTGGAAAGGAAGGTGGCGGGCTCCATCTTGTTACAGTTCTTCTGGCCAGTGTTGAGCACATTGGCATTAAGACCACGTGATCTATCAAATCCTTCAGACACGGACTAGTCCACGAAAATTGGCAGCGTGCAGAGTCCTTCATCCTGTCTGACACAAACACACAAGTTACATAGATTTGAAGGTCTGCGTCAATCAAACAGTTCGCACACCCACACTTTGGTATTCTGTTGAGGCACATTACAAAATCAATATCTCATATGTATCCCTGTTTGAGCAATATGCATTTTACCAAATGGTTGTACTCATATAAATGACGTACTCTTCTTGACTACAGCATGCTTATAACAAATAAATATCCTTTGACAAGGTACAGGGAAATAATAAATAACAACATTTAACAAATCAAGCTGGTTACCAAAACAAAAGCCATTACCACTCAGCGTTAAAACTGATTTATTAGAACAACTGTAAAAGTTACATTATCGATCTAATGTGACATTCTCCCCTCCCCCATAATTCATCGTTACAGTTTTTGTAATGTATGTTCCACTCATAATCCAATGAATTTGCAAGAGGACCATGAATAGCCTGCTTCCAAGGCGATTATGTCTACTTATGACACCAACCTGTACCAACACACAAAGTGGGGATAGGCAAGAGCGATCTGATTGAAGTGACCCTTGATATTGTTCACTCTTGGTTCACCAAAATTGTTCCTGGCTGCCGCAGCACCTGTAAAAAGATTTCAAGTAAAGGTATGTTTATATATAAAAAGCACTGTATCCAGTCCTTGGGATTGTTCAACGTGCTTAACAGTTCACCCCTGGCTGACCAGTTCATTCCAACACCTTCTGAACTTCTCTGGGAAGCATTCAGCAATGATACAATTACTGTGCGAAGATTATTCGTTCACAGTTCCACACTCGTCTGTACATGGGTACTCATTTATAGCTGAGTGAACTGTGGTAATGTGGCGGAACAAAATTGACAAAGCTTTGGTACGGCAGCAATTGGATTTGAACACGGGTTCCCTCAGCCGAGTCTGGCATTTTAACATTGTGTGGTAGAAATATAATGAATAAATATTTTTTTCATATTTCGAAGCATAGGCATATTGAAAGAGATGAAACAGTCAAATTGATGAACTTTCTAACTTCTCATGAGACAAATTCCCAGCAGATGTTTTAAACATCAACATAGAAAAATTCCCAGCAGATGTTTTTATAGTGTACACAGCCATTGTCTTAACCAAAACATGTACTTACATCTATTGATTTGCATTTTTAACAAAGAGCAACACTGTTGCCTTTTAACCTTTCATGACTATCGCTTGTCGAGGGAAATCTTCAGAACAGTCTTCGTGCAATAACTGTGGCATGACTGAGTGCTTCCCAGAGAAGTCGACGAGAGAGTTAGAATGAACAGGTGTGGTAGTGGGTGAAGTGTAAAACACTTTGAACAGTACAAAGGACTGGATACGATACGTATCTGTCTGCCTCCCTCCCTGTCTGCTTCCATCCCCGATTACGTATTCCCGACATTACAACATGCATGTGTCGATACAATTAGGATAATGAGAAGTTGCGATACATTTTTATCTAATGTAAGGAGCTGTCCTTTTCTGCCCACATTTAAATCACATTTACAGCAGAACATTGAACGTACACCAACTGATGCGTACTATTATTTTTTGTGTAACCGTGTTGAGAAAATTGCTGTAAACAGAACGATTACGTATCCTCAATAGAACAAACGCATGTGTCGATACAATTGGGATACCAGAATAATTGCGACATAGAAATTGCCCTTCTAAGTGAGGATTACAACGTCATTCAGGGCGTTGACAGGTGTCAAAGCGTGGTGCTGCAAAAGATTATCTGATGCAAACAGGACAATGCCGTCCGAGCGCATGGACAATGCCTGTCGTGGTTCGTTGATTACCTCCGCCAGCACAGACAACAGACCACAAGGGTTCATTCCTGTTTACCAGCCAGCATGCGGGGAATTCTTGCATTTAACGTGTCTTATATAGCAATCCATGCGAAGTTGGTGATTCTTCTTCCAAAAATTGGTATACGGTGTACGGCCTACCATGACTGAAGAATGATGAATTGGAGAAATATGGAGGAGTGTGCAAGATAGCATTTCGTGTGCTACATCCGTGTTGGCGTGCGTGTTATCTGTTTCAACATACATTGTATATCTATAGCACACGCTGCGTGCTTCCTGTGGTGTTCTCTGTAAAAGCTGATCTCATCTATATAGGTAGAAATGCATTGCGTTGACAGCCAGTCGGACGAAATTGGTAAAGAAAGAGGTTATTCGAGACAGCTACTAACAAAAGGTGCATTATTTTAGGGACTTTTTGACCTACCAGAATGCGGAAGGTTTGTGTATAAACATTATTTGGCTTTGTAGATAAATAATATCTATACTACGGAGTACACATGTTTGATATGGTATTAATTCTGGTACATATTTTATTCATTCTACAAACGATTGATAATTTCATATGGAGTTTTGAATAATGTATTGGGACAGATTACTAATTAGTGACAACTATGTTTTTCTGCTTCTGATGAAATTCATGACTGTGTATTAGTCGCATGGAAATTTTGCTAGACTGTTGCTGGTAAGGAGACGAGACACTTTCTAGGCGTTTTGGCTTATTGTTGGCTAACGTAACTGTTATGTGCATTTGTTCAACAAAGTAACGGCGGTGGGAATTGCTAGATGCATAGATAATAAACAGACATACCAGTTAACACAACTGTTCGATGATACTATTGCCAATATAATAAACCTTTTCCACTTGAAGTGTGTTGTATTCCTAAGACAGGGTTTTGTAGGGTTGTTGATATCAATTACACGGCCAACGTTCTAGTAGACGCCATCTTAGAGTGATCACTTCCGGCGCATGCGCATAATTTTCACCACTAGATCTGCATAATTCAATATCAATAACATAGACTAGCAATATTATTTATGCATGTTATACACTTTGCTGCATTACAACATGAACTATGACATATAAAAAACATTCTAATTAACTAAATTTTGTAATGAGTATTTGTTATGTCAATTAAATGTAAAGTGAACATGTTTCAAGAGTTCACACCATAAATTCACCTAAAAAGGATGTACCTACTATATAAACGGGTAGTCGTTTTGTCATAAGAGGTTGCTAGCTCAACACATAGGGGTTGTCAGTAGTTTGGGTGGAGAACTACAATGGTCTGGGAGCCGACAAACCTCTCCCCTGAGAGCTGCTCGAATGCAACTATAAGAGATTCGGTGACTGTGGATTGGTCTCTCCACCGACCGATAGGAGGTGCAACCAAATAGCATGTAATGCTAAGTGTCACTCACATCATTGGTCTCTTATTTTTTAAACAAAAGAACATCAATCATTACATATTCAGATAAAGGTTATTATTCTCTATTCGCATTAGTTGGTCAATCGGCATCAGTTTTATTGTCATCGTAGCAAACGTCTGTCAATCCGTAATCAATTACATGTCAATTATTATGTTGATGTCCTTCCTTGCATTTTAGTAAATCAATGCTTTCATTACATCATTCTACGTCACTCCCAAAACAAAAAGGCTATATAATATTAGTGTTTTATGGCACTCCAGCACACATGCAAATTTGTTCTCTTCGAAGAACAGCCAGGTGACAGTGTTAAGCTAATGGTTTCCACACGTTTTGATTTTACTCTGCTTCTCTACATGCAATCTAAAGTCTGACACATCAGGAAACGTCTTGCAACATATTGTGCACAACTAATCCATTCAAATAAACATGCAAAATTTACCTCACCAATAATAACAAACCCGGATTTACTTGCATTAACTTTAATGTGGTCTCTGTCATCCCGTGGAAGATTTTATGGAGAAAATCTCTGATCTAGTTTTGGAAGTGATTTGTATCTCGTGTAGCCAAAATTGCTTAGGTATGTGATCTATTAGTATACATTTATTGATCCAAGTCGTAACATTGGATAACTGAGCCAAGTAGAGTAGCGTAGAGAGTGAAATACCCTGAGGAACATTACGTGAAGTAGGGAGGGCAGCTGAGAAACAATTCGCTATCTTCATTCTTTTGTATCTATCAGTTAAATATTATGAGAACCAGCTCTGTTCCAGATATGCCACACCATATTGATACACTTTTAACAAGTTGTCCTGTGACCAATGGTATCAAATGCAGCATATAGCTTCAGCAAGGAAATTGTCTCCTTCCATACACATCCTGGACCCACTACCGAGTGCGTAGATCCGCTCAAGTCTGGTCACATGGTTCACTGAATGGTATAAATTCAGTCAACACTTGATCATCATCGCCAGAACAGTATGCACTGATTGTCCTTAAACACTTCCAGGAGAAACCATGTGGCAATATCTTTATTTTGTTGGACTCCTGACTGCAACGTTATTTTTTAAATTATATAATAAGTTATAACATTTGCATACATTAAATGTAACAACGGTAACAATAAATACATTTGTATGTGGGCGTTTTCACGTACAGCTTTTGCCAAAATGAACTTTCCCGCATAGTATTGAAATAATTAATGGTGTAATATTAATTCAGTCTAATTACCATACAATTTTTTAGGCTGAGCGGGATTGAGAGAATTTACATGAAACCGCCAATAATCTGTATATCTGGACAGACGTATTTAAAAACAAAGGCGTTAAAATACGATTAGATGGAACTTGATACGTCTCTTTCATGGTTTCATCAATTATAGCCAAAGCAAATTAATTAATTTTCACCTAAATTAGCTAAGGAAGCTCCAGCACATGATTACAGAACAGAATAAACTAATGAAATCTAAATATATATTCCTCACTCACTTACCATATGCTTCTGGGAAAATCTCAGCTGATGGATGCACAACAACCAACTCACTTCTTCGTGGTGATGTTCTACTCACGAGAGATGGAGTCCACAGCTGACCCATTGTGTCTGGAATGATATTAACAGACGTCGTCATTTCATCCTCCCAAAGGCCAATAAATGAATGGTACAAATTGTCTAAAGTTTCTATTAATGCAGGCTGTTACAAACACCATTTACAAATATCTTGTTACACATAGGTGTAAGAAAACCTGTCTAATTAAATAGCTTCCTTTTCTGTCTGAATCAACCAATGGTTCCATTCCAAATATATATATATATATAATTCTAACTCGACCAAACATTACATCTATATTACACATCTGTTGAATAATAGTGGAATGATAGGATGAACATTTGAAACAGTGTGCCGACGACCATAAAAGGATGAACATTTGCAACAGTAAAAATACCCTAAAAGCCATCTTGGTGCACCCTGGGGCAAGACAGCTACCCGTATACCTGGTGCAGTTCGGTTAGTTATGTCATGTTTGATAGCCCTGACAGTACATGGCAAAGTCAGTTTAGGTTGCCCAACCATGGCATTTTGTTCTTTTGACTGTCGAGGACATCAAATATACGTCATGTCTGGACGACTCTGATCGAACGCAGCAACAAGTTGAATGTTAAACCTCTAACCATGCATAAATACCGAAACAAGGAGTTATGTACCATATTGGTTCGTCCATATAAATATGGACGAAACATTGCCTGAATAAGATACATACACACATGCAAATATTATGATAGTACACAGTCTATAACAGTTGTCAAGTAAAAATGGAGTTAGCACATAAAATATACCTTCCAATTCATAAATTGGTGAAATGTTATAGAAGTGTTATATGCACGTATTTCCACAGTGACTGGCTGTGGTAGTGTTTGAATGTTTAGTGTCATTGTAAAATTAAAACAAATGCCTCTTTCCTTTGTTCACATGTGATACAATTCAGAAAATAGTAATAAGTTATACTAATCAATATAACCATATAACCAGAATGCATGTAATTCCAAAGACAATGCCCCGAAAGCGGCGGTGAGCAGAAGAGTTGCACGAGTCATTGTATGTTCGCTGACCCAGTCGCACAATCACGGAATGTACGATTCATATAAGTTATCATTTCTCTGATTGTATACCTACCAATATTATCTGGACAATATCTCATCGTTAACTCCACGGACAGTATTCCAGAAATACCGTTGATGAGACAATATCTCTTCAGAAGTATATCCTGGATATTGTTCTGCTACTGCATTACACACAGAATGTCTGGAAATTGTCCAATTACTGAAGTTGAATTTCGGCTGTCTTTGCAGATGAAAGCGTATAATTGAATTACAGTTAGTTGATAGTAAGTTAATATATAATCAGTGAACAATGTAATTTGCTGGTTCAGTAACTTGATTAAATGCAAATTTCAGGTGGCTCCTCGAATGTGAATTTTATTTCTTTTCCTAAATAACAACATTCTTCTTCTCATAACGTTCGGGCCCAGTCTCACAAAAAAGGGGTGCCCAGTTTTCCAATAAAAAAATAATTACGTAACTTAATCTATAATCTAATTTACTGAAATATATAATTATTGTAATTCTAGATCCTGTCAATGTGACTTACCAAAGTTGTTACTGTGGATATACTGAAGGTGTGGTTCCAACCTCTGTATGGAGATAAACTTGAATGATTCCAAGGCCACTGAGCCGGGCTGTGTTCTGGTCATGCCAAGGAATCAGGTCACGTTCCACGTATGTACATATTTGTACTCAGAGCACATTGCAAACACACCAGTGAGCTGCAGTGGTTCACTTTCCATTATTCAAGGACCTGATACTGATAAGCCGCGTCATATCAAACAAAAGCTGATATGATAATAATCAATGCTTCAATTTGGATTACTTGAAAAGGAAACCAAACTTTTATTTCTATATTTTCTATAACTGAGGATGTCACAGTATATGTAATTGATGGCCCACTAAAAATCAACCCATAAACGTGGCATGGTCACTATCATAAAATAAAGCTTTTCCATGTATATTTGAATATTTTCCATAGAAATATACTTGAGAATTGGACCTACCAGAGACACAATGCTTCGTTGACAACATCACCTTGGTGATGGGATTGGCGTGTACAGAGAACATCTGGAAGAACTGTGGCCCTGTCCAACTGACTCTGGTTGCTGCAGAATCACCTGCGCAGCTCCCAAAATTGTCCAGTAGGCTATTTCAATACATTTCCCTCTCAGGGCTGAAAACAGACAAGCAATGTACAATACCAAAACAGCCCTGCTTCAAAGGAGCAACTTGCACATTAGCGTAACAAATATAATCAACACATCTAAATGAGACGTTAGTCTTAAGTGTAGTTTCTATGAATTAGTCTGAATTCATAACTTTTAGTTCTAACATTCTAGTCAAATGTAGCAAGCAGGGAGACTCACCCGATGTGGGGGCGAGATAGACACTGAGAGCTGTAACACGGTCCCTACTATGGTATCTCTCCTTCATACCAAGCGGGAACTTCTGCATGTCTGTAGGTACGACGTAGAAGCAACAACACTCAATCAGCTTTAGTTTTTAATGTCTGCATACACATATTCTGTGTAGTCTATATAACATATAAAGAAGTTTATGTTGGTCTCTCTGTTGTGTCCTATTCCCCTTCTGTCGAACAAGGAGGGTCAAATGGGAAACCGTCCATATGGGCCTCCGGGGGTGGGGATTAAATTTTTAAAAGATTTTATTTTGTTTTCTATGTCATCATAAAGATAATCAGTATGGCTGTCTAGTGAGTACAGCCACCGTGAGAGAATTACCTGCCAGTTCAATGCCATGGAATGCCACACCCCGACTTTGCCTGCCCTACTGAGCACAGCCACAGTGATAGATTTAACTGCCAGTTCTGTGTCATGGCGTGCAACACCCAGACCTGTCCTGTTCATGAGAACAAAAAGAAGAGTTGTGGTTGGATCTGGTTTGTCGGAAGAGTTTCCAGTTAAAATCGGTTAGAGGCAAGGAAGTGACCTTTTACTATTTATCATGGTGCTGGCACTAATCAGCAGGAAGGTCAGCATGAAGGATGTTCTCAGGAAGAAGATGTATGCAAACGATATGGCCATGATAGCAGACAAAAAACAATAACTACAGGAAGTGTTGGAGGAATGGAAGGGGGTGTTCAAGAAGCACGGACCGATAATGAGCCGGGAGAAGACAGAAGTGATGTGGGTTTGACATCAGAGAGAGGACTTGATCATTAGTTTGGATGATAAGGAGATCAACCAAGTGAATGGCTTTGTGTAACTTGGAGGAATTGTTAATGAGGATGGGCATTCAGAGGTAGAAATGCGATGTCGGATACAACAGGGAGCGAATGCTCGGCGAAAAGTAGAGCGAGTCATGTTGGAGAGAAACGTTTTGAAAAAGCTGAAAAGGAAAGTCCTGAGAGCTTGTGTCACACAAGCATGCCTGAATCTGTATCTGGAGACAGTGGCGTTGACAGAACAACAACAGCAGCTGCAAGTTTGGTTCTGGTTTCGTCGAATAATGCGAACAAAAGAGGGTTGACAAAAGAAGGATGAATTACCTGAGGAAAGATGTGATGCAACAAGACAGTTCAACAGGAAGATTGGTGAGAAGCAAGGTGAGAATGGCAGGCCACATGGTAAGGATGGATGGAGACATACTAGTAAAGAGATTGGAAGAGATAGGTGGAAAAACGTCAATGATGCAAGAAAAGGGGAAGCGAACAGCTAAGATCGAAAGACTGCGTGAGGTGGGATATGAGAAGATCGGGGGAAGATGAAAGATGGAGAGGGGGCGGCCGATAGAAAAGTATGGAAAAAAACAACAGAAAGAGTGACTTGACAATATTTGACCTGACCTTAACCCATGAACAGCAGTGAACAAAGAGGAAACATTTTCATAAACAATGTATAAATTGCTTATGAGAAAAACCATTATTTCAATAGAACATTTGTTAAATTTTAGCATCCCTCTACAGACATGGTGTTGCGTGATTATGATGCGCCATTTAGAAACCTGGAGTCTATGACAGTGACCTGATTCTCTCCAGAACCTTTTTCTCATGACACGCCTATCTCACTGACTGACTTATCTCACGTGTGACGAGGTTGCCATCATTGTTGACCATGACGCTCCACAACTGGATAGTGGACTGGAAGGTGGCGGCCACCATCCTGTTGCAGTTCTCCTGGCCAGTGTTGAGCACCTTGGCATTGAGGACCACCTGATCTATCAAATCCATCAGACACGGGCTAGTCCACGAAAATTGGCAGCGTGCAGAGTCCGTCATCCTGTCTCACATAAACACACAAGTTACATCGATCTGTAGATATGCGTCAAACAAACAGTTCGCACATCCACACTTCTGTATTCTGCTGTAGAAAAGTACAAAATCAATCTCTCATATGTATCTCTGTTTGAGCAATATGCATTTTACCATATGGTTGTACTCATAGAAATGACGTACATTTCTTGACTACAGCATGCTCATAAAAATCAAATATCCTTTGACAAGAAGGATGTAGAGTGAAAGTATCAATAAAAACATTTTACAAATCATTCTGGTTACCAAAACATAACACCCCTGGCTGACCTATTCATTCCAACACCTTTTGTACTGCTCTGGGAAGCATTCAGCAATGCTGCAATTACTGTGCAACGATTTTTTTCGTTCACATTTCCACACTTGTCTGTACCTGTGTACTCATTTACAGCTGGGTGAACTGTGGTAATGTGGGGAACAAAATTGTCAAAGCTTTGATACGGCAGCAATTGGATTTGAACCCGGGTTCCGTCAGCCAAGTCTGGCGTTCTACCATTGTGTGGTAGAAATATAATGAATAAATATTTTTTCATATTGCGAAGCATAAGCATATTGAAAGAGATGAGTCAACCAAATGTATGAAATTTGTAACTTCTCATGAGTACACACATAGACAAATTCCCATCAGATGTTTGTATAGTGTATACAGCCATTGCCATAACCAAAACATGTATTTACATCTACTGATTTGCATCTTTAATAAATGGCTAACGATTGTCGAGGGAAATCTTCAGTTGATACACTTTGGAAACATCCTGCCACAGCTGTCATTGCCACTGTTGTTATTGACATTTGGGCATTGCCACTGTCATCAATGTCACATCTGTCAATAATACTGCTGCTGTTTACTAACACAATGCGCTGCCATCCGAATCCACCCCAACAGTGCCAACACAGCACAAGGGATCATTTGTCTGCATTGTTTAATATGTTTCAATGAACAGGTAAATCTGTGAAGCCATCAACCTACAGACGAGATGGTATCTTCATGTTGCATAAACAACAGCTCAGGCATTGACCAGTTGATATACAGAGCACTTTTAAAGAGCACCTTGAGAAAGTGGATTCATAGGTCAGACAACGATTTAATAACCTGTTGAAGATAATGCTCACTTCAGAGAACTTTATTTTAATGGCATATTGTGAACTTGAGAAAGAGAATCTAACAATAATAAATATTCAAAGAATTACGCATGCATTTGATCGTACAATTGAGAATTTGATAAATCAAATATTTGTGGGTCGCATGCAAATGCAAATGCTGGAATGCTGGAAGGATTGACTCCTGATGGCACGTCAATAGGGAGGGAGGGAGAGAGGGAGAAAGGGGGAGAAGGGGAGAAGGGGAGAGGGCGAGAGCGGGAGAGGGAGAGAGGGAGAGAGGCGGAGAGGGGTAGAGGGGGAGAGGGGGTGAGGGGGAAGGAGAGGGAGATGGGTAGAGGGAGAGAGGAAGATAGGGGAGAGGGGGAGAGGGGGAGAGAAGGGGCGAAGGGTAGAGAGGGAGAAGGGGAGGGACGGAGGAAGGGAGGGAGGAAGGGGGAGGCAGGAGGGAGGGAGGGAGGAAGTGGAAGGAGGGGAGGGAGAGGGAAATGGAGAGGGACATTGAGAGGGAGAGGGAGAGATTACGACACTGTGGTTCTGTAATTCCAACACGCCGCTAACTTTGTATATCACCAGAGCGACTTCGCGATAATCTGGCGCTAAGTTTGCAGGCAACTGTTGAAACACGCCGAGGACGAGTGGAGATTGCGTCTCTACGTCGGCGATCGCGACGACGTCGGCACCTCGAAAATAGGAGGCTTCGACAACGGCGACAATGTGGTCGTATGTTTGATGCGACAGTTCATCTACGAACGAACTACATGACGACGGGGCTCGGCAGCATCAAACCGCTGCCCAAGTACATATTTGTATTGCTCGACGTCATCCAATCTTCATCCATTCCCCCACGTCTACAGCATCTGCTCTTACAAGACTCTGCCTCCATCCAGGTCAAGTAAAGCACTGATGCACGACTCCGACGTCTCTTTGATGCGATGCCAATGCTAGTTTCGTTCCAGGAATAATACCGAAATAAGGAGTTATGTACCATATTGGTTCGTCCATATAAATATGGACGAAACATTGCCTGAATAATAATATACATACACACATGCAAATATTATGATAGTACACAGGCTATAACAGTTGTCAAGTAAAAATGGAGTTAGCACATACAATATACCTTCCAATTCATAAATTGGTGAAATGTTATAAAAGTG
Organism: Lamellibrachia satsuma; assembly: GCA_033239005.1. Classification (NCBI taxonomy): domain Eukaryota; kingdom Metazoa; phylum Annelida; class Polychaeta; order Sabellida; family Siboglinidae; genus Lamellibrachia; species Lamellibrachia satsuma. The sequence goes on along the minus strand of BSQZ01000079.1, from coordinate 44,427 downwards.
TTATATGCACGTATTTCCACAGTGACTGGCTGTGGTAGTGTTTGAATGTTTAGTGTCATTGTAAAATTTAAACAAATGCCTATTTCCTTTGTTTACATGTGATTCAATTCAGAAAATAGTAATAAGTTATCCTACTCAATATAACCATATAACAAGAATGCATGTAATTCCAAAAACAATGCCCCGAAAGCGGCGGTGAACAGAAGAGTTGCACGAGTCATTGTATGTTCACTGACCCAGTCGCACAACCACGGAATGTACGATTCATATAAGTTATCATCTCTCTGATTATATACGTACCAATATTATCTGGACAATATCTCAACTATCGTAACTTAATATATTTATATAATCTAATTTACTGAAATATGTAATCCTTGTAATTCTAGATCCTGTTAATGTGACTTACCAAAGTTGTTTCTGTGGATATACTGAAGGAGTGGTTCCACCATCTCTACGGAGATAACCTTAAAAGATGCCAAGGCCACTAAACGGGGTGTGTAGTGGTGATGCAGAGGAATCAGGTCACGTTCCACGTATGTACATGGTTGTATTCAGAACACACTGCAAACACAGCAGTGAGCTACAGTAATTCACTTTCCTTTATTCAAGCACCTGATACTGATAAGCCGCGTCTTATCAAACGAAAGCTGATATAATCATAGTCAATGCTTCAATTTGGATTGCTTGAAAAGAAAACCAAGCTTTTACTTATATATTTTATATAAATGTGGATGTCAGAGTAGATGTAATTGATGGCCCACTAAAAATCAACCCATAAATGTAATATAGTCACCATCAAGAAATAAAGCTTTTCCATGTATATTTGAATATTTTCCAAAGACATATACTTGAGAATTGGACCTACTACAGACGAGATGCTTCGATGACAACATCACCTTAGTGATGGGACTGGTGTGTACAGAGAACGTCTGGAAGAGCTGCGGGCCCTGTCCAATTGACTCTGGCTGCTGCAGAACGACGTGCGCAGCTCCCGAAATTGTCCAGTAGGCTATCTCAATCTATTTCCCACTCAGGGCTGAAAACAGTCAAAAATGCACAACACAAAAACAGCCCTGCTTAAAAAGGAGCAACTTGCACATTAGCGTAAGAAATATAACCAACACATCTAAATGAAACGTTAGTCTTAAGTGTAGTTTCTATGAATTAGTCATTATTTATACACAGGCTATAACAGTTGTCAAGTAAAAATGGAGTTAGCACATAAAATATACCTTCCAATTCATAAATTGGTGAAATGTTATAAAAGTGTTATATGCACGTATTTCCACAGTGACTGGCTGTGGTAGTGTTTGAATGTTTAGTGTCATTGTAAAATTAAAACAAATGCCTCTTTCCTTTGTTTACATGTGATTCAATTCAGAAAATAGTAATAAGTTATCCTACTCAATATAACCATATAACCAGAATGCATGTAATTCCAAAAACAATGCCCCGAAAGCGGCGGTGAACAGAAGAGTTGCACGAGTCATTGTATGTTCGCTGACCCAGTCGCACAACCACGGAATGTACGATTCATATAAGTTATCATCTCTCTGATTATATACTTACCAATATTATCTGGACAATATCTCAACTATCGTAACTTAATATATATAATCTAATTTACTGAAATATGTAATCCTTGTAATTCTAGATCCTGTTAATGTGACTTACCAAGGTTGTTTCTGTGGATATACTGAAGGAGTGGTTCCACCATCTCTACGGAGATAACCTGGAAAGATGCCAAGGCCACTAAACGGGGTGTGTAGTGGTGATGCAGAGGAATCAAGTCACGTTCCACGTATGTACATGGTTGTATTCAGAACACACTGCAAACACAGCAGTGAGCTACAGTAATTCACTTTCCTTTATTCAAGCACCTGATACTGATAAGCCGCGTCTTATCAAACGAAAGCTGATATAATCATAATCAATGCTTCAATTTGGATTACTTGAAAAGAAAACCAAGCTTTTACTTATATATTTTATATAAATGTGGATGTCAGAGTAGATGTAATTGATGGCCCACTAAAAATCAACCCATAAATGTAACATAGTCACCATCAAGAAATAAAGCTTTTCCATGTATATTTGAATATTTTCCAAAGACATATACTTGAGAATTGGACCTACCACAGACTAGATGCTTCGATGACAACATCACCTTAGTGATGGGACTGGTGTGTACAGAGAACGTCTGGAAGAGCTGTGGGCCCTGTCCAATTGACTCTGGCTGCTGCAGAACGACGTGCGCAGCTCCCGAAATTGTCCAGTAGGCTATCTCAATCCATTTCCCACTCAGGGCTGAAAACAGTCAAAAATGTACAACACAAAAACAGCCCTGCTTAAAAAGGAGCAACTTGCACATTAGCGTAAGAAATATAATCAACACATCTAAATGAGACGTTAGTCTTAAGTGTAGTTTCTATGAATTAGTCATTATTTATACACAGGCTATAACAGTTGTCAAGTAAAAATGGAGTTAGCACATAAAATATAACTTCCAATTCATAAATTGGTGAAATGTTATAAAAGTGTTATATGCACGTATTTCCACAGTGACTGGCTGTGGTAGTGTTTGAATGTTTAGTGTCATTGTAAAATTAAAACAAATGCCTCTTTCCTTCGTTTACATGTGATTCAATTCAGAAAATAGTAATAAGTTATCCTACTCAATATAACCATATAACCAGAATGCATGTAATTCCAAAAACAATGCCCCGAAAGCGGCGGTGAACAGAAGAGTTGCACGAGTCATTGTATGTTCGCTGACCCAGTCGCACAACCACGGAATGTACGATTCATATAAGTTATCATCTCTCTGATTATATACTTACCAATATTATCTGGACAATATCTCAACTATCGTAACTTAATATATATAATCTAATTTACTGAAATATCTAATTCTTTTAATTCTAGATCCTGTTAATGTGACTTACCAAGGTTGTTTCTGTGGATATACTGAAGGAGTGGTTCCACCATCTCTACGGAGATAACCTTAAAAGATGCCAAGGCCACTAAACGGGGTGTGTAGTGGTGATGCATAGGAATCAGGTCACGTTCCACGTATGTACATGGTTGTATTCAGAACTCACTGCAAACACAGCAGTGAGCTACAGTGATTCACTTTCCTTTATTCAAGCACCTGATACTGATAAGCCGCGTCTTATCAAACGAAAGCTGATATAATCATAATCAATGCTTCAATTTGGATTGCTTGAAAAGAAAACCAAGCTTTTACTTATATATTTTATATAAATGTGGATGTCAGAGTAGATGTAATTGATGGCCAACTAAAAATCAACCCATAAATGTAACATAGTCACCATCAAGAAATAAAGCTTTTCCACGTATATTTGAACATTTTCCAAAGACATATACTTGAGAATTGCACCTACCACAGACGAGATGCTTCGATGACAACATCACCTTAGTGATTTAACAAGATTTAACAAGATTGCCATCTCGAACAACAAGTTCCAGATGGCAAGTGGACAAGGAAGCCATTGGCTTATCGAGAGTCCAACAATTTTCTCATCTATGTGTAGCCCGCCCTTATCAGATATCTGTCAATTCTATTTTTAAACATATTCACACTACTAGCATTAACACAATCATTTGGCAGTTTGTTCCATTCATTTATCACCCTCTGTGAGAAAGAGTACTTTCTCATGTCCAACCTACACTGTTCCTTAACTAATGCTGCTTTGTGTCATCTGGTTCTACTGCCTTCTTTAAGTTTGAAGAACATATTCCTATCAACATCCTCATAACCGTTCACTATTTTAAACACTTCTATTTGGTCTCCTCTTAGTCTCCTGGTCTCTAGTGTTGTCAAACCACATTGTAATAAGCGACTTTCGTAACTAAGGTCTCTTAATTCTGGAATCATCTTAGTTGCTCTTCGTTGTATTCTTTCTAGCTTATCTATGTCTTTTTTACGATATGGCCTGCATGCTTGAATACAATATTCCAAATGTGGTCTAACTATTGCTTTGTACAGGGGTACAATTAGATGTTTCTCCTTATACGTGATAGTTATCCTAATTAGGCCTAGAATTTGATTTCCTTTCGAAGCAGCAATCCCACATTGCTCTGAAACTTTCATGTCAGCATTAAATGTTACTCCTAAATCCTTTTCTTGTGTGGTTCTACCTAGTACAGCATCCCCCATTTTATATTCCTCGTCCATATTTCCATGTCCTATGTGTATACATTTACACTTCCCAAAATTGAATAACATTTACCATTTTTCTGACCATTTAACTAATTTTTCTAGATCATCCTGTAAACTTTGTTTATCTGTATCATTAGTAACCTTTCTGAATACTTTTTTGTCATCTGCAAATTTGAGTACTTTGCTAGATATGTCATCCTCCAAATCATTTATATATATTAAAAACAGTATAGGGCCTAACACTGATCCCTGTGGTACCCCACTCAAAACAGATTTCCAGTTTGAAATCTTACCATCTACTATTACTCTCTGTCTTCTGTGTGTAAGCCACTTTTCTATCCAGTTGATTACATCATTGCCTATACCATGGGCTTTTAGTTTAAGTAACAATCTTTGATGTGGCACTTTATCGAAAGCTTTCTGAAAATCTAAGTAGACAACATCCACTGGAGACCCGTGATCTACCCACTTTGTAATTTCTTCTAAAAAACATAAGAGATTGGTTAGACATGACCTTGCTTTTAGGAATCCATGTTGAGATGTATTTATTAATTTATGTTTTATGAGAAATTCCACCATGTGGTCTCTAACTAATGTTTCAAGTAATTTACATACAACTGATGTTAATGGGACTGGTGTGTACAGAGAACGTCTGGAAGAGCTGTGGGCCCTGTCCAATTGACTCTGGCTGCTGCAGAACGACGTGCGCAGCTCCCGAAATTGTCCAGTAGGCTATCTCAATCCATTTCCCACTCAGGGCTGAAAACAGTAAAAAATGTACAACACAAAAACAGCCCTGCTTAAAAAGGAGCAACTTGCACATTAGCGTAAGAAATATAATCAACACATCTAAATGAGACGTTAGTCTTATGTGTAGTTTCTATGAATTAGTCATTATTTATACACAGGCTATAACAGTTGTCAAGTAAAAATGGAGTTAGCACATAAAATATACCTTCCAATTCATAAATTGGTGAAATGTTATAAAAGTTTTATATGCACGTATTTCCACAGTGACTGGCTGTGGTAGTGTTTGAATGTTTAGTGTCATTGTAAAATTAAAACAAATGCCTCTTTCCTTCGTTTACATGTGATTCAATTCAGAAAATAGTAATAAGTTATCCTACTCAATATAACCATATAACCAGAATGCATGTAATTCCAAAAACAATGCCCCGAAAGCGGCGGTGAACAGAAGAGTTGCACGAGTCATTGTATGTTCGCTGACCCAGTAGCACAACCACGGAATGTACGATTCATATAAGTTACCATCTCTCTGATTATATACTTACCAATATTATCTGGACAATATCTCAACTATCGTAACTTAATATATATAATCTAATTTACTTAAATATGTAATCCTTGTAATTCTAGATCCTGTTAATGTGACTTACCAAAGTTGTTTCTGTGGATATACTGAAGGAGTGGTTCCACCATCTTTACGGAGATAAACTTAAAAGATGCCAAGGCCACTAAACGGGGTGTGTAGTGGTGATGCATAGGAATCAGGTCACGTTCCACGTATGTACATGGTTGTATTCAGAACTCACTGCAAACACAGCAGTGAGCTACAGTGATTCACTTTCTTTATTGAAGCACCTGATACTGATAAACCGCGTCGTATCAAACGAAATCTGGTATGATCATAATCAATGGTTCAATTTGGATTACTTGAAAAGAAAACCAAGGTTTTACTTATATATTTTATATAACTGTGGATGTCAAGAGTATATGCAATTGATGGCCCACTAAAAATCAACCCATAAATGTGACATAGTCACCATCATGAAATAAAGTTTTTCCAGGTATATTTGAATATTTTCCAAAGACATATACTTGAGAATTGGACCTACCACAGACGAGATGCTTCGATGACAACATCACCTTAGTGATGGGACTGGTGTGTACAGAGAACGTCTGGAAGAGCTGTGGGCCCTGTCCAATTGACTATGGCTGCTGCAGAACGACATGCGCAGCTCCCGAAATTGTCCAGTAGGCTATCTCAATCCATTTCCCACTCAGGGCTGAAAACAATAAAAAATGTACAACACAAAAACTGTCCTGCTTAAAAAGGAGCAACTTACACATTAGCGTAAGAAATATAATCAACACATCTAAATGAGACGTTAGTCTTAAGTGTAGTTTCTATGAATTAGTCATTATTTATAGCATTTACTTTTAACATTCTAGACAAATGTAACAAGCAGGGAGACTCACCTGTTGTGGGGGCGACATAGACACTGAGGGTTGTAACACTGTCCCTACTATGGTATATGTCCTTCGTACGCAGCGGGAACTTCTGCATATTTGTAGGTAGGATGCAGAAACAATACTCAATCAGCTTTAGTTTTCAATATCTGCATACACATATTATGTCTACTCTATCTAATCTATAAAGAAGTTTATGTTGGTATGTCAGTTGTGTCCTATTCACGGACGTATTTGTGGGCCAATCTAGATGAAACTGTACAATGTGACACAGGAGCCCCTTCTGACGAACATGGATGGTCATATGGGGAACCATCCAGATGGGCCCTCGGGTGGGAATTACATTTTAAAAAGGCTTTATTTTGCTTTCTATGTCATCATAAAGATAATAATTATGGCTGCCTTTTTCATATCGATACCAGCATTACACCAACTACTGTCTTGTCAGTACACCAGCTTATATTAAAAGTGTGGCCGTGGTGAGAGTCCTTGTTGACCACCACTGTCTCCGGGCCTGGGAAGTTTTGGTGGGTTCTGATCCATTCAGCCTTGTTCTCAGTTTCTCGTCAACCAAACTGGCTTTCTGCATCCTCTAGCACCATATCTGTAAAAATCAAACATCGTTTTTCTTGTAAGTTGGCCAAAGTACCGAAGCTTTCTTGTCATCACTGTTCTCAATAGTCAACAATTGTTTTCGATTTTACTTACATAGTCATTTATTTTCAATCCAGCTAATAACCAATAATCTTCTATAGCATCGCACCTCAAGAGCGGCAACGTGCTTTTTGCCTGCCCAAAGTCTAACACCACCAACCTACGTAGCATATCAATCCGTTGTTACCAGCCTGGAATAGATAATGACCCAACCGTGTCATACCTTGTCACTGGAACCATGTTATTTACCTACAATACATTTCCTCTGTAGAAGGTGAACGAATGATACTGCATTCCACAAAGAGCACTACATGTACTAGTGTTTACGTCAATCCTGGTTAAATCATGGTTAATAAAGGAACAATTTAACTAACAAATTATCTTCGATGGATATAACACAGTATGCTATTAATATTTTCTGACTTTCTATTGTAAAAAGAGCATGCAAACTGCGTTTTATTTATGTGATTACTTGCCAGTTCTGTGTCATGGCATGCCACACAAAAACCTTGCCTGTCTTGCTGAGTACAGGCACCATCAGATAATTACCTGCTGGTTTTGTGTCATGGCATGCCACACCCCGAACGTACCTGTTTTACTGAGTGTAGCCACCTTGAGAAAATTACCTGCTAGTTTTGTGTCATGACATAAAACACACCGACCTTGCCTCTCCTACTGAGTACAGCCATCGTAAGAGAATTACCTGCTAGTTTTGTGTCATGACATAAAACACCCCGACCTTGCCTCTCCTACTGAGTACAACCACCATGAGAGAATTACCTGCCAGATCTGTGCCATGGCATGCTACACAACGACATTGCCTCTCCTACTGAGTACAGCCACGGTGAGAGTATTGCGTTCCAGTTCTGTGCCATTGCATGTCACACCCCGAATTTGCTGTCCTACTGAGTATAGCCACCGTGAGCGAATTACCTGCCAGTTCTGTGCCGTGGAATGCCACACCCCGAATTTGCCTTTCGTACTGAGCACAGCCACCGTGATAGATTTAACTGCCAGTTTTATGTCATGGCGTGCAACACCTAGACCTGTCATGTTCCTGAGATAAAAAGAAGATTTGTGGTTGGATATGGGTTGTCGGAAGAGTTTCCAGTTAACATCGGTTAGAGGAAAGGAAGTGACCCTTTCCTCTTTATTATAGTGCTGGCACTAGTCACCAGGAACATCAGCATAAAGGATGTTCTCATGTAGGTGTTGTAATCAAATGATCTGGCCATGACAGCAGACAACAAAAAAGAACTACAGGAAGTGTTGGCGGAATGGAAGGGGGTGTTCAAGAAGCACGGACTGAAAATGAGCCGAGAGAAGACAAAAGTCATGTGGGTTGGACATCAAACAGAGGATTTGAACATTAGTTTGGATTTTAAGGAGATCAACCAAGTGGATGGTTTTGTGTACCTTGGAGGAATTATTAAGGAGGATGGCCATTCATAGGTAGAAATGCGATGTCGGATAAAACAGGGAGCGAATGCTCGGGGAAAGGTAGAGGGAGTCATGTTGGACAGAAACATTTTGATAAAGCTTAAAAGTCCTGAGAGCTTGCGTTACACCAGCATGCCTGTATCTGGAGACAGTGGCGTTGACAGAACAACAATAGCAACTGCTAGTTTGGTTATGGGTTCGTCGAATATCAATAACAAAAAGGGTTGACGGAAGAAGGATGAACAACCTGAGGAAAGATGGGACGCAACAGGAAGATTGGTGTGAAGCAAGGTGATATATGCAGGCCACATGATAAGGATGGATGCAGACAAACTAGTAAAGAGAGTGGAAGAGAGAGGTAGAAAACATCAAGAATGCAAGAAAAGGGGAAACGAACAGCTAAGATGGAAGGAATGCCTGTGGTGGGATACGAGAAGATCGGGGGAGGATGAAAGATGGAGAGGGGGCGGAAAGTATGGAAAGAATCAACAGAAAGAGTTACTCAACAATATTTTACCTGACCCTAACCCATGTACAGCAGGGAACAAAGAGGAAAAGCACCGTTAGTTTGGTAAAAAAAAGTTATGCTTAATAAATCCAAGAATATAATCAACATTTTTTATAAACAGTGTATAAATTGCTTATGAGAAAAATCATTTCATTGCAACATTTGCTAAATTTTAGCATCCCTCTACAGACATGGTGTTCTGTGACTATGATGCACCATTTAGAAAACTGCTGCCTATGACAGTGACATGATTCTCTCCAGAACCTTTTTCTCATGACACACCTATTTCACTGACTGACTTATCTCACGTGTGACGAGGCTGCCATCATTGTTGACCATGACGCTCCACAACTGGATAGTGGACTGGAAGGTGGCGGCCACCATCCTGTTACAGTTCTCCTGGCCAGTGTTGAGTACCTTGGCATTGCGGACCACCTTATCTATCAAATCCATCAGAAAAGTTACATAGATCTATAGATCCCCATCAATGAAACAGTTCGCACACCCACACTTTGATATTCTGCAAAGGACAACAATCTATCATATGTATCTGTGTTTGAGCAACATATGCATTTTCCCAGGTGGTCGTAATCATATAAATGACGTACCCTTCTTGAATACAGCATGCTCATAAAAATAAAATATCCTTTGACAAGAAGGATGTACTGTGAAATAATAAATAACATTAAACAAATCAAGCTGATTACCAAAACAAAAGCCATTACTACTCAGCGCTAATATTGATTTATTAGAACAAATGTAAAAGTTAGTTTCTCAATTTAATGTGACATTCTCCCCTCACCCACAATTCGTCGTTATAGTTTAGTGCAATTTCTGTTCCACTCATAATCCAATTAATTTCCAAGAGAACCATGACTGGCCTGCTTCCAAGGCGATTATGTCTACTTATGACACCAACCTGTACCAACACACAAAGTGGGGATAGGCAAGAGCGATCTGATTGAAGTGACCCTTGATATTGTTCACTCTTGGTTCACCAAAATTGTTCCTGGCTGCCGCAGCACCTGTAAAAAGATTTCAAGTAAAGGTATGTTTATATATAAAAAGCACTGTATCCAGTCCTTGGGATTGTTCAACGTGCTTAACAGTTCACCCCTGGCTGACCAGTTCATTCCAACACCTTCTGAACTTCTCTGGGAAGCATTCAGCAATGATACAATTACTGTGCGAAGATTATTCGTTCACAGTTCCACACTCGTCTGTACATGGGTACTCATTTATAGCTGAGTGAACTGTGGTAATGTGGCGGAACAAAATTGACAAAGCTTTGGTACGGCAGCAATTGGATTTGAACACGGGTTCCCTCAGCCGAGTCTGGCATTTTAACATTGTGTGGTAGAAATATAATGAATAAATATTTTTTTCATATTTCGAAGCATAGGCATATTGAAAGAGATGAAACAGTCAAATTGATGAACTTTCTAACTTCTCATGAGACAAATTCCCAGCAGATGTTTTAAACATCAACATAGAAAAATTCCCAGCAGATGTTTTTATAGTGTACACAGCCATTGTCTTAACCAAAACATGTACTTACATCTATTGATTTGCATTTTTAACAAAGAGCAACACTGTTGCCTTTTAACCTTTCATGACTATCGCTTGTCGAGGGAAATCTTCAGAACAGTCTTCGTGCAATAACTGTGGCATGACTGAGTGCTTCCCAGAGAAGTCGACGAGAGAAGTTAGAATGAACAGGTGTGGTAGTGGGTGAAGTGTAAAACACTTTGAACAGTACAAAGGACTGGATACGATACGTATCTGTCTGCCTCCCTCCCTGTCTGCTTCCATCCCCGATTACGTATTCCCGACATTACAACATGCATGTGTCGATACAATTAGGATAGAGAAGTTGCGATACATTTTTATCTAATGTAAGGAGCTGTCCTTTTCTGCCCACATTTAAATCACATTTACAGCAGAACATTGAACGTACACCAACTGATGCGTACTATTATTTTTTTGTGTAACCGTGTTGAGAAAATTGCTGTAAACAGAACGATTACGTATCCTCAATAGAACAAACGCATGTGTCGATACAATTGGGATACCAGAATAATTGCGACATAGAAATTGCCCTTCTAAGTGAGGATTACAACGTCATTCAGGGCGTTGACAGGTGTCAAAGCGTGGTGCTGCAACAGATTATCTGATGCAAACAGGACAATGCCGTCCGAGCGCATGGACAATGCCTGTCGTGGTTCGTTGATTACCTCCGCCAGCACAGACAACAGACCACAAGGGTTCATTCCTGTTTACCAGCCAGCATGCGGGGAATTCTTGCATTTAACGTGTCTTATATAGCAATCCATGCGAAGTTGGTGATTCTTCTTCCAAAAATTGGTATACGGTGTACGGCCTACCATGACTGAAGAATGATGAATTGGAGAAATATGGAGGAGTGTGCAAGATAGCATTTCGTGTGCTACATCCGTGTTGGCGTGCGTGTTATCTGTTTCAACATACATTGTATATCTATAGCACACGCTGCGTGCTTCCTGTGGTGTTCTCTGTAAAAGCTGATCTCATCTATATAGGTAGAAATGCATTGCGTTGACAGCCAGTCGGACGAAATTGGTAAAGAAAGAGGTTATTCGAGACAGCTACTAACAAAAGGTGCATTATTTTAGGGACTTTTTGACCTACCAGAATGCGGAAGGTTTGTGTATAAACATTATTTGGCTTTGTAGATAAATAATATCTATACTACGGAGTACACATGTTTGATATGGTATTAATTCTGGTACATATTTTATTCATTCTACAAACGATTGATAATTTCATATGGAGTTTTGAATAATGTATTGGGACAGATTACTAATTAGTGACAACTATGTTTTTCTGCTTCTGATGAAATTCATGACTGTGTATTAGTCGCATGGAAATTTTGCTAGACTGTTGCTGGTAAGGAGACGAGACACTTTCTAGGCGTTTTGGCTTATTGTTGGCTAACGTAACTGTTATGTGCATTTGTTCAACAAAGTAACGGCGGTGGGAATTGCTAGATGCATAGATAATAAACAGACATACCAGTTAACACAACTGTTCGATGATACTATTGCCAATATAATAAACCTTTTCCACTTGAAGTGTGTTGTATTCCTAAGACAGGGTTTTGTAGGGTTGTTGATATCAATTACACGGCCAACGTTCTAGTAGACGCCATCTTAGAGTGATCACTTCCGGCGCATGCGCATAATTTTCACCACTAGATCTGCATAATTCAATATCAATAACATAGACTAGCAATATTATTTATGCATGTTATACACTTTGCTGCATTACAACATGAACTATGACATATAAAAAACATTCTAATTAACTAAATTTTGTAATGAGTATTTGTTATGTCAATTAAATGTAAAGTGAACATGTTTCAAGAGTTCACACCATAAATTCACCTAAAAAGGGTGTACCTACTATATAAACGGGTAGTCGTTTTGTCATAAGAGGTTGCTAGCTCAACACATAGGGGTTGTCAGTAGTTTGGGTGGAGAACTACAATGGTCTGGGGGCCGACAAACCTCTCCCCTGAGAGCTGCTCGAATGCAACTATAAGAGATTCGGTGACTGTGGATTGGTCTCTCCACCGACCGATAGGAGGTGCAACCAAATAGCATGTAATGCTAAGTGTCACTCACATCATTGGTCTCTTATTTTTTAAACAAAAGAACATCAATCATTACATATTCAGATAAAGGTTATTATTCTCTATTCGCATTAGTTGGTCAATCGGCATCAGTTTTATTGTCATCGTAGCAAACGTCTGTCAATCCGTAATCAATTACATGTCAATTATTATGTTGATGTCCTTCCTTGCATTTTAGTAAATCAATGCTTTCATTACATCATTCTACGTCACTCCCAAAACAAAAAGGCTATATAATATTAGTGTTTTATGGCACTCCAGCACACATGCAAATTTGTTCTCTTCGAAGAACAGCCAGGTGACAGTGTTAAGCTAATGGTTTCCACACGTTTTGATTTTACTCTGCTTCTCTACATGCAATCTAAAGTCTGACACATCAGGAAACGTCTTGCAACATATTGTGCACAACTAATCCATTCAAATAAACATGCAAAATTTACCTCACCAATAATAACAAACCCGGATTTACTTGCATTAACTTTAATGTGGTCTCTGTCATCCCGTGGAAGATTTTATGGAGAAAATCTCTGATCTAGTTTTGGAAGTGATTTGTATCTCGTGTAGCCAAAATTGCTTAGGTATGTGATCTATTAGTATACATTTATTGATCCAAGTCGTGACATTGGATAACTGAGCCAAGTAGAGTAGCGTAGAGAGTGAAATACCCTGAGGAACATTACGTGAAGTAGGGAGGGCAGCTGAGAAACAATTCGCTATCTTCATTCTTTTGTATCTATCAGTTAAATATTATGAGAACCAGCTCTGTTCCAGATATGCCACACCATATTGACACACTTTTAACAAGTTGTCCTGTGACCAATGGTATCAAATGCAGCAGATAGCTTCAGCAAGGAAATTGTCTCCTTCCATACACATCCTGGACCAACTACCCAGTGCGTAGATCCGCTCAAGTCTGGTCACATGGTTCACTGAATGGTATAAATTCAGTCAACACTTGATCATGTGCTGTGTCGCCAGAACAGTATGCACTGATTGTCCTTAAACACTTCCAGGAGAAACCATGTGGCAATATCTTTATTTTGTTGGATCCCTGACTGCAACGTTATTTTTTAAATTATATAATAAGTTATAACATTTGCATACATTAAATGTAACAACGGTAACAATAAATACATTTGTATGTGGGCGTTTTCACGTACAGCTTTTGCCAAAATGAACTTTCCCGCATAGTATTGAAATAATTAATGGTGTAATATTAATTCAGTCTAATTACCATAACATTTTTTAGGCTGAGCGGCATTGAGAGAATTTACATGAAACCGCCAATAATCTGTATATCTGGACAGACGTATTTAAAAACAAAGGCGTTAAAATACGATTAGATGGAACTTGATACGTCTCTTTCATGGTTTCATCAATTATAGCCAAAGCAAATTAATTAATTTTCACCTAAATTAGCTAAGGAAGCTCCAGCACATGATTACAGAACAGAATAAACTAATGAAATCTAAATATATATTCCTCACTCACTTACCATATGCTTCTGGGAAAATCTCAGCTGATGGATGCACAACAACCAACTCACTTCTTCGTGGTGATGTTCTACTCACGAGAGATGGAGTCCACAGCTGACCCATTGTGTCTGGAATGATATTAACAGACGTCGTCATTTCATCCTCCCAAAGGCCAATAAATGAATGGTACAAATTGTCTAAAGTTTCTATTAATGCAGGCTGTTACAAACACCATTTACAAATATCTTGTTACACATAGGTGTAAGAAAACCTGTCTAATTAAATAGCTTCCTTTTCTGTCTGAATCAACCAATGGTTCCATTCCAAATATATATATATATATAATTCTAACTCGACCAAACATTACATCTATATTACACATCTGTTGAATAATAGTGGAATGATAGGATGAACATTTGAAGCAGTGTGCCGACGACCATAAAAGGATGAACATTTGCAACAGTAAAAATACCCCTAAAAGCCATCTTGGTGCACCCTGGGGCAAGACAGCTACCCGTATACCTGGTGCAGTTCGGTTAGTTATGTCATGTTTGATAGCCCTGACAGTACATGGCAAAGTCAGTTTAGGTTGCCCAACCATGGCATTTTGTTCTTTTGACTGTCGAGGACATCAAATATACGTCATGTCTGGACGACTCTGATCGAACGCAGCAACAAGTTGAATGTTAAACCTCTAACCATGCATAAAATACCGAAACAAGGAGTTATGTACCATATTGGTTCGTCCATATAAATATGGACGAAACATTGCCTGAATAATATACATACACACATGCAAATATTATGATAGTACACATTCTATAACAGTTGTCAAGTAAAAATGGAGTTAGCACATAAAATATACCTTCCAATTCATAAATTGGTGAAATGTTATAGAAGTGTTATATGCACGTATTTCCACAGTGACTGGCTGTGGTAGTGTTTGAATGTTTAGTGTCATTGTAAAATTAAAACAAATGCCTCTTTCCTTTGTTCACATGTGATACAATTCAGAAAATAGTAATAAGTTATACTAATCAATATAACCATATAACCAGAATGCATGTAATTCCAAAGACAATGCCCCGAAAGCGGCGGTGAGCAGAAGAGTTGCACGAGTCATTGTATGTTCGCTGACCCAGTCGCACAATCACGGAATGTACGATTCATATAAGTTATCATTTCTCTGATTGTATACCTACCAATATTATCTGGACAATATCTCATCGTTAACTCCACGGACAGTATTCCAGAAATACCGTTGATGAGACAATATCTCTTCAGAAGTATATCCTGGATATTGTTCTGCTACTGCATTACACACAGAATGTCTGGAAATTGTCCAATTACTGAAGTTGAATTTCGGCTGTCTTTGCAGATGAAAGCGTATAATTGAATTACAGTTAGTTGATAGTAAGTTAATATATAATCAGTGAACAATGTAATTTGCTGGTTCAGTAACTTGATTAAATGCAAATTTTATGTGGCTCCTCGAATGTGAATTTTATTTCTTTTCCTAAATAACAAGTCTCTGAAAAAAGGAAAGTCAGCTGGAATTGATAACATACCAGCAGAACTGGTTCAAGCTGGGGGAGAAGCCTTGATTACCACACTTACAACAATCTGCAACAAGATCTGGCAGACAGGAGAATGGCCCACCCCATGGACTCAGTCACTGATCATAATACTTCCCAAGAAAGGCAACCTACAGATGTGCCAAAATTACAGAACAATCAGCCTCATCAGCCACCCGAGCAAAGTCATGTTGAAGATACTACTCAACAGACTCAAACCCCAGGCAGAAGAGATTATCGCTGAAGAACAAGCGGGTTTTCGAGCAGGACGGAGCACCAGTGAACAGATCTTCAACCTTAGAATCCTTTGCGAGAAACACCTTCAACATCAGCAAAGCCTGTTTCATGTCTTTATAGATTTCAAGAAGGCCTTTGATAATGCATGGCATGCGGCCCTATGGGCAACCATGAGGAAGTACAACATTGGCTCCAAGCTTGTCCGAACCATTGAACACCTATATGACAATGCCACCAGTGCAGTAACCTTCAACAGCAGCATAGGAGACTGGTTTCGAACAACAGTCGGAGTTCGACAAGGATGCCTACTATCACCAACGCTCTTCAACATTTTTCTGGAAAGGATCATGACTGATGCTTTAGAAAACCATCAAGGCACTGTCAGCATTGGAGGCAGGACAATCACCAAATTTCGTTTTGCTGACGACATCGACGGCTTAGCAGGAGATGAACAAGAACTAGTCAATTTAGTGGAGCGCCTTGAAAAAACATCTACATCATACGGCATGGAAATCAGTGCCGAAAAGACCAAACTGATGACGAACAACACACAAGGCATCAGCACAGAGGTCAAAGTTAATGGACAGAGACTTCAGACAGTAACAAGCTTCAGGTACTTGGGATCAATTATCACAGATGAGGGTTCCAAACCGGAGATACTTGCCAGGATTGCACAGACAACAGCAGCACTAATAAGGTTGAAACCCTTATGGAACGACAGAAACATCACGGTCAGTTCGAAGATAAGGCTGATGCGCTCCCTTGCATGTCCATCTTTCTGCACGCTTGTGAAACATGGACCCTCTCAGCAGATCTACAGAAGAGGATACAAGCCATGGAAATGAGATGCTTTCGGAAGATCTTGCGCATATCATACAAAGACCATGTTACTAACGAAGCTGTCCGCAACAAGATCAAAGAAGCCATCGGACCATATGATGACCTTCTTACAACAGTTAAGAAGCGTAAATTGAAGTGGTACGGTCATGTATCACGATCATCTGGCCTTGCAAAGACTATATTGCAAGGTACTGTAAGAGGGGGGAGACGAAGAGGTAGACAGAAGAAGAGGTGGGAAGACAACATCAAAGAGTGGACAGGAATGGAGTTCGCTGACTCCCAGAGGGCTGTCAAGAACAGGAAAACGTGGAGAGAGCTGGTTAGAAAGTCATCAATGGTGCCCCAACGATCCTTACGGGTTATGGGAAAGTGAAGTGAAGTGAAGAAATAACAACATTCTTCTTCTCATAACGTTCGGGCCCAGTCTCACAAAAAAGGGGTGCCCAGTTTTCCAATAAAAAAAAATAATTACGTAACTTAATCTATAATCTAATTTACTGAAATATATAATTATTGTAATTCTAGATCCTGTCAATGTGACTTACCAAAGTTGTTACTGTGGATATACTGAAGGTGTGGTTCCAACCTCTGTATGGAGATAAACTTGAATGATGCCAAGGCCACTGAGCCGGGCTGTGTTCTGGTCATGCCAAGGAATCAGGTCACGTTCCACGTATGTACATATTTGTACTCAGAGCACATTGCAAACACACCAGTGAGCTGCAGTGGTTCACTTTCCATTATTCAAGGACCTGATACTGATAAGCCGCGTCATATCAAACAAAAGCTGATATGATCATAATCAATGCTTCAATTTGGATTACTTGAAAAGGAAACCAAACTGTTATTTCTATATTTTCTATAACTGAGGATGTCACAGTATATGTAATTGATGGCCCACTAAAAATCAACCCATAAACGTGGCATGGTCACTATCATAAAATAAAGCTTTTCCATGTATATTTGAATATTTTCCATAGAAATATACTTGAGAATTGGACCTACCAGAGACACAATGCTTCGTTGACAACATCACCTTGGTGATGGGATTGGCGTGTACAGAGAACATCTGGAAGAACTGTGGCCCTGTCCAACTGACTCTGGTTGCTGCAGAATCACCTGCGCAGCTCCCAAAATTGTCCAGTAGGCTATTTCAATACATTTCCCTCTCAGGGCTGAAAACAGACAAGCAATGTACAATACCAAAACAGCCCTGCTTCAAAGGAGCAACTTGCACATTAGCGTAACAAATATAATCAACACATCTAAATGAGACGTTAGTCTTAAGTGTAGTTTCTATGAATTAGTCTGAATTCATAACTTTTAGTTCTAACATTCTAGTCAAATGTAGCAAGCAGGGAGACTCACCCGATGTGGGGGCGAGATAGACACTGAGAGCTGTAACACGGTCCCTACTATGGTATCTCTCCTTCATACCAAGCGGGAACTTCTGCATGTCTGTAGGTACGACGTAGAAGCAACAACACTCAATCAGCTTTAGTTTTCAATGTCTGCATACACATATTCTGTGTAGTCTATATAACATATAAAGAAGTTTATGTTGGTCTGTCTGTTGTGTCCTATTCCCCTTCTGTCGAACAAGGAGGGTCAAATGGGAAACCGTCCATATGGGCCTCCGGGGGTGGGGATTAAATTTTTAAAAGATTTTATTTTGTTTTCTATGTCATCATAAAGATAATCAGTATGGCTGCCTAGTGAGTACAGCCACCGTGAGAGAATTACCTGCCAGTTCAGTGCCATGGAATGCCACACCCCGACTTTGCCTGCCCTACTGAGCACAGCCACCGTGATAGATTTAACTGCCAGTTCTGTGTCATGGCGTGCAACACCCAGACCTGTCCTGTTCATGAGAACAAAAAGAAGAGTTGTGGTTGGATCTGGTTTGTCGGAAGAGTTTCCAGTTAAAATCGGTTAGAGGCAAGGAAGTGACCTTTTACTATTTATCATGGTGCTGGCACTAATCAGCAGGAAGATCAGCATGAAGGATGTTCTCAGGAAGGAGATGTATGCAAACGATATGGCCATGATAGCAGACAAAAAACAATAACTACAGGAAGTGTTGGAGGAATGGAAGGGGGTGTTCAAGAAGCACGGACCGATAATGAGCCGGGAGAAGACAGAAGTGATGTGGGTTTGACATCAGAGAGAGGACTTGATCATTAGTTTGGATGATAAGGAGATCAACCAAGTGAATGGCTTTGTGTAACTTGGAGGAATTGTTAATGAGGATGGGCATTCAGAGGTAGACATGCGATGTCGGATACAACAGGGAGCGAATGCTCGGCGAAAAGTAGAGCGAGTCATGTTGGAGAGAAACGTTTTGAAAAAGCTGAAAAGGAAAGTCCTGAGAGCTTGTGTCACACAAGCATGCCTGAATCTGTATCTGGAGACAGTGGCGTTGACAGAACAACAACAGCAGCTGCAAGTTTGGTTCTGGTTTCGTCGAATAATGCGAACAAAAGAGGGTTGACAAAAGAAGGATGAATTACCTGAGGAAAGATGTGATGCAACAAGACAGTTCAACAGGAAGATTGGTGAGAAGCAAGGTGAGAATGGCAGGCCACATGGTAAGGATGGATGGAGACATACTAGTAAAGAGATTGGAAGAGATAGGTGGAAAAACGTCAATGATGCAAGAAAAGGGGAAGCGAACAGCTAAGATCGAAAGACTGCGTGAGGTGGGATATGAGAAGATCCGGGGAAGATGAAAGATGGAGAGGGGGCGGCCGATAGAAAAGTATGGAAAAAACAACAGAAAGAGTGACTTGACAATATTTGACCTGACCTTAACCCATGAACAGCAGTGAACAAAGAGGAAACATTTTCATAAACAATGTATAAATTGCTTATGAGAAAAACCATTATTTCAATAGAACATTTGTTAAATTTTAGCATCCCTCTACAGACATGGTGTTGCGTGATTATGATGCGCCATTTAGAAACCTGGAGTCTATAACAGTGACCTGATTCTCTCCAGAACCTTTTTCTCATGACACGCCTATCTCACTGACTGACTTATCTCACGTGTGACGAGGTTGCCATCATTGTTGACCATGACGCTCCACAACTGGATAGTGGACTGGAAGGTGGCGGCCACCATCCTGTTGCAGTTCTCCTGGCCAGTGTTGAGCACCTTGGCATTGAGGACCACCTGATCTATCAAATCCATCAGACACGGGCTAGTCCACGAAAATTGGCAGCGTGCAGAGTCAGTCATCCTGTCTCACATAGACACACAAGTTACATCGATCTGTAGATATGCGTCAAACAAACAGTTCGCACATCCACACTTTTGTATTCTGCTGTGGAAAAGTACAAAATCTATCTCTCATATGTATCTCTGTTTGAGCAATATGCATTTTACCATATGGTTGTACTCATAGAAATGACGTACATTTCTTGACTACAGCATGCTCATAAAAATCAAATATCCTTTGACAAGAAGGATGTAGAGTGAAAGTATCAATAAAAACATTTTACAAATCATTCTGGTTACCAAAACATAACACCCCTGGCTGACCTATTCATTCCAACACCTTTTGTACTGCTCTGGGAAGCATTCAGCAATGCTGCAATTACTGTGCAACGATTTTTCGTTCACATTTCCACACTTGTCTGTACCTGTGTACTCATTTACAGCTGGGTGAACTGTGGTAATGTGGGGAACAAAATTGTCAAAGCTTTGATACGGCAGCAATTGGATTTGAACCCGGGTTCCGTCAGCCAAGTCTGGCGTTCTACCATTGTGTGGTAGAAATATAATGAATAAATATTTTTCATATTGCGAAGGATAAGCATATTGAAAGATATGAGTCAACCAAATGTATGAAGTTTGTAACTTCTCATGAGTACACACATAGACAAATTCCCATCAGATGTTTGTATAGTGTATACAGCCATTGCCATAACCAAAACATGTACTTACATCTACTGATTTGCATCTTTAATAAATGGCTAACGATTGTCGAGGGAAATCTTCAGTTAATACACTTTGGAAACATCCTGCCACAGCTGTCATTGCCACTGTTGTTATTGACATTTGGGCATTGCAACTGTCATCAATGCTACATCTGTCAATAATACTGCTGCTGTTTACTAACGCAATGCGCTGCAATCCGAATCCACCCCAACAGTGCCAACACAGCACAAGGGTTCATTTGTCTGCATTGTTTAATATGTTTCAATGAACAGGTAAATCTGTGAAGCCATCAACCTACAGACGAGATGGTATTTTCATGTTGCATAAACAACAGCTCAGGCATTGACCAGTTGACATACACAGCACTTTTAAAGAGCACCTTGTGAAAGTGGATTCATAGGTCAGACAACGATTTCACTTCAGAGAACTTTATTTTAATGGCATATTGTGAACTTGAGAAAGAGAATCTAACAATAATAAATATTCAAAGAATTACGCATGCATTTGATCGTACAATTGAGAATTTGATAAATCAAATATTTGTGGGTCGCATGCAAATGCAAATGCTGGAATGCTGGAAGGATTGACTCCTGATGGCACGTCAATAGGGAGGGAGGGAGAGAGGGAGGGAGGGAGAGAGGGAGAAAGGGGGAGAAGGGGAGAGGGCGAGAGCGGGAGAGGGAGAGAGGGAGAGAGGGGGAGAGGGGGTGAGGGGGAAGGAGAGGGAGAGGGGTAGAGGGAGAGAGGAAGATAGGGGAGAGGGGGAGAGGGGGAGAGAAGGGGAGAAGGGTAGAGAGGGAGAAGGGGAGGGAGGGAGGAAGGGAGGGAGGAAGGGGGAGGTAGGAGGGAGGGAGGGAGGAAGGGGAAGGAGGGGATGGAGAGGGAAATGGAGAGGGACATTGAGAGGGAGAGGGAAAGAATACGATACTGTGGTTCTGTAATTCCAACACGCCGGAGCGACTTCGCGATAATCTGGCGCTAAGTTTGCAGGCAACTGTTGAAACACGCCGAGGACGAGTGGAGATTGCGTCTCTACGTCGGCGATCGCGACGACGTCGGCCCCTCGAAAATAGGAGGCTTCGACAACGGCGACAATGTGGTCGTATGTTTGATGCGACAGTTCATCTACGAACGAACTACATGACGACGGCGCTCGGCAGCATCAAACCGCTGCCCAAGTACATATTTGTCTTGCTCGACGTCATCCAATCTTCATCCATTCCCCCACGTCTACAGCAACTGCTCTTACAAGACTCTGCCTCCATCCAGGTCAAGTAAAGCACTGATGCACGACTCCGACGTCTCTTTGATGCGATGCCAATGCTAGTTTCGTTCCAGGACACACGTTAGATGATATAAACAGTATAACAAACAATCAATCTTTGATATAGCATTCAACGCTCCCCATCATAGACACCGCGTGCGACACAAAGTGTTGACTTCGTAACAGGATGCACGTGTGTAACAAACACTGATACGCAGACACGCCCCCTGCCGACGTTTAATAAAAGACACATGACGTGATTTGAGCTGGTACGCGCATTGAGCTATAGAGGCCTATGTTGCAACACTTGTTTTTGCGCGGTTTATTATTTTACTTTTCGTACTAGTGTTAGCAGTAAGATGTGCGCATGAGGAAGTTACAACGTGGTGCGAACAATGGCCACATTAAATTTTGCTAAACACTTGTACTTGTCTGCTTTAACAAACAAACGGAACATATCCCTCCCGCGTTACTTCCTCTCCCTCTCTCGCTTCTTCTCTGACCCCCTCGCGTCTCCTTCTCTCCCATCGAATGGGGCGTGATGACGTTCTAGATAGAACGTCAGGCTCCCAGTCGTAAAAACCCTAGTTTGCACCGTCTTGCCGTCGTTTCGAAGCGTTGGCAATTTGTTTCACCGAACGTTGCCACACCTCATTCGTTTGTATAAATGAGTACCTGGCTATATGCAGTGATTATACGTGCGAATGGTCTTCGTGCAGCAACTGCAGCATGACTGAGTGTTTCCCAGAGAAGTCGAGATGGAGTTGGAATGAACAGGTGTGCTTGGGGGTGAAGTGTAAAACACTTCGAACAATACAAAGGACTGGATACAATGAACATAATTTTCATGCGAATCTGTCTGCCTCCCTCCCTGCCTGCTTCTATCCCCGATTACGTATTCTCGACATTACAATATGCATGTGTCGATACAATTATAATAGTTACTTCCAGGAGAAGTTGCGATAGATTTTTAACGAACATTTATGAGAGTTTTTGAAGTGTAAAGCACTTTGAACAATCCCAAGGACTGGATACCAAAAGGGCAATTTTCCTGCCTGTCTGCATGCCTTCCATCTGTCTGCTACCATCCCCGCCTACCTCCCTCATGCATGCGTGTGTGCGTGGGAGTCCAATGTAAGGGGCTGTCCTTTTCTGCCCACATTTAAGTCACATTTACAACAGAACACTGAACGTACACCAACAGACGCGTACTATTATTTTTTTGTGTAACCGTTTTGAGAAAATTGCTGTAAACAGAACGATTACGTATCCTCAATAGAACACCACGCATGTGTCGATACAATTAGGATACCAGAATAATTGCGACGTAGAAATTGCCCTTCTAAGTGAGGATTACAACGTCATTCAGGGCGGTGACAGGCGTGGCATTTTTATTCAAATAACAGGCGGGTCCAGACTAACAACAAAGAGGTACCCAGTTTTCCAATAAAACATCAAGAATAGCAACAATAGTTATCCATATTTCCACACAGACAGCACTTTCTAGAAAACAGCACAATTAAAGGTTCATACAATATTTTTTCTTTACTGAAGATATACTGAAGGTGTTGTTCCAAGTAATCTATGGAGATGACTTTAAATGATGCCAAGGGCATCAAACTACGCTGTGTGCTGTTCATGTCATGGAAATTAGCTTGTGTGCTGATCATGTCATGAAAATTAGCTTGTGTGCTGATCATGTCATGAAAATTAGCTGTGTCCTAACTGTATCCATCCAGACTAATATAACTTTAGTTATATTCATAATCAATGCTTCAATTTGGATTACTTGAAAAGACAACCAAGCTTTCAATTGTATATTTGATCTTAAGTTACACATTTATTTATCTGTTTTGTCACTGTTATAAGGCAAAGCATGCTAATCATTATGACAAGTAAATATAAAGCTTCAGTTATTTTTAAGTATTACTACGGACATGGGTATATCAAGGACACCTTGGCTATACAGTGACTTTATCTTGCCGTATTTGCAAGATATTTATGAAATACAGATCAGAGTTTCATTCAAAAGATGACAATTAAAATATAATGAAACAACATCCTTATAGAAATATTTGCATAACATTTCATTTGTCCATATACTTATATAAAAAACTATCTCCGCTGTGACCCCCCTAGAGATCACTGATTGGCCGTCACGAGGAGCCTTACCGGCCAGTTCTGTGTCATGGCATGCCACACCACGACATTGCCTGCCCTGTTGAGTGCAGCCACCGTGAGATATACCAGCAACTTCTGACCTTGCCTGTCATACTGAATGGAGCCAATGTGAGCGAAAAAAGAGATTTACCTGCAAGTTATTTCATTGTATGCCACACCCCGACCTTGCATGTCGTACTGAGTCCAGCAATCATGAGATATTTAATTGCCAGTTCAGTGTCATGGTGTGCCACACCCTGATCTTGCCTGTCTTACTGAGTGCTGCGAGTTGATTGCCAATGAAGAACAGGTTGTTGATGACAATATACATATGGAACTTGCCTGCAAGGGGAGAGAACACTTTTATTCAGTAAAGTAGCACGACGTTTTCACCTTAACACTAAGCAAACATTTTAATAAAACAGTTATTTATGGACCTGCTAAATGGAGATATTTAATCCACATAAAAGTACCTCGGTCTGAATGCATCAGTTTAGTCGACTGGATTAAAAAATTCAATTAAAATTAATTGTAACTCTATACAATAAGAACAAATACAAAGCAGAGCGAAGTCTTATCTAATCGCATAAAGTGAACAATAGGGGAAGAACAATATATAATGTTGTACTCCCTTTTAGTTTCATCAACTACAGTTTTGAGCTATGGGTGGTTTGGAACATTTATGTATGACGAAATAGATGTGTACTTAGCAGAGACCAAAAACCACATAAAACTGCACGTGCAGTAATGTTACAGGAACTAGTTGCCCACGCAACCAAATTACACAGTCGTTGTCCACACGCTCTCTTCATTATAGGGGCATTGTTAGCATACATTGTTAGCCTACTTCAGTATAGGGGCTGCCTCTGTGAAGTTACAGAGGCAGTATGTGAAAAGAAGGAAGCCTGGAAAGAAATAGAGAAGAACAAGGAGAGAGGAAATAAACCGGATTCAATGATATAGACATATACGGGCAGGTGAATACAGCGGCAAAGGGAGCTGTTGTTAGGTGAGGAGAGATATGGAAGCAGACGTATATAGCAAACTAGACGAGGATGGTGCAAAGAAGATGATCAAGGATATAAATGGGAAGTTAGTGACAGAAAAAGAGGTAGTGCTGAAGGTATGAGAAAGCTACTCCAAGGACTTATTGAACAAGGAAGGAAATAACAACGATGAGGAATAACCAATGGATGTAGAGGGGAAAGAGAAGTTAACTGGTATTACGGATACAGAGATGCAAACCGGGATGAAAGGGATGAAGAAGGGAAGAGCATCTGGTAGCGATGATATGCATGTGGAGATGGTAATGGCAGCGGGGGAGGGTGGAATCAGCTGGACAAAGAGGCTGCTGAATACATGTATGAGGAAAGGTAAAGGACCAGAGGAATGGTGAACAGAGTTAATTGTCCCAATATGGTAGAAGAAGGGAGATGTGCAATACCCTGGGAAATACAGAGGCATCACATTTCTAAGTCACATCATATTATGAAGCTGCTAGAGAGGACCCTGGATGGCAAGATCCGAAAGAGAGTAGAGCAAGAATTATGGGAAGAACAACAGCGATTCAGAAAGGGAAAATGAGGACTGATGGGATGTTTGCATTAAGACAGCTGGTAGAGAAGAGGTTTGAGGTGCAAGGGAGAATGGTAGTGGGATTTGTGGACCTTCTCAGGAAGACGGTGTATGCAGATGACTTGGTCATAATAGCAGAGAGCAAACAAGAACTACAGGAAGTGTTGGAGGAATAGAAGGGGGTGTTCAAGAAGCACGGATTGAGAATGAGCCTGGAGAAGACAGAAGTGATGTGGGTTGGACACCAAAGAGAGGAGCTGACCATCATTTTGGACAGTAAGGAGATCAAGCAAGTAGATAGCTTTGTTTACCATGGATGAAAGTTTACGGAGTATGGGCATTCTGACGTAGACGTGAGACGTCGCATACAAGCGGGAGCGAATGCTTGGAGAAAGGCAGGGGGAGTCACGTTGGACTGAAACGTTTTGAAAAAGCTGAAAGGGAAATTCTTGAGTATGCGTGTTACACCGGCATGCCTGTATGATCTGGAGACAGTGGCGTTGACAGAACAGCAACAACCGCTGCTGCAAGTTTGTGAGAACAACTGGGTTCGTCGAATATAAAGAACAAAGAGGGTGGACAAAAGAAGGATGAACAACCCGAGGAAAGAGGTTGGAATTCAATGCAGCCTAACAAGATGATTGTCGCGAAGCAATGTGAGAATGGCAGGCCACTTGGTAAGGATGAATGGAGGCAAACTAGCAAAGAGAGCAGAGGTGAAAAAACATCAACAATTCAAGGGGAGGTCACAGCAAATATAGGAGGACTGTTTGAGGCGGGATATGAGAAGATCGGAGGAAGATGAGAGATGGAGAGAGGGAGCAGCCTTTAGAAAACTATGAAAAGAAACAACAGAAAGAGGGGCTCGACAATACTTCACCTGACCCTCAACCCTGTACAGCGGTGAACAAGAAGGAAGAGCGCCATTAGCTTGGTAAATAGTTATGTTTAATAAATGCAAGGAAGTGGTCAACATTTTCATAAATAGTATATAAACTGCTTATGAGAAACAACATTTCTATACAAAGTTTGCCAACTTTTAGCATCCCTCTACAAACATGGTGTTGTGTGACTATGGTGCACCATTTACACACATGATGCCTATGACAGTGATATGATTCTCCTCAGAGCCCTTTTCACCTGACATACCTATCTCACTGACTGACCTATCGCACGCGTGACGAGGCCGCCATCATTGCTGATCATGACGCTCCACAACTGGATCGTGGCGTGGAAGGCGGCGGTCACTATTCTGTTACAGAGATGCCAGCGTGCAGAGTCCTTCATCCTGTCTCACACAAACACACAAGTTACACAGAACTGTTTCAATGACACAGATAACACCCACACTTTGGTGTTCTGCTGAGGAAAATTACAGAATCAACCAATTATATTTATCTCTGTTTGAGCAATACCCATTTTACCAGATGGTTGTACTCGTATATAAATGACGTACTCTTCTTGACTACAGCATGCTCATCGAAATAAATATATCCCTTGACAAGAAGGATGAACAGGGAAAGGAAAAGTAACAACATCACAAAATTCAAGCAGGTTACCAAAAACAAAAGCCATTACGATTCAGCACCAATACTGATTTATTAGAACACCTATAAAAGTGAGTGTTTTAATTTAATGTGACATTTTCCCCCCTCCCCACCATTCATCAGTACAGTTTTTTTAATATCTGTTCCAGTCATGAATCCCATGTATTTCCAAGAGGATCATGACTGGTTTGCTTGCAAGGCGGTTATGTTTAGTTATGTGTCACGGAGTCCATGCAGAACCAGGGGGCGGGCCGTACTTAGACTAAGCTCAACATATGAGTGTAAGAAATTTCCACAAATGAAAAACAACACCAAAGTAATCAACATGAATATGTTTACAATTAATCAAAACCTAACCGAAATTGTGCAAATGAAATAATAGACATCAGTGTTCATAAATTCGTCACAAGCAGAAAGGCGTATTTCACACTTATAATACAATGTTCCGAAAACAAACAAAAATAGTCACAGAAGCATGCCTTGTGACGCATAAAGTCAACAATACCCTTCGCGCATTCTGCTGGGTTGAGTAGAACGATAACTGATGTGGCCATCGGTCGCATAATCTCACCGGCAGCAGAATACGTTCGACCGCAGTGATGTCGACGTTGTTGTCGGCTGGACGATAGTAAGCCAGATGTCAATAGATCTTGGAGAGGGCGATGTTTCGTGACGACGGCTGACGCGGACGCTCTGATGTCACGCACGGGGAAGACAGTTGAACGGTCAGCTGGACGTACAGTATGTCAGCCAACAATATGTCGTGGAGACGGCTAACGTGTCGTGCCGACAGCTCGTGCGGACGCACTGGTGTCGCGCGCGCGGGGAAGGCAGTTGAACAGTCGGCTGAACGCTCTGTAAGTCGGCCGTCAACATGACGTGGAGACAACGAACCTGTCGTGGACGGTTCCATTACGTTGATACCCCTTTTAATATAATGTACCACGCCAAAAGCGAAAACATCATGGGTACAATTATTGCATAACCTGTTCATGCCCCATGCCTAACAATAAACTTCCAATGTGGGCTCCCACACCACACTTGGATACTGTTATTGCATAACTTGTTGATGCAATCCGTCTATATACACTCTAATATTTACCTCACCATATCCAGGAAAATAGTTCATATAATAGCAATTCGTAGAAATTTGACATTATGACACCTACCTGTGTAAACACACAAAGTGGGGATAGGCAACAGCGATCCGACTGAAGTGATCCTTGATACTGTTTACTCTAGGTCCACCAAAATTGTTTTTGGCTACCGCAACACTTGTAAAAAGACCTCAAGTAAAGGTACGTTGTTATACAGCATGCTATCCAGTCCTTGGGATTGTTCAACGTGCTTACCATCGAGGTACCGAGATTAATGGTGATAACACAAGTCACAATACAATGGTGAGATAGGACTGCCAATCATTAATAATCGCACGTGCCCATTACATTATATGCGCACATAGGCTTAGGTTGTTAGTCTTGATATCGAAAAAAAATTATAACCTACTTCCATGATTTGGCATGTACCAACTACAAATCAGCATAACTAAATAGATTACTGTAATTGTATTTACTCTGAAAAATAAAACGATACTCTGTAATAAATAATATATCCGTATAACATGGATAGGTTATATTAATAAAATACATTCATGTTGTTTATAAAGAAATTATAACAATACTGTCGTAGTGCCATGGAAACTGGATACGTAGGTTCACGCTACTTGAAGGTGTGCAAGTGTGCAAGTGCCAGACAATGCTTACGTCATTTGACGCAGCGGTGTCTCGGGAATGTCCGCAGGTGTTACGTAACACAGGTGTCAAACACGGCGCAGCTTGAAACATGCGTCATGTTTACTTCGTACTTGATGGACAACACCCTGAGTGTCTTTGTACAAGATATTCATATTGAAAGACCAACAGTCAGAAATCAGTTCATTTTTTCCAAGTTCATACAGAAATTCAGAACGAGTTTTCGTGAGGTCTTCATTCACAAATAAACGAAGGCTTAGACCCGAGGCTGTATTGTACTGTTTTAGGTTGATTCGAGCTCTGTATATAGCGTCACTCCGACGTTCGCTATTTAGTGTAATAATTGTAGTGCGTGGTCGCCCGCCATCCGTTTTAGGGCGGCCAATTCTGTGCGCTCGCTCAATCTCGTGAGACTGCAGGACTGGGGTTAACTTCATATGATCATTGACAATGTCTAGGATTGCATTTTCAATTTCACCAATACCTACAGATTCTGGTATTCCTTCTATTCTCAAATTGGATCTTCTAGGATATTGC
Source organism: Lamellibrachia satsuma (assembly GCA_033239005.1). Lineage (NCBI taxonomy): Eukaryota > Metazoa > Annelida > Polychaeta > Sabellida > Siboglinidae > Lamellibrachia > Lamellibrachia satsuma. Next base: position 14,861 of record BSQZ01000079.1, on the reverse strand, counting down.
TCGATGCTGTCTTTGGCCGATTCTAACAAGTCGACTCTACTTTCAAGTGCTTTGATTTTTTCGTCTTTCTCTTTCACAGTTTGTTTTAGTTGCTCACTCTGAGCTGTTAAGTAGTCTATATTGTCAGCAATCTCTTGCGGGAACAGATCTCGTTTCAATTGTTTTATAACATCACTGTCACTCAGAGTTTCAATAAAGGTAAGTTTTAGAAGTTTATTGTCAATACATTCAAAGCGAGTAGCCTCTGACGAGCTTTTTTGGCGATGATTGGGCGGCATGATGTCTTATTGTCGTTGGTTACACGTCTGATAGGTGTGTCAAATGTGGCATGCCCAAGATGGACGTTCAATATGGCAGCACGCTGAATCTGACAGACCCATAGATTATGTGCAAATCCACCCCATCTTAGGGTATTGTGCATGTTTATCTCACCAGATTCGTACGGATCGTTGGAAGTTCGATGCCGTTAGATAATTTCATTATTTTCCGTCGCATTTGTAACAAGAGAACATCGTCACACGAGAGCTCAACGAAACGCGGCCTGCTCCGTCCGACGTTATTAGTCGGACCATATATAAGTTAACGTTTCCGCCTGATTGTATCCCTACCAATATTATCTGGACAATATCCTATCTTTAAATACATGGACACTATTCCGGAAATACTGTTTATCAGACAAAATATATCCTGGATATTGTTCTTCTACTGCTTTATATATATACAGAATGTCTGCAAATTGTCCAGTTTCTGAGGTTTATTTTGACTGTCTTTGGAGACGTATAATTGAATTACAGTTAGTAATTTATTATTTAAGCATCACATCTGTCAAAAATGCTGGCCCAGTAATTTGAGTTAATAAAAACATTAAGGTGGCTCCTCGAATTTTACTATTAAATTCATGTGTCTCATCACCCTATTGTCTTATCAATTTATGCTCCTATTGCATGCCATGATTTTTTCTATCCATTATACATTTTTGATTGGTCGATGTATGTATAATTATTATAATTTGTATTTACGGATATAAGAATTATAAGGAGTTGTTATTTTTTTCTTAAATAAAAGCATTCCTCTTCACATGACAGGCGGGTCCAAACTAACAACAAAGAGGTGCCCAGTTTTCCAATAAAACACCAAGAATAGCAACTATAGTTATCCATATTTCCACACATACAGCACTTTCTAGAAAACAGCACAATGGAAGGTATATAAAAAAATTATTTTTTTATTAGGTAACATTATATATATATATATATATATATATATATATATATATATATATATATATATATATATATATATATATATATACTAATTTACTTAAATATATAATGCTTGTAATTAAAGATCCTCTCAATGTGACTTACCAAAGCCGTTACTGTGGATATACTGAAGGTGTGGTTCCACGTGCTCTATGGAGATGACCTTGAATGATGCCAAGGGCATCAAACCAGGCTGTGTGCTGATCATGTCATGGAAATTAGCTGTGTCCTAACCGTATCCATCCAGATAATATGACTTTAGCTGTAATCATAATTAATGCTTCAATTTGGATTATTTGAAAAGAAAATGTAGCTTTCTCTTGTATATTTTATCTTAAGAGTGCATAAACGCTATAAAAGTGACATGGTTATCATCATTAAAAAATAGCAACAACACGCTTTTTCAATGCCCCTACTAATATTTTCTTATTTTCTAGCATAAAAAAACATGCACACTGTGTTTTATTTATCTGTTTTGTGTCACTGTTATAATGCAAAGCATGTTAATCATGATGACAAGAAAATATAAAGCTTTAGTTATTTTTAATTATTACTACGAATATGGGTATATCAAGGACACATTAGCTATACAATGACCTTAATACACAAATCTCAACAACTGCTGTATTTGCAAGATATTTATGAAATACACATCACAGTTTCATTCAAAAGATGACAATTAAAATATGATGAAACAACATCCTCATAGAAATAGCGAATTGCTGGTGCAATTTTGCACAACATTTCATTTGTCCATATACTTATACAAAACTATCTCCGCTGCGACCCCCCACAGACCACTGATTGGCCGTCACGAGGAGCCTTACCTGCCAGTTCTGTGTCATGGCATGGCACACCCCGACCTTACCTGCCCTGTTAAGTACAGCCACCGTGTGATTTACCTGCCAGTTCTGTGTCATGGCATGCCATACCCCGACCTTGCCTGTCACATTGAATGGAGCCAATGTGAGCGAAAAACCTTCCACGGTGAGAGATTTACCTGCAAGTTTTTTCATTGTATGCCACACCCCGACCTTGCATGTCGTACTGAGAGCAGCAATCTTGAGATATTTAACTGCCAGTTCAGTGTCATTGCGTGCCACACCCTGACCTTGCCTGTCCTACTGAGTGCTGCGAGTTGATTGCCAATGAAGAACAGGTTGTTCACGACAACATACATCTGGAATTTGCCTGCAGAGGGGAGATAACACTTTTATTCAGTGAAGTAGCACGACATTTTCACCTTACACTAAGCACAAATTTTAATAAAACAGTTGTTTATGGACCTGCTAAATGGAGATATTTAATCCACATAAAAGTACCTCGGTCTGAATGAATCAATTTAGTCGACTGGACTAAAAAATTCAATTCAAATTTATTGTAACTCTATACAATAAGGACAAATACAAAGCAGAGCGAAGTCCTATCTAATCGCATAAAGTGAACAATAGGGGAAGAACAATATATAATGTTGTACTCCCTTTTAGTTTCATCAACTACAGTTTTGAGCTATGGGCGGTTTGGAACATTTGTTCTTGGCGAAATAGATTTGTACTTAGCAGAGACCGAAAACCACATAAAACTGCAACAATTATGTCCAAACCAACGTGTTATTTTATGACAATTTTGAACTGACGTACGTCGCCTCTAAATAACATACTAACAGAGATTCAGCCCGTGAAATTTGTAAGTGGACGTGGACGTGGACGTGGACGTGGACGTGGACGTGTACATGTAGCTAGCGGCCCGTACGCTTACATTTTAATATCTGCACATTCGCCGGTATTTCATTCCTTAGACCTTGATATAATCCCATTCCTTCTACGAGAGAAGAAGGAACATTCCAGAAATGTTACTGCATTATCAAACAGCACAATTGAAACACAGTTTCGTCACAAGGATGGAACTTTTGCGCACACATTCCTCTTGGCAGGCGGCGATGCGTTGCTGGTTGACTTCGCAGAGTTCGTTCTGAACACCGTAAATATGCGGTAGGTGAAACATAACTATTGGCTTTCCACTTGGAAACACTTGCTTTCGTGATGGTCTAATAACGTGGATGTACCAAATATGGACCATGCTATCAAGTTCTTCTTAGAAGAGAGAGAAAGATAGAGAAATTGGGAAAAATAACAATATACGAAGATACTATTATAACGTAATATAGGCTTGCAATCTAAAATAAATAACGTGCAAAACTATGACTTCTGATAAGCGGTGTGGTGATCGGTGTGGTGGAATCTTGGAATCACACACACAAACGCACGCACGTAAGCACGCACGCACGTACGCACACACACACACCACACACACGCACGCACGCACGCACGCACGCACACACACACGCACACACAAACACACGCACGCATACACGCACGCACACACACACGCACAAATTTAACATACACACACACACACAAACGCACGCACGCACGCACGTACGCACGCACCCACACACGCACACACACACACACACACACACACACACACACACACACACACACACACACACACACACACACAAACGCACGCACGCACACGCACACGCACACGCACACGCACACGCACACGCACACGCACACGCACACGCACACGCACACACACACACACATTTTGTAGAAGTCATCCCAGAAAACCACGTCTATTAATGCTAAAGATATGACAATACTGTTATTGACATTTGTTTATTTCATAGCTACAAACCAACTATCCCAGAAGCGAAAAAAACCTTTGAGAAGGGAAATACGGAGTTGAGTACATAAACCATGTCTTTCCGTTGTCCCATAAATAATAACGTCTTATAATACAAGCAACCTAAATAATACAAGTGGCCTTAAATTACGACTGTTCATAGAAATTTAAATTATTCTATTGGATCACACCCTCATGAGAAAATATGACTTCCACATTTTAAAACCAACATTGTTATGATAGTTATCATGCCTAATGTATGGAACAATAATTTGTAAACAGTGTTACGTAGTGGACAAAGGTTAATCGTGGATAGAAATCTATAGCGTTGGTAATTATTTTGACAAGGATGTTTACAACGAGTACCTGTGGTTATATATCGAATTTTAATCCTTCAAATTACTCGCTTAATTCGCCTATTTCTAGGTCGGTCGCCAGCCAATGAGCAAGGAAGTGATGTAAAGACACACCTCGTGTGGGCCGCTCAAGTGACTCCATTGACGTTGTTGTGTAGGAGCGGAACGTTCGAGTCCCAAAAATGAGTGGCCAAATGTATATAGTCGGAGGCTGTAGTAACCGCACCACGAATGAAACTAGTTTGCACAGGTTTCGTCCAGAGGAAAAGCTCCCTCGCTTCACCTGTCGTGGGTTTGTGCAGCGAAAAACACGATAATGCCATGGAATGGGCTGACCCCTCTCTACTCTCAGTGTCATCTGCGTTGGGGCTGAGTTTTTCGATGAACAGGCCACATCAAGTGCAGCTATAAATCTGATGGCAGAGCAAGAGATATCGTAAGCGTTCCCTCAAGCCAGATGCCATCCCAACAACAGTTTCTGCGTCGAATGTTCGACGTACACGCAAGAAGCGACAAACAACAGCCATCATCAAGACGAGGGAGCAGGTAGGCCTAGCAGTCACTGCCATCAACTGGTCGTGCATCAAAGTTTCCCTCCCTCCCATATAAGATAACCCATATAAAACATGAATTTTATTTGCGCATGGCATTGCAGATATGAGTATTAAAATTACTGGTGCTGGGGTGGGGGGGTGAAAATTGCTGGGGGGGCAATAATTATAGGCATGGTCGTGTACATTAAAATTGAGACTGATATATATCACTGGTGTGATTAATATACAATGTTCCGTTTTGTTTTATGAACTATGCCGAATAGAGGGTCTGCATTAAAAATTAATGTAAACATTACACCCCAGTTTCCTTTATCATTGCCTAGCAACTATTAATACCAGTGTTGTGATGAATATCAGCTGCATGACAATGTACATAGTTTTAGAAAATAGCACATCATTCAGACATTTATATTTTTTATTGTTACAAGTTCAGGGATGGGTCCAATTATGTAATTGTAATTGTAATTGATTACAGCAAAATTGTGTAATTGTAATTGATTATGGTTTCAAAATGTTGCTGTAATTGTAATTGTTATATTTTGTATAATTGAAATTTTATTTCAATTACAATCAATTACAGTACGTTTCATATCACAAACTACCTGAACGAATTGTCAATAAAAATATAATTTAAGTCTCACATGAGTTGAAAATCCAGACTAATAATAACACCTGCTTATATATTTATATTTAAGTCCCAGTATTCACTGTCTGGTGGGTACTGGTCAGTGGTGCTAGTGGTGGGTAGCCTTAGCAATTAGCTTTTTAAGTAGGTTGGTAACAGCCAAGAAGCAATAAACAATGCACATATATTGTTAGACAAAGGCTAAGCTGGTATTCAAACAACATGGAAAGACCTGTAGCCTGATATTGCTTCAGAAAATATCAGCTCAGTGAAACATTGCAGAGTTCGCAAGCCAATTACACCCCTTGTGTTGTGGTGGGTTGGAGACAGGTCAGGTGGCAAGGACCGTTTATATGGCCTCTCTTCCCATTCCCAACTCACAAAAAGCAAAGGGCAGACCAATTAAGAATGTCAGCTTAGAGCAGGAGCTACAACCTCAAAGTAAACACATAAAACCCTATTATTAGTATTTTCCAAAGAAAAATTTAAGAAATGCGCACGGATAAATGTCTGCATTGGAATATGTCCTGTAGGATTATGTCTGGATATTGCATTGTATTTTTATATAATAAAAATATGTTTTAAATGGCTATCTTTTTATTTAGTATAATTCAAAGTCACAATTCAACAAAATGTACAAACATTACCATTATATTTGTTTATCAATTGCGTACAAAATATTGAAATTCAGCAAAACGCGCAAAAATTGATAATTAACAAATGCTGAATATATTTGGTTCCGCATAATGTAATTGTAATTGAAATTGAAACAGTGTAATTGTAATTATAATTGATTTGGAAAATTATGACTGTAATTGTAATTGAAATAAAAAAAATATTGTAATTGTAATTGATATAATTTTGTGTAATTGGACCCAGCCCTGTACAAGTTAGCTTAAATACCTATAGCTAATGAAATTTTGACCATTATTGTTTGCATTAGTTATTAATTTTTTTTAGTTTTATCTAAGGAAAGTGTCTGCAGCCAAAGCCCCTCGTTCCAAGAAAGTTTTGCATACCACTGCATCTATAGCTGCAAGTTAAAATTTTATATTGTTATACAATGATTCAATAATATTCATTAACTATTAAATCTTGTCACCAGTAACGCACATTATTATATGGGCAATTCCACGGTAACAGAAACAAGATTTTTTTTGCATATGTTTATATTTTCAAGACCAGCATATGCCTAGAAAGGAAGGTTAAATATGATATGTAAATACAAACCCGACCCTATAATAGGTTGCTGTATATATTAAAAAATCTAACAAATGCATGAAATTATGAGAAATTTTATTTTGGTAATGGAATTACACAGAAATAAACAACGTCAATTTCCAACATGTCATGACAGTTCATGTTAAGAGAATTTCAAGTAACTTAATTTCAATCAATAGTTAGTTCTCATGAAAACTTTTATGCATTTTTGGTAACGGAATCACAGACAAAATGTATGAAAATGTATCACCGTCCTGTTCAAAGTATGAGATGTGCAGTATGTATTGCTTTCTGCATTTAGAATTTAGAGTATATTAACCTAAATAATCAGCAAAATAAAATAAATAAGTTGAGAGTTAGGAAGATGGGGTGGGTGTTGCCTTTTCATTGGCTGCAATACTAAAAATGCACCTCATTGGAAATGCTATTTTTAAAGAAAATGAACCGATGACACTAAACTTTTTACTTTTACTTTGGTTAAAATTCTACATGTTTTTGACATAAGTAATGAAACTTTGGTACTGTTCCAAAATTTTTTTTAGCAGTCTGGGTTCTCCAGTACGGAATTGCCCATATATTTCCTGGAATATAGAACGCCAATAGAAAATGACACTGTCAGATAATTAAATAAATAATTGCTGACTTGTTTGTCTGCAGAAATGTTATTATAACATAACTTACAAAAAGTTTTAGCAACTGTTAATTGAATCAGTTAAATGTTTGGTGGTGTGTGTCATCAGTGTGGAATATCTGGTATTGTTTGTTCATGTGTTCATTAGTGCTTGTTTATGTTAGTTCATGCACTAGTGCATATTTACCTCAATGAATGTTTTACTCAGAAAGCTGGCAAGGCATGAGCAATATTCTACGGCCACGACTTGATAAATGCCCTGACCTAACAGGCATCTATCTTCAAGCAGAAACACAGACAGAGACTCATGCAGTTTCTGAAATGCGTCTACTTAGTGTGGACAAAAATGCAGCAATGAAGGATGATTGCTTTAAAGAGCATGCTAGTAGAGAGGACAGGTATTTTTTCACACTTCGCAGTGCATGAGAAAAAATAGGGTTTGTGTTGGCAACAGTCATATGTCCTGTACAACCTGTCACTACAAGTCACAAGTACAAGCTGTATTCCGAATTATACACGGGCAGTCGTGGTCAGAAACCGTACGCTCCAAATGTAGCCATTCATGTGGGACTACAAGATTCAACTTTGGGAAACACAAAGTTGAAGACACATTCTGGTCACAAAAAACACGCCTTCCCCAAGTCGACGTGGGATGCAAAAAGACATCCAACCGGGTTGCCACAATTACTTCTCAGTCCACGACTGATGACCTACAGCAGAACAGGGAAAAAACCAGAGAGGTAAATGTTCTGCGTGATCTTCCAGTAAGCGCACCAATCAATATCAGCATGGATGTGAGGTACAACTCAACATCCCTGGAAAACAGCTACGGTTGTGGACAGCAGGAGATTATAGATGTTCACTTGGAGAACAAACTGTGCAAACTAGGTGCATCAATTCACAATCAAGGTCAAAATATGTTGTGGCCAGGCCATCAAGTTTGTACAGCCACGGTATACTTTTTACAAAAATCTGCATCCATGTTTTTTGCTTCCGTTGCCATGAGTCAGACCACAATAGAAAATTGCATTGGTGGCCATGTTAACATTTTGTCTGTTTATGGGAAAACCTGACCATCACAAATTCTGAAAAATAAATTTGCAGCAACTGCCATCATCTCACTGACATGCTCACCAGCTTTTGCAAAAATCATATACCTCCAGCTCTTTGAAAACGCTCCAACGGCCGATGCCCATAAATTGCTCTCTTCCTCCTTGTTCCTTACTGTACAGGGGTGAGGGTCAGGTAAAGTATTGTCGAGTCACTCTTTCTGTTCTTTCTTTCCATAGTTTTCTATCGGCCGCCCCTCTCTCCATCTTTCATCCTCCCCCGATCTTCTCATGTCCCTCCTCACGCAATGCTCCTATCTCAGCTGTGGACTTCCCCTTTTCCTGCGTCCATTTTCCACCTCTGCTCTCTTTGCACGTTTGCTTGCATCCATTCTTATCAAGTGGCCTGCCCATCTCATCATGCTTCTCACCAATCTTCCTGTTAGGCTGCATTGCATGCCAAACTCTTTCCTCAGGTCATTCTTCCTTCTGTCCACACTCTTTGTTCTTGTTATTCGACGAACCCAGTTATTCTCACACACTTACAGCTTCTGTTGTTGTTGTTCTGTCAATGCCACTGTCTCCAGACCATACAGGCAATATTTACACAAAAAGCCATGTATTCATGCGCTCACGTGGCCCATGGCAGAAAATTCCCATAAATCCCTCCGCCAGTTAAACTCTCAAAAATGCACTATTTCACAGCCAATAGATTCTACAAACAAACCTGTGAATATTCATGCTCAAAGACACTCATGTCACGTAATATGAATTTATTAAATTCCCATTTTACAATTTAATATGCCCTACATTCGTGGTCTTACCGCATTTAAAAAATGGTACATTCATCAAGATTAAGTGCTTTGACTCTCTTTTTAAAAGTTTGAAGTGATGTACAATCTTCTAGATTATTCTTTATCACTATAGTATTCCAGTATTTGGAACAAGTATATGCCAATGTATTTTGTCTGATTTTTGTATAGCAATTAATACGGTATTTATAATAATTTATATAGTAGCATCCTTATGTAATATACATTGTGTTAATTTACATTAGTAGTTAATTATTGAATAGCTAGTAAACCTTAGTCTGGTTTTTAAAATGATTCCAAATGATTCACTCATAATAATATCATAACTGTTTCTTCGTCTTCGGTGCTGCCAACTAACGACCAAAGAAGGAATTGAACACTTAACGGTGGCGCGCCCTGTCCATTACATAGGACAATACTCGAACAGACGTGAAATACCCACATGGATTAACTAACTGTCTGTCGGTCAAATATTTGCAAATATACGATGATTTCACAGGTAAATCTAATGGGTATTTGGCATGTTTAATTAAACCTTCAACAAATCAACGAACCGTGATAGTATTAACGACTTCAGAGCAGAATTTCTTTGACTTTGGTCTCAAGAGTCAAGTAGTTATACTCCAAACAGCCCAATCTTGAGCTAACGCAGGAGTTTTGACCAACGGCTTTTAGGGTCTCTTGCGAAAGACATGGGCAAAGTGGGGTGAACGAAATTGCCCAAGCTTCGAAACGTCGCAGGTGTAATCACACCACCGTCCTCGCGATGGACAGGCGGGTGCTCTAACCATTAGACCACCGCTCCTTCCACCAAACACTGAAACAGCCCCTTCTGCCTCTGGGGCTAACATGGGAGTGGTGCTTAGTGTGCATATCAATATGGGAAATAATAAATTTTGAACAAAATAATGCAATTTAAAAAGTGGATTAAAATCAGATGTACTCCTTATAGGCAAATGAGGTGAGCTGGAGCTAGGGGCAAGATAGAATGTGCTCACAGCTAGTTGGAAGGGGTGAATAGAGGGGAGTCTTATTATTTCAGTGGGGAGTAGATTCCATTCTTATCACTTATGACTCTAGGTTTGAAGGAGTATGCATATGTGTTGATGCGTGCTTGTATTCTTTTTCTTCTTCCGGGTACAAGTCAACCTTCTCTTCAAGGCTTATAGACTCGGTGTGTGTGCAGACGTGCTAAAGTGCTGTAAGAGAAAGTAATAAAATATTTGGAAGAAAGAGAAAAGATGCTAGCGTGCGTGTAGGACTGCAATTTAATGTTTTAATTTTAATGTTGCAAGCTGGAGATCTTCTGTCTGAAAATCTCCAAACTTGGTGCTGTAGCTGCGTTGGCTGGCAGGTTATTCCAATTGGCTATTGTACGGGGTATAAAGCTATACTGGATGAATTGCTTAGTGATTACGGGGAGTTGAAAATTACATTATTTGTATATATTTATCAGGAACACTGTTTCGTGTATGGCTATGCCTATGGTGATGGGTTCATGGGACTATAAGATGTTTTGGCAGAGAAATATTCACGAGGTTATGTTTAATTTTGTAGAAGAAAGTAAGTTGGTTTTGTAATTGTTGTTGTTTTAATGTATGCCAGCCAAGTTCGTGTTGTATGTGTGTGACGCTTGTTGTACATCATTGGTCATTAAGGACAAATCGAGCGGCATTTCTTTGAATTTTTTGCAGGGTATCAATGTTATTTTGGTTATATGGATTCGAAGCTGTTGCTCCATATTCTAATTTGGGTCTTACTAACATATCATAAGCTGCCACCTTTTCTTTTGGTTTGGCTGGATGGAGTGTTCATTTCAGTAGGCCAAGTGTTTGTGCAGATTTTGATGCAGTGCTTTGTACAAGCTTAGTCCAGGACCATTTAGAATCTATGATTATGCCTATAGGTATGGGTGTGAAATTACTTGAGAAATCGGCTGGTTTGAGATGGTGTAGGTGAACTGGCTAGTTTTAGACTTAGAGTAATTGTGATTAGGTAGCATTTTAATGTGTTGTATTTAATTCATTTGCCATTTGTTCGTCCAGTCTGTTAATTTGTGATTGTCTGTTTGTAGTATGTCGTGGTCTGCAGGTGAGCGAATCTCTCTATAAACAAACAATTGATTCATCAGCAAAAAGTCGTATGTTGGAGTGAATTGTGTCAGTGATATCATTTATATTAAGTAGAAAGAGGACAGGGCCAAGGACTGAGCCTAGGGATACACCAGATATGACGTTTGCTGGAGATGAGTGGGAACCATTTATTGAGACATGTTGGGTTCGGTTAGCCAGGAAAGATTTTATCCACTGTAACGTGGATCCTGTGATGCCGTAGTAACTAAGTTTGTTGAGGAGTCGTTGATAGGGAAAACAATCAAAGGCTTTAAAAAAGTCTAGTAAAATAAGGTAAATTTGGTGGCGATTGTTCATGGAGGAAACCCTGTCATGAACTGCCTTCATAAGTTGCATTTCACAAGAAAGTCCAGATCGGAATACATGCTGGTGAGGGAGAATAATGATGTTGGCACCGAGGTGTTTCCACATGTTGCTAAGGACAAAATGCTCCATCACTTTGCACAGAATACAAGTTAAAGATATTGGTCTATAGTTAGCGGGGTCAAATTTATTGCCTTTTTTGTGTAGTGCCGAGACAAGGGCTGTATTCCATGCTTAGCGGAGTTTGCCAGTGGTGTATGATTGCTGGAAAATGTGTTGTATTATGGGGGATATAGATATAGCTTAGAGCTTCAAGCTGATTTTTGATGCCGTTTAGTCCGATTTCTAGGATTTGAATTGAGGAAAATGTTGATGGGCGTTTTGTTGGGATAGGAAGTTGCTCATTTGGGAAAACTTATATAAGTTGTCATTGAGAGCATTTGCTTTATCATAGTCGGTTGTTTTCAAGTTGTTATTTATTTTTAGAACCTGAATGCCAAGATTTTCTGCTTTGTTTTGTCTGATGAAGGACCAAAATTAAGAGGAGACCAAATAGATGTGTTTAAAATAGTTAACGGTTATGAGGATGTTGATAGGGAGATGTTCTTCAAACTTAAAAAAGGCAGTAGAACAAGAAAACACAAGGCAGCATTAGTTAAGGAACAGTGTAGGTTGGACATGAGAAAGTACTGTTTCTCACAGAAGGTGATAAATGAATGGAACAAACTACCAAATGATTGTGTTAATGCTAGTAGTGTGAATATGTTTAAAAATAGAATGGACAGGTGCCTGAATAGGTTACACATAGATGAGAAAATTGTTGGACTCTCGATAAGCCAGTGGCTTCCTTGTCCAATTGCTATCCAGAACTTGTTGCTTGGGATGGTAATCTTGTTCAATTCTTGTTAAAATCGTTTTGGATTTGTCGTCAAACTTTCTCCAATAATGTTGTTAATGTAACTATTAAAGATTTTGGTAACTTCTTTTGTGGCTATTTATCTAAAAAAAATTAAGTTTTCCCAATGTTTTATTTTTTATTTTCTTGGCTTTAGCATGAGTTTTGTCCTTTTTCCGTTGTAGTCTGATAATGAGTCTTGTGATCCAGGGTAGGTGTTGTTTAAATTTTTTAATGTGGCTAGTGATGGATACTCCTATCAGGTTAGTGTATTTTTTATGAAAGAAGTTCCAATTTGAGTTCTTGTTTATCTGGTTTTTGAAAAAGTACTGCTAAGCTAGCTGGGTGAAGTTTGATTTAAGGGATTCCCAGTTTGCAGATCTGTAGTTGTATACTTTTGTGGTGTTTTGTTTTTTATGTTAGGATTCATATTGATGTCAAAGAATGGCTTCATGATCACTCATGCCTGCCACTGTTTTTATGGTGGAAATAAGGGATGGGGTTGATGTCACTACTACGTCTAATATATTTCCAGAATCTATAGCTGGGGGTTCACTTACCATATTAACTATTCCAAATTCCCCAACTATTTCAGTTAGTTTGTTATGTTTTGCAGCTGTCTGTTGGTTTGTTGCACACAAATTCTCCCAGTCGATGGCAGGAAGGTTTAGATCTCCAGCTAAGGTAACAGATATATACAGGTATAGGATGGAAAGAGATTCATGTAAGGCTTCTAGAGATGTTGTGTAGTCATTTGGAGGTATGTAGTAGGATGCGAAATAGACAGCTTTTTTATGCACAAAGTGTATTTTAGTCAAAATAATTTCACAGGTTGTGATTAGTTTGTCTTGGTGGTCTGCTATAATGTAATTTCGGAGTGCTATCAAAACACCTCCACCGTGGATGTTATGATCTTTTTGGATTGTTTCATCATTTGTGGAGAGAAAGGAGTATGTGGGGATACTTGAGTTGAGTTTGGTTTGAACTAGAAGAATTATGTGAGGGTTTGTTGAGTTTATTGTTGCATTCTGTTGGGACACTTTGTTGGTTCTCTTGATGCTGTTTCAGTTTATTAGCATGGCCTTGTTAAGTTTACTTTTTACCTTTGCCCGGTCAGCAGTAGACATATTAGCTGGATTTGGTGCAAATGTAGGGTTCATATGATTAGATAATATTTGTGTAGTCGCTGCTGTCTGGAAGAGACTCAAGAACTGTTTAGTGGTTTGAGGTATTAATGTTGCTGGTGAATAGACACTCAGAATAGTCTGGCAGTCCACAGCAAGAACAGAACCAGAGCACACTACACTCGAGTGCCAAATAAATGTATAGGCCAAAAAACAGTTTAGGGTGGCAAATATGTCAAATTTAGTAATAGTATATAGTGCCGAATAACAATATGGGGGGTGCAAATTATTCAACACAAATAATAGTACAGTTCAAAAAAGTCAATAGTATATTTGTTTTTCAAAAGCAATTTTTTTTACTCCACGCAAAGCCAATGCGTCCCTAGAAAACTATGTGGATCACCTGTATTTTGGGCTTTTTCTGCTGAATATACATACACTTTGTGCGTATTCATATCACCGCAGATTTAGTAACCGCATTTTATATCTGAAAAACTGGGGAATTTTCCGTTTTTAAATGGACACTAAAGTTTTATTGATTTAAATACGCAAGCGTGATTCTTGGGAAACCGCAGCTAGCCGGTTACAACCGGTTTGAGGCGCTGCGCATGGCCGTCGTTTATGGTAAGTTTACGCGATGATAAAGGCGTTTAAACTAATAATATACCATGTCGTGCTCCCGAGAGCTAAGGATTCTGACCGATTCATCTAATCATTGAAATCTAACGGTCTAACGCTTCGGGATCAAAATCTAGGATCCTATGAAGCACGGGATCCTGCTACATTCACGACTGTCGTTGGGAAAGATGAAAACATAGCCGTTAGAGGGAGCCACATGCAACTCTAGTTGGGAGCAAGTGATTTTAGGGGTCATGCCTCAGTTACACTTCCTGGTGTGTTACATGTATGTTTCACGAAAGACGGGCATGATACGTTCAGCCATTTTAAAAGAGTTAGAAATGTCTAATTTTTACTAAACTCGATCAGCATGTCAATGAAATGATGATAACTGCAGGTAAGAAATTTAAGAATTTTTGATGGTCAAGTTTTCTTATAATCATACAAAATGTTAACATGGCCACCAATGAGAAATGTAGCTGTATCCTGAACCTAAATAAGTAACATAACAAGGGAAATGCGGTAGCCATTGAACAGTCATGGAGGAGACTTGTGCCACCAATTGTTTTGCAGTTGGCCTCAACATAC